>CM027125.1:33195442-33712182 GCA_015476505.1 Urochloa ruziziensis | reverse complement strand
ACACCCAACGCTTTGGTCCAACCATCTCTTGTCTCCCAAGGGAATTGAACAACCCCGGGTAGTAGCTGATTAAGCTAGCTCAATGCCGTACTGATATGCTCTGATGCGCATTTTGACCGGGAAGGATACAAAAGATCATCCAACACAAATCCCAGTCACAACCAAAGTGCCTTTCCTTTAGTTCTTAAAGTTCATGCGTAGCACATCATTTGCATTATGAAAGATCTCAGCATGGAGAAGAGACTGTCTACCAAATGTTTTCGGCTGGTCTTCTTCTGATTGAAGGCAGTTTTTCAGCTAATATAGCATTGACACGTACGCTGGCATTTTTTTTCGGAACCAGAAAAAAAATCAACTGACACCTTCTCATATCAGTCACCTTTTGGACACAAAACATGATGCAGCAATAAAAAAACACACACTAATAGACTGCAATATATCCGGAATGCATAAAAAGCAACTGATTTTATTTGGTACTGCACAGAAAAACAATACATTCATTCAAGCAACAAAATCAAATATTTTTATACTACCTCTGATCCTGAATATTCTAGAGCCCAGGCTACACAATCCTGAATAGTTCTGTTCTTGATAAAACCATACTGATTCTCATGTACTAGTCCGGTGATTACCAATTGCAGTCTGTTGGCAAGCAGCTTAGTAAGGATTTTTACTGAAATATTCAGTAAGGATATTGGCCTGTAGTCAGAAACAGTTTAATGATTGTCTTATTTCGGTATCAAGGTGACATAGGATCCATTTATGCTCTGGAGGCAAATGTTGCCTGCATGAAATGCTTCACAAAGTTTGTAGAAGTCCTCTTTTATTATTGGCCAACATCTTTTGATAAAATCAGTGTTGAACCCATCAGGACCTGGGGACTTATCAGATGGTAGGTGTTGTATTACTTGATCTATTTCTTCATGGCTAAAAGGTTCCTCCAGCCCTTCAAAACCTGTAGTTACCTGTAGTATATTTCTCAACTCAAACTGCATGTCAGTTGCCTCTGAGCAGCCCAACCATTGCTTGAATGAGGCCCATAACATATCAGCCTTTCCTTTATGATCTGTCACTAAGTATCCAGATTCATCCAGCAGCTCTCTAATGGAATTTCTCCTATGCTTGATAGTGACATTGGCATGAAAGAATTTGGTGCCTTCATCTTCAAATTTGACCCGTTTTATTGTTCCTCTCTGCTTCCAATATATCCTCTGTTGCCTAAGAAGAGACTGTAGCTTTTCCTGTAGAGCAGTTCTGAAGTTCCATTCATATAGAGTTAAATCTCTTAACTCTTCTATGATTTCCAGCAAATGAAGAACTAATTTAACATTTGTTATAATAGCTTTCAGGCTTGCAATTGCCAAGCTTTGAGCACCCTTCTAAGATTCTTAAACTTCGCAGTTAAAGCTTTAGCTGGATCATTTTGAGCAGTAGGGACTTGCCATCCATGGTTAACTATATCTAGAAAGTGCTCATGTTCCATCCAATAATTCTCAAATCTGAAAATGTTTCCTTGTGGAATATATATGTTAATGGAGATTGCACAGGGCACATGATCTGATGTTTCTATTACCAATGTTGAAACAGAAGTGTCAGGAAAGGTGAGAGTCCAAGTATTAGAAGTGAAAAACCAATACAAACGCTCTAACAAAGGGTCTTGTTGTTTGTTAGTCCAAGTAAATTTTCTCCCATGTAAAGGTAATTCAACCAAACCCAGAGAACTGATAGCCTCATTGAAAAGGAACATTTCAGCTAGGTCTCCCCCTGGCTTATTCCTATCATCTGGGCTCCTCATAAGATTGAAATCACCTACAAGTAGCCAGTTCACCTCATCTGGCATTTGCACATTTTTCATCCGGTTGGTAATCTCTCGTTTTCCTTCTGGAGAGCATGGACCATATACATTGGTAAGAACCCAATCCACCCCATTCAATTTGGACTGAAAATCAACAGTGACAGAAAATTCATTTCTGAATGCCATATGTCCTTCCAAGAGAGAGGACTTCCAAATTATGATTATACCCCCTGAGGCTCCAATTGCTGGTAGATATTCAAAGGCCACGTTAGTACCAGTCACAGCGACCGGTACTAAGCGGTCCTGTGACCGGTACTAAAAGCCAATTTTCCCGTAGTGATCAATCCAGCGCGACATCGAGTCTGACTGCGAGCGAGCTCTCAATCGATGCATGCGTGCTGGCTGCTCGCGAGAGATACACCGTACCATTTCGAAAACACCATCTCCATTGATCAACTCTAAAGCTAGACAACACCTTTATTACTTGGTTAATAAATGGAGTGTGTGTGACAATTGCGTGCATGCTCTCGCATTAACCACCTTCAAGTCCTTCAACTGCACGCAATTTGCCTCGATCTTTTATTTCAACTTTGCACAAATTGCCCTTGCTTTGACCTCTGCCCTCATTTTGCCCACTTGGATTGTAAATAGATAGTCAATTAAATCCCTTTGAAAATAAAACAGCTTAACGGATAACTTTATGTGGTCTTATTTGCCCGTTCGCGGCCTCCTCCCTCCCCCACGGTAAAAACAAAATTCACCCCTGCTTTGTCATCCATCGAAGGAACACGCTGCTTTTCACCCTCGCCCTCCTCCCTGACTCCACAGCTTTTGACCCTCATTTCTCTCCACCTCCACCAAAACCCCAGTTTGAAGAAGCTGTGGAGAGAGAGAGAGAGCGGCCGGCCGACGAGACTAGCAGCCGGTGAAGAAGCCCTTCTCCCTCCTCCCCCCTCCTCACAGCCCAAATCCGCCACAACCCCTAGCCGACCTCGTTTTCTTGGCCCCGGTGGCCGGCGATGATGCTGTGCAGGGACCTCAGGATGGCCGGTCGCCACCTCTGGCCGCCATCTAGCCGCGCCATGAGAGCGGCGCGTTCTCCTAGCCTGCTGGTGGTGAAGGATCCCTGCCTCCCTTCTCACCACCACCACCAGCAGCAGGACTCTTCTTCTCAGGTCAAGAGCCCATCTTTTCTTGATTCGGGGATGATGGGGAGGGAGATGAAGGTAGCCGGCCGCCACATCCAGTTGCCATCTTGGGGCAACATCCCGCCGAGGAAATCTGCCGCCCCGCCCCGCGCCGCCCTGCCGGTTAAGGAGGCCAACAGACATGTGACCAGCGAAGGCGGGGGCTCTCCGTCGGCGGGCACTCTGTCACTCAGTGACGGCGGGGCTTTCCGTTGGCCGGCGCTCTGTCACCCGGCGATGACGGGGGCCCTCCGTCGGCTGGATCTTCACCTGGCGCCGGGCGTGATTCAAGCCGCCACCACCACACCTCATTGGAAGCAAAAATCACTGCTTTTCTTGATGTGGGGATGCTGGAGAGGAAGGTTGTGTTGTGATCCTACGAGTCAGGAGGGTATTTGGGTAGCGGGTTCGGCAGAATTGTAGAGCGAGTTGGAAGAGCGGAGAAGAACAGAGGAAGAACTGAGAGACGAACTTGAGATTGATAGCGTAACAGAGTTCTATTCCATATCCGACATGATAACCAGTTCCCGGGGTTATAAACTCCACCGGTTAGATACAGCTTACTCACGGGCCGAAGCCCACACAACTAACAGCTGGGCCGCACCTTGCGGCCCATTTATTTCTTATGCTAAGCTTCCTCCTGAAGCTTTCCTTCAGTCTTCTTCAGACCACGACACCCCCTTCCCCATGAGAAACAGCTTGACCCCAAGCTGCAGCACCAGGAAATCTGCGCTTCATGTCTTGTTCATCTTCCCATGACTTGAGCTTTGATACAGTATCCCATTGTACCAAAACAAAAGAAGCAGTGGAACCTCCTTGAGGCTTGAGGGCACGGTCAAGCACAGCCACTGGACATACCTCCATGGAAGGGTCGTAGCACACTGAAGATAAATCATCAATCACAGTAGTATCAGGAGGAATGTGGCACTTGAGCTGGGAAACATGCACAACAGGATGAATTTGAGTAGTTTCCGGTAGTAAGAGCTTGTAAGCAACAGCTCCCACCCGTTGAATGATCTTGAAGGGTCCATAAAAGCGAAACGCCAGCTTGTAGTTACTGCCAGGGGCCACAGAAGATTGTATATGAGGTTGAAGTTTTAGATAAACCAAATCACCTTCTTGAAACTCCCTCTCAGATCTATGAGAATCAGCTTGATGTTTCATGCGTTGTTGGGTACGCAGCAATTGTTGCTGAATCAATTTAGTCAATAGATTTCTGTCCTTTAACCAATCCTCAAGGTCAGGGACCAAAGTATCCTGAGGATTACAGATGCCCAGATGTCGAGGAGAATGCCCATAAAGAACTTCAAATGGTGTTCTCCCCAGAGCAGTGTGATACGATGTGTTATACCAAAACTCCGCGAGAGAAATCCATTTAGACCATTGCTTTGGGCATGAGTGAACAGTGCAACGCAAGAAAGCTTCCAAACATTGATTCAACCGTTCTGTTTGGCCATCCGTTTGAGGGTGATACGATGAACTCATCAGTAAGGAAGTTTCTGAAAGTTTGAACAATTCTTGCCACAGGGTACTAGTGAAAATTCTGTCACGGTCAGATATGATGGCCTCTGGTAACCCGTGGAGCTTGTAAACATTATTTAAATATAACTGAGCAATGGACAAGGCTGTATATGGGTGAGCCAAGGGTATAAAGTGTGCATATTTAGTGAACTTGTCAATCACCACTAAGATTGTGTCAAAACTGCTAGATTTAGGCAATCCTTCAATAAAGTCTAGGCTGACCACTTTCCATGCTCTATCTGGGACAGGTAAAGGTTGGAGCAAACCTGGAAGTTTGATGTGTTCAACCTTAGCTTGCTGAAAGATTGTACAAGTTTTGACATAATTCTGTACTGAAGCTTTAAGTTTAGGCCAAGCAAACAGATTCTTTACCCTTTGATATGTGGCTTGAACTCCAGAATGGCCACCCAACCCACTAGAGTGCAAAGCCTGTAAGATATGGTCCTGTGCCAGTCTGTTGTTGCCCACCCAAACTTTGCCTTTATATTTGATAATGCCATCATTCAATGAAAAGCCCTCGTCATTAGGAGAGACAATGCTCAACTCAGTTAGTAAGTTTTTTGTGTCCTTGTCATCTTCATAACCCGCTTTCAATTTCTCCAACCAAGAAGGAGTACAGGCTGACAGAGCATAGATACTAGCAATACTTGTATCAGGCAGCCGAGATAAGGCATCAGCAGCCAAATTTTGTGAACCCTTCTTAAATTGAATTTTGAAGTTTAGGTCCATCATTTTCAGTAAGGCCTTGTGCTGTAACTTAGTAGTTGCTTTCTGGTTGGTTAAGAACAATAGACTGCGACAATCAGTTCTGATCACAAACTCTTTATCAGCCAAATATGGTCTCCATTTTTCAATAGCTAGCAAAACTGCCATGCATTCTTTTTCATAAGTTGACAAGGCCCTGTTTCTATGACAAAGAGGTTTGCTGAGATAGGAAATTGGATGCCCTTCTTGCATTAGTATAGCACCCATGCCAATGTCACTAGCATCAGTTCAATAACAAACTGCTCGTTGAAGTCAGGTACAGCAAGGACAGGAGCTTGATAGAGAGCTTGCTTAAGTACTTAAAAGCCTCTTGATGAACTGGAGTCCACAGAAAGTGGGCATTTTTCTTGAGCAATTGAGTTAAGGGATGACTCAACATTGCATAGTGCTTGATAAAACGCCTATAATATCCAGTAAGGCCAAGAAATCCCCTTAGCTGCTTGACAGTCAGTGGAATGGGCCAGTTAAGCATAGCTGATACCTTGGATGGCTCAGTTGCTACACCTTCAGAAGAAATAAGATGTCCCAAATACTCAAGCTGCTGTTGGGCAAACATGCATTTGGATAACTTAACCAGAAACTGATGAGTTGTAAGGATATCAAAAACTTGTTTTAAATGCTGCACATGATCTTCAAGGGAAGGACTATAAATCAGAATGTCGTCCATGAAGACCAGTACACAGGAACGCAGCAATGGCTCAAAAATCTTGTTCATGATGCTTTGAAAAAGAAGCTGGAGCATTGGTTAACCCAAAGGGCATCACCCTAAACTCATACAATCCACTATGGGTCTTGAAAGCTGTTTTCTGTTCATCACCAATAGCCAACCGAATTTGATGATAACCAGATCTGAAATCCAGCTTGGTGAACCATTTAGCTCCAGCTAGCTCATCCAATAACTCATCCACAATGGGTTAATGGGTGTTTGTTTTTACCGTGATAGCATTCAAGTGTCTGTAGTCAACACAAAATCTCCATGAACCATCCTTCTTTTTCACTAAAAGGACTGGAGAAGCAAAAGGAGAGGTGCTATGTTGGATAACACCTGATTTCAGCATCTCCTTAATTTGTCTCTCAATTTCAGTTTTCTGTTGAGGGGAGTACCTATATGGTTTGACATTGACAGGATGAGCTCCAGGTATTAATAGAATATGATGATCTTCCATTCTCTGAGGTGGAAGAGCAGAGGGTTCTTGAAATAGATGAGAATATTGCTTCACCAAGTCTTCAACTGCAGGAGGTACAAGTGTAGCAGGGACACTGCCAGGAGATAAGGAATCCACAGCAACTACCTTAGTTGATGAAGAGGTCTTGGGAACTCTAGTCAATTCACCCATCTGAAGTACAGCTTTATGCTTCAAAAGACCTTTTAATTTCCTGGCACTGATCTGCTTGCAGGGGGATGTATCATCCTTTAAGCCATGAATCATAACCCTTTTCCCTTTCAAAGGAAACCACATTTGTCTTTTCTTCCAATGTATCCAAGTAGGATTGTGATCTTCCAACCAATCAGCTCCAATAATCATGTCAAAGCACTTCAAGGACAATACTCTAGCATCATAAGAGAAACTGTGATTTTGAATGGACCATTGAAACTGGGGAATACATTTATCAGATATCAATGGTGATCCATCTATAGTTGCAAACTGCAAGGGCTCACAGTCATGCACTTGATGCTGCAAGTGAGAAGCTAATTCTTGGCTGATAAATGTGCCCACACTCCTAGAATCCAGTAAGATAGAAATTTCTTGTTTCCCAGCAAAGCCTCTGAATCTCATGGTCTCCTTTTTCTTTTAGCTGGAGATTGCTGTGCTGATTCAGTAGTGGCAATCACACAAATCTCTTGAGCAACCATATCATCATCAGAGGATTCATCATCAGAAGGAGAATCTGTTTGCAATGTGTCCATAAACTCTTGCAGAACATGCAGAGGTACTTGTTCAGGGCACTTATGGTTCTTGCCAATCCATTTCTCCCCACAAGTGAAACAGAGACCATTAGCCCTGCGATAGGCTAAAAGAGAGGCCCATTTAGCTCATTTGCAGTCTTGTCCCCTTTCTTCACCTCTTCTTTCTTGAAAGGCAACCTTGATTTATCTGAAGCAGTGAAACCCTTACTGCCAGATTTGCCAGAATCTCTATGATCATTTTTCCACAGAGACTGTCGTTTACACAACTCCAACTCTTCTTCCTGCAACAAGGCAAGAGCACTAGCAGTATCCACATTTTTGGGACGATGTAAGGCAATAGGAGCACGAATATCATCTCTTAACCCACTCAAAAAACGAACTACAAAGAAAGTATCATCATAGCTTGGATTGTATAGCATGATACTATGGGCTAATTGCTCAAACTGGTGGTGATAGTAAGTGACAGAGCCAGTTTGCCTTAAGCTATCTAACTGTTTCATGTGAAGCTGGTATTAATCTCTGTCAAAACGCTTACACATAGCTGTATGAAGTGCTTCCCAAGTGGTGAAACGCCCTCTCATTTCAGAGGTTTGAAGCCAGGGTTCAGCAGTTTTTTCAAAATTAAGCGCAGCAAAACAAGGTTTCAGGGCATCACTAACAGCATGCACCTCAAAATACAACTCACACTTGTCCTTCCACAGCCTAGGGTTTGATCCATCAAATTTGGGGAAATCCATTTAGGTTTGTGACTACGACTACTGGAAGCACTAGAATCACCCCAAATTCAACAGTACGCAAAGATGAAGGCAGAGGCATACCCGTTACCGGGTGTTGGGGGTGAGATCCAAGGATCCCGCCAGCAACATCCCGGTTATTCGATTCGACGCGGTGCCCATTGGGTCGTTCCCCAGTCGACGTAGGTGAGTGCGCCGCTGGATCCGGAACCACGTTGAGGTCAAGTGGATTGACCCAACGCTGAGGTGGTGGTGGAGGCGACGGTGCCATGGTGGGTCGAGGCACTGCTTCCAGCTGCTGAATGCGCGCCGCCGTCTTGTCGACCTTGTCGAGCAGCTGCTCCCATAGAGGAGGCGGAGGCGGTGGTCGAGCGGTCTCGATGCGGTGAAGACGGGCGTTGGTGTCGTCGAGCTTGTCGCAGAGCTTTTGCATCAGGGCGTCAAGGCCTTCATGCTTCTTCGAGAAATCACCTTCCAGGGTCTCGAACTTCTTCGTGAGGTCCTCGATGGTCTGCGCCATGGTGATCTGAAGCTGCGATGGCTTGCGGGGCGCCAGATCGGGGCGATTGGCGAAGGGGAAAAAATTCTGGGTAGAGTGGTGGTGGAATTTGTGGCTCTGGATACCAATTGTTGTGATCCTACGAGTCAGGAGGGGATTTGGGTAGCGGGTTCGGCAGAATTGTAGAGCGAGTTGGAAGAGCGGAGAAGAACAGAGGAAGAACTGAGAGACGAACTTGAGAGAGATAGCGTAACAGAGTTCTATTCCATATCCAACATGATAACCAGTTCCCGGGGTTATAAACTCCACCGGTTAGATACAGCTTACTCACGGGCTAAAGCCCACACAACTAACAGCTGGGCCGCACCTTGCGGCCCATTTATTTCTTATGCTAAGCTTCGTCCTGAAGCTTTCCTTCAGTCTTCTTCAGACCACGACAGGTTGACAGACTCTACTCGTGGCTGTCATCTTCCTGCCTGGTGGTGAAGGAGGTAGGCAGCGATGGTGGATGCTCTCCACCGGCCGGCCTTCTGCTGCCCTTCTCCAGGCCCGATCCGAGCCGTCCCTAGCAGAGGCGGCCACTTCTTGCTGCTGCTGGCTCACTGCCTAGTCTGGCCGGCTACTGTTCGGCTCCAGGGACACGACCACCCTGCCGCAGTATGGTATGTCAAGTTTCATGCACTATGATATGTCTATTGTCATGCACTATGATTTTGAATGTGTTCTTTACATAAATATATGGTATGATTGTCATGCATTCTGGCAGTGGCGGAGCACAAATTAAAATTGAGGTCTTTAGTACATTTCTCTGTCTTTGATTGTTGTAACAATGCTACTAGAGAAATGCTCACAACACACATATTATGAAATAGCTTTCCTGCCGTTTGGCAATGCTTCTTTTGCTTGATTTAGATAGTCAAATGTAGGCATGGTTATTTCTCCCTTTCCATAAGCTTGGCAGTGGCGTAGAAACATAGAACAATAAAAATGGACAAAATGTATAATCTACAATGAAAATGTAGGCATGGTTTCGATTGTCTATTGTCATGCATTATGGCAGTGGCCAAGCACAAATTAAATTTAAGGTGTGGCGGAGGCAATCTTAGTGCATTTCTCTGTCTCTGATTATTGTAACTATAGCTACTAGATAAATGTTCACAACACACACATGTAGACATGGTCATTAATTTCTCCCTTCCCATAAGCTTGGTAGTGGCGCAGCAACACAGAACAATAAAAATGGACGGTGGGTATGGTGGCGTGCTGAGGTGCACTGGTACATGGCCGGTCTGGAGACGGGGCTGGGGTTGAAGATGCTCGGAGTGGAGGTGGAGGGCTCCCTGGCTATGTTTTCCTTTCTCAAGTCCACGAATTGGATTATCCCTTTTTTCAGTCCAAAAGAATCCAACATTATTGGATCAAAAGCAAATGGATGTCCACGTCCAACTAGGTTCAAGTCCAGTGGAATCCAACAGCCAAAGTCCAGTTGCATATTGGACTAGGCCTAATCCAATCCCAGTTCTACATGCTAGTTCTTCATAGTTGCCCCTAACTTATCAGCCCTCAATTATGCATGTATACCCACACAAAGCAGCCTATCTATTTATACCACTTGAACTCTTTGTTTTTTGTAAATTGAGGATTTAGAGCTTTCTTAACCTTTCTGACTAGCCAAGGCGCTCCTTGGAAAAGGGATTTGAGAAAAGTAATGAACTTTAGTTACATGATATCCCACTGTAGAAGAATATTAATTGCTTAAACTGTACTATTATATTCCACTCTATTGTAATGCAGATACATATAATATACCAAGCTATTACTTCCTACTGCTCATACTGAAATGTTTTAGTATGTGATTTCTGACATTTGGATCTTTTGTCACTATGATACAGGTCGTGAGAAACAGGACACCTAGAGGATGGGAGCTCAAATACGCACGTAGAAGTTTTTTCCCATTTTGGAGATCAGTTCTGAAAGCCAGGTCACCTTGTAGGGTGATCCGATTAGATGACGTACGCAGTCTCGAAGGGCTTGAAAAGTCTTGGGATAAATCAGGATCTTCACTGATTCCGAATCCTAACCTTGGTCTGCTGGGAAGTGCATATAAATTTAGTAAACATCAACCCGAAAGGATGTTTTGTAGTGCTGCATTGCCACTTCTGAAGGTGTTCAGAAATGCATGAGTGGAAGGTACGCCATATGTTTTCTTCTCCAGATTTATTTACTACCAACAAAGCTGTAGGGACAAAATTTTGCTGATACACCTAGAGAACTTTTAGAAGCTCACTTATGTTAATATTTATCTCATTTCTCCTAGTGGTTTATACATGTGTGGAATCCCTTTCGTGCTCAAATCACCAAATATTTTTGTTTTGTTTGCAGAGGTTTCTGGTAGGTTATCTCGTACTTCTTTGTCCAAGATCTGCTTCGGGTGCAACCTTGCCGGTGACTAGGAACTGATAAGTACCTTACTAGGCTTGTCTGGACTGCTATTTATTTTGCTAACTTGGCATGGAGTAACCTTACTCAAACGTCATGGACAATGTGTTCAATATGTAAGTATGTAACAGCCTTAGTTAAGTTTGCATTGCTGTTATGCAACTGCTACTACTACCTATCGTTTTGTGAACAGGGATCTAAACGAAACATAGAGACTGTAACTGTATGAATGTTTGATTATCAGTTCCTGAATGCAAGCTACAATTTGGGTAATAGTTTGCATATACGTTATATATGTTGTTGTGGTGTCACCTGAATTGCTTGCTTGGTGATGTCACCATTTTCTAAGTTTCATGTCAGCCGTTTCCTGATCAGTCGATTTCTACATGGTAACTACAGCTTTGGATGGAATGTCATTTAGGACGTGGATTTTCCGAGCTGATCCATCTTGATCGAGAACGGAATATGCAACCGTGCCAATTCCTGTTGTCGACAATGCCTGATACAGTGATACCATTGATGCGTTATGATGCGGTAGCCGAGGCATGCAGTACTTGAACGCTTGGATTTTCTGCAGTATGATGCGTTTAGCCGTGGCATGCAATACCCAAAACTGTTGTGGTTAGTGATTACCTCACCGGTATAACTTGATGCAAATTTTTGTGGTGATTTTTTGGCATTTTTTTTAAAAGACAGTTTACAAATGGAAACCTAACAAGCACTTGCGCTAACTGGTTGGTTTTGCAATCCTAGTGTATGAAGAATTGCAATCGAATGCTGTTGTAGATATGCAAGTTGCACAAGGCATACAAGCACATGAAATTTAGAAGCCCAGAACCTTAACTATACCAAAGAGTGCTCGAGAATCAACTAGCTGATGGCTCGCATATTTGCAGCATTAGCTTATCCAGGTCTGACGAACCCAAATGGTGTTACTCACTGGTTACATCTTACTAAGCAGAAAGAAAGGATCTTTGCCCTGCTTCATGTAAAATGGGCTTCAGCTCTCCCTGACGCCTGCAACGTTGTCTTACTAACATGGTATAGTATGTAACACACTATACTAAAACAGTTGATTTGTAAACGGTACTTTGAAATCCAGCCAGCTCCAGGCCGTACGTACATTCCTATGATAATCAATATTTTTCTGTAAATTTAGCTCATCCTATTTTGCAATTGTGTCGCTAATGTAGTTGCAGTTTTCTGAATGATGGGAGTCGAAGGTGAGGTACGTGTTCGTCTTTGGCTGCTAGCCTGCTAGTGCATAGTCAGGAAAGCATCCCTGGCTTAAACGCTTAGTAAGAGAGAGAACTGACCAAGACAAACAGTTCAGGACATTTAGACCTGGCGTCTCAAAATTCTTACCATGATGCTTCCTCAACTAATCAAATTGGTCATCACTAACACAGTAACACATATCTTATAATGCAACACCGAAATCCCAACAGATTCAACAAATCATCAGCAAGCAATCACGTAATAGAAGAATCTAAAATGGGAACACCTAACCGCAGAAACACAAACTAAATAAGTTGGTTCCTGGTACCTTACAATATAGTGTAATCATCTAAGAACTCTAGGAGAATGCTGGCTTCAAAGATCTGCAGTGATCAGTTCAGACACTTGAGTTACCATACCAATCACACCTAACATAGAAATACACGATAAATAGAACAAATATAGTACAGTAATATATGATCCTATATATATGCTGGATAACTAAGGCGAAGAACCATACCTATAAAAACGCCTGTTCTCTGCAATAAGAGCAGTGAAATCAACAAACTTTGTCAGGCTGTAAACATATAGCGGGAATCAGATTGAGTGCCATGATTTTCTTCTATGTGAATGCCAGGTGAGTTAAATCATGCAGTGCCAATCAACAGAACATGGATTAATGGCCCTGAATCTTTTCACTGTTTACACCCTTCAGCTAACATGCATAGATAGCAGTTCCTTAAGTATCGCCATACAATTCAGCCAAGCAATAAAATTACATTTTCTAAAAGAAACAGGTCATGTTCTATGGCTGGAATGACATTACCAAACAGAGAAGGAATAAATTTGTCTATGTTTCACTTGGAACTAACCTGATACCAATGGGACAGGGCCACAGGGCACAAGTTGCTGGGTAAGCACCCCAGCCTTCACAACACGATCTGCATCACACATTTCGATCATCCATGCCTCCACAATACTTCCACATGTACGGTGCCAACAGTGAAACAGACCAATGCCTACCCTGTGGGCTTATGCCTTTTAGCACAGATTTGACATCTGTGGTTTAAAAGAACAAACAAGGTTAGATAACGGCCGCATTCGTAAGCAGAACACATGAAAGCATTAGGAGCAAAAGAAAAGAACAAATCTATGTTACCGGATAAGGTAGGGACTCCAGATAGCGGTAGAGAACAAATAAACAACATGACTAAATAATACTCACATACGATATTCACAACCTATACAAAAATATCACAGGCGTGGTACCATAGGATGTAAAGTCGGATGCAGTTTCACTCACCATCCATGATGATAAATCTATGTCATAGATGAAAAGCCCTTTCTATATTCCTTGTCTTAGTGGCACGTCAATCATCCTCATCCTCTACTTAATTTTTCAACCCCTTCTTGGGTGTTACCGACACAGCTGACCATCTAAACCTTGGATTCTTGGGTGCGTTTGGTAGTCTTGCTGAGGTAGGCGATAGCTCAGCTGGGAAAGCTTTGCCGATTCCAGCTAGCCGAGCTTGCAACTGCAGCACCTTTTGGTTCCTTTGCTGAGCTCACTCAATTGTTTTGGTTGTGATTAGCATTTGTCGGCCTTGCCAGTTGCTTTTCCAACAAATTAACAATCCAATTAGTGTGGAAACAGTACAACTGTGATGCTCAAATTATGGATACATGCAATCGGAAGATGCGGAAGCTGCCTTGCCCTTGTGTTGACGAAGAACAGCCGCAGAGATCGTCTCGTCGGCCTCACAGAGTCTGATAAAAAGAAGGTTGCTCGAATCTACTTAGATATTGGAGTGCTATAGGAGGGAAATTGCTGTCTATTCCTCCAACCCTAGAAGGGTGGGCTATATACATGAGATACATAGGCCTCTAGATGGGCCTTTACACTACATGGGCTCTAAGTCCCTATATACACTAACACTCCCCCGCAGTCTGTACTATCGGCGCAGCGAAGTACAAGACTGGACAACAAACAATACAAGAAACACTCCCCCACAGTCTGTACTGCCGGCGCAGCGAAGTACAAGACTGGGCAAGAAACACCATACATACAACACTCCCCCGCAGTCACAACTAGCCACTGACTACGTTGAGACTGGAGCGGAACTCAGAGAATGTCGTGGAGGAGAGTCCCTTGGTGAATATGTCCGCGAACTGCGAGGTGGTCGGGACATGGAGAACCCGAACCTGGCCGATGGCAACTCGATCTCTGACAAAGTGCAGGTCAATCTCCACATGTTTCGTCCGCTGATGCTGAACTGGGTTTGACGAGAGATACACGGCGCTGACATTGTCGCAGTAGACGAGTGTGCTCTTGGCGAGTGGGCTGTGAAGCTCCGCCAAGAGCTGACGCAACCAGGACGCCTCCGCAACGCCGTTAGCAACAGCCCGGTACTCCGCCTCTGCACTAGAGCGGGAGACGACTGGCTGTCGCTTGGACGACCAGGAGACCAGGTTGCCGCCGAGGAAGACGGCGTACCCAGAAGTGGAGCGACGTGTGTCAGGACAGCCAGCCCAGTCAGCGTCGGTGTAGACGACAAGCTCTGTGGTAGGAGATCGGTGAAGAGCAAGACCACAGTCAACTGTACCACGAATGTATCGAAGAAGCCGCTTCAGCGCGGCAAGGTGTGGCTCTCGAGGATCATGCATATGAAGGCAGACCTGCTGAACTGCATACGTGATATCCGGCCTGGTGAAAGTGAGGTAGAGCAACGCACCAGCGATACGCTGGTAAGCAGTCGGGTCAGCAACAGGAGCACCCTCAGCTGCAGGAAGCTTGGCCTGTGTATCAACCGGAGTGGAGCAAGGCTTGCAGTCAGTCATACCTGCTCGCTCCAGAATCTCAAGTGCATACTGGCGCTGGTGAAGGAAGAGGCCAGAGGGACGAGGCACAACAGTGACACCCAAAAAGTGATGGAGCTCACCGAGATCCTTCATAGCAAACTCCTGCTGTAGGGACTGAATGATGCGCTGAAGCAGTGTCTGACTGGAAGCAACCAGGATGATATCATCAACATAGAGTAGCAGATAAGCAGTCTCAGAGCCACGGCGGTAGACAAACAGAGAAGTGTCAGACTTGCACTCGGTGAACCCCAACGAGACCACAAAGGAGGTGAAGCGAGAGTACCATGCCCGTGGAGCCTGCTTCAGACCATAAAGTGACTCGTGGCGTTGTCAAATTTTTGATGTAGCTTGATTTATGGAGCATCGGCTAGTTGTGAACCAAAAGTCGCACGGGAAGGTGATGTGGAACATCAAGAAGAGAGGCGCTGAAACAATGGAGTCCATTGCGGATAGACTTTGCATGGTTTGTGCACATTTCTCCGCGCCCTGATTTTGCCGTTGAAGGCAAGTGGAATTGGCTCTCCTCCAGAAGCGAGCTTTTGCTAGCCCAACTAGGCAAGGTATTAGCCCCCAAAAGCGAGATTTTTTACTCATCCAAGTGCCAAGCCTGACCTAGCTAGTGAGGCTAGAATTAATCTTGCTGAGGATCTAAACGCAAACTTAAATATACACCTCTGTTTTCTTGCCCTGGCACTTAATTTTTGTCATAGAACAGCACATCTTAACAGGAATCTGGCAGCGGTGCACAGCGTAAAGCGATCTTGAACTATTGCTGGAAAAAGGTTTAGTATGTAGACTATTATTTGCTATGCTATTTCTAGTTATTATACTACAATCAGTGACCAGCTCCTGCAAGATATATCAGAAAACCCTTCTTGAAAAATCAGGATGAGGATGACTAAACAAACTAACCACAGAGCAGGTTGTGGTGGACCTGCTTTCTTTAATTTTAGCACAAATATGCATAGTTTTGTCCTGTGCGTTCTTGAAAAAAAAAACTCAGGATGGCTAGGCAACTGAGGAAAATCTTACCATGGTCAGTGTGAATTAAGAAATCAACAGGAATCTCTACACATGTTGCGAACCACCGTCATGTTTTTCAGCAGGGAGCCTACCTTCACCTGGATCAAGCACCCATTGACTAAATTGAGCTATCTCAGAATGAGCATTCACATCCAGATGAGGAGAAATGGACTCGTGTTAGAATTAAGTGTTGATACCTTAAATGATTCTACAGAGGACATTTAGTGATTGAAGCATTTACCACATGAACTCTAGTGCTGCCTCCTATATCTGGAAGAATTTGCCTTAAATCTCCATAATGCACAACCATTATTTTACCACTGAACACCAAGTCCCACCGAACGTCCCAAAGCATTTTCAATGGGACATAAGGGCCTCATCCCAGATTACTAAGGATGTTTTGCTAACCAAATCTGCAAGCATTGTTTCTCTTTTGATGTCACACAAGTCGTCTTATCAATATTCGATGGTATCTTATAGCAAGAATAATAGCAATTCAATCACCTGGCAAAGGCATAGCCACCATTCCTGATGCTCCTGGTGTCTGGTGATATATAGTGGGTAGTATCCATGGAATTGAAAGATAACAATTATACTGTTGAGCCTGCAAAAAAAAAAATTAGGGCCTGTGCTAGAAAGGTGTTTTTCTGAACGGAGGACTCGATACTGCGCCACCTTTACAACACATATTATATATATAATATTCTTTGGCCCCGAACAGTTGAGGATGCCCTCACTCTCTCCTGGTACCACACCATCACCTGGAAGCATGGACATTCAGGAATCAGGATACCCATAGCATGAAGTCTCTAGGCATGATTCTGATTTCAGGCCCTTGTCCCTCAGCTGGAGGCCCTTGTCCCTCAGCTGGAGGACGTTTCCTTTGATGATTGGTGGGACAAAGTGTCCAATAGAGCTGGTGGTCAGACTCAAAAGGGGCTCAATTCAGTCATAATCTTAGTGTCCTGGGAGATTTGGAAGCATAGGAACAAATGTGTTTTTGATGGTGTGCAGCCTAACCTCATGAGCCTCATGGCTGTCATTCGAGATGAGTTGCAAACCTGGGACATAGCTGGTGCCCGGGGAATAGCTTACCTCCTCGCCTCCTTTTTTTCTCGGAAAACGCAGGAGAGCTGCGCCTCATTATATTAAGAAGAAGAAGAAGGAGTGTGTTCGTTGTGTGTGTGTGTGTGCGTGTGTGTGTCTTGGGTGTTGTGAAGGGTTCCTCGCCTCCTTGCCTAGTGCCCAGGATGTTAGGCAGCTTCTGTAACTTGTCTGGTCAGGCCTTTTACCTTTGTTTTCTCTCTGGTAGTTTAGTGTAGAGTGTGTGGGGTTTCTTTTCAAGTTTTTTCTCCCCGGCAAAGAAAAACCTCTGTACTGGTCGACGGGTTCTTCACACCCTTCTTTCTTCTTATTATATTGATATGCAGATCTCCTGCGTGTTCGAGAAAAAATGATTCTGATTTCTGCCGACGGCTAGCACCAGCGAAAAACTGTATAAGAGGAGAGCAGAACATTCAGGCAAACAAACTAGAGGCATATCCCAGAAAACTATTGTACAGGTGTGAAACGTGAACACAATAGCGGCTACAGTACTGTTACCAGCACATGGTTTACTATCAAAACAACAACCACAGCTAACCCATTAGACCTTTTAGTCACATGGAAAACACTAGGTATAACTATAACAGCACAACAACTACCAGGAAAATTTAACATTGATCAATCAACCTTATGCCTCTGCAATATTTTGTATGCTTTTTCCATCCAGCCAATTGTCTTTCCAGAAAAGAGTGGAAGCCCCATTTCCAACTGTTGTAGTGACAGTAGGCCTAAGTGACAGCAATAGCAAGAAGACACTGACTTGTAGCGGTAAGCTTGCCCAAGGCTTATTGGGCTCCGCTTTCTTCAACCATGGCCACCGGACTCGTAAAGCATAACCCAGCAATTTCAGATCAGAGATCCCTAAGCCTCCTAGTTCCCGAGCGCGACAAACTTTTGGCCAAGCAATGAGACAGTGTCCTCCTTGCGCTTCCTTGCAGCCCCTCCAGAGGAACCCTCTCCTGATCTTGTCGATGGCTTTGAGTGCCCAGGTTGGTAGGTCTGTTGCCATTAGCAGATAGACTACCATCGATGTGAGTACGAATTGCACCTGGACAACTCTCCCTGCCCTTGTCATCACATCAGCCTTCCACCCAGGTAATTGGTCTGCAATTCTGTCGATGATTGGCTGTACCTTTTCTCTTGTCAATTTTCTGAGAGAGAGGTAGGCCAAGGTACTTACATGGGAAGCTTAGAATCTCGCAAGGCAGAAGGTGCTGAATATCAGATATATTTTCTTCCGAGCACTGGATTGGTAAGACACTGCTCTTCTGCACGTTGGTCTTGAGTCCAGAGGCCTCACCAAAAAGTTGTAGGATGTCTAGTGTCAAGGTGATGTCAGTTGCAGCAGGCCGGAGGAAAAGAGCTACATCATCTGCAAACATAGAAATCCTGTGTTGAATCGGTCGACTGGATAGGGGCTGCAGCAGCCCATCCTGTGATGCCTTTGTGACCATTAAGCTAAGGACATCCATAATTAATATGAACAACATCGGGGATAGAGGATCGCCTTGGCGAAGCCCTCGTCGATGCTGTATAACTTCGCCCGGTGAGCCATTCAGGAGGATCTGGGTAGAAGAGGTGACCAGTAAACCACTCAAAAGATCTCGCCATCGTGGTCCAAATCCCATTTTAGCAAGCACCTCTAGTAGGAAAGGCTATGAAACTGAATCAAAGGCTTTCGTGATGTCCAACTTGAGGAGGATTCTTGGCTGTTTTTGGGAGTGCAAGTATCTTACAGTCTGCTGTACTATCATGAAGTTGTCTTGGATGAAACTGTTGGCGTATAGAGATATACAAGGCAACTCTAGATATGGTTAGTTTAGGATTGATTGTAATCCCGGGATAACCTTCCTTATCTCTAGGAGAGGCTACTTGCGCTCCAAGCCATGTACTCTCATATATACCGCCCAAGGGGCTCAATGCAATACATCGACCACATTATACGCATCCTACAATCTTACATGGTATCACGAGTCTAGGTTTCCAACCCTAGGGCTCCTCTTCCGCTGCCTCGCGCCGCCCCCGGGGAGATTGATCTCCACCGGGGGCTGCGCCCTCGTAGGATGCGCCGCGGATCCATCTGATCCGCCGCGCCGTCGTCGTCAAGCACAGCAGAAGACCTACCTCCCGTGGTGATCGATCTCGTCGACCTGCCTCGGCCTCGCCGGTCGACGCCGGACACTCCTCGTCGAGATCCGCGTCGAGACGGGCTGCAGCGGGGCCACCTCGCTCCGTCCCGGCCACCACGCACCTCCACCGCGCCGCTCCTCGCCGTCGCCGGCGACCCGCGCCGCCGTGGGAGGCTCTGCCCATCTCGCTGCCCCTGGCCTCCCGATCCGCCGCAAGCGTCCTCCGTCTCCCTCTCATCGCCGGACACCCTGCTGCTGGGTCCTCTCGACCTGTGCGCAGGACCTGCATCTTGAGGGCGAGCGGGTGCGCTTGCCATGGAGCCTGGGAGGGGCATAGCCAGTTCTCTCTCTCCCTTGCTTTTTTTTGTTTCCTGCGCCTGTTGTTGTCCACGACAGGGAAGGGATAAGGGAGGGGAGGTGAACTGCTAGGAGCACCCCGAGATTGTACCAAAGGTTCATCTGCTGCTGCTGTTTTATTTTCCGATCAGAGATCGGTTTGCGTCGCCCTGTCGTTCGTCGCTGCCATCGCCGTTCCTCGCCGATCATCGTCGACACCCCCGAAGGACGAGGTTGTTGCTGCGCCTTCACAGGCTGCAGCGATGACGCTCATGATCAAGCCTCTACCGCCGGTGTCGCCGCCTTCACGGCGGCGGCGCCCGCACCACCTCGCCGCTCCTCGGCGCCCCCGGACGACCACCCGACGCCCTCGGCTGAACCACTTGTGCCTTCGACCGGCCCCTCGGCGCTCCCCGCGCTGCCGCTCGACGACTCAGCACCTCCTCAGGCGCCTCCGATCGGCCACTCGGCGCCCCAGCGCCGCCGGTCGGCGACTCAGCACCGTCTCCAGGCGCCTCCGATCAGCCACTCGGCGCTCCCTAGCGCCGCCGGTCGGCGACTCAGCGCCTCTACTCCGAGTGCTTCACGCCGCAAACTCGCGGACACCGCCGCCGATGTGTCAAAGGGACTATAAGTCGCGCTTTTCAGCTGCGCTGTCACCATCGCCATCCAGCCGCACCGTCCTGCTAACCTGCCGCCAGAAGCTGCTGCCTACCCGCGGCAACTCGGCTCTTCGGTCAACCACTCGGCGTCTACGGTCAACCACTTGGCGCCACCCGGGCGGCCACGCTGGGGTCAGGATCACCTCGCCCCTCCTCCACGGCTTCGACCACGACCACCTCGACTTTGGCTACTTCGGCATTAAGGGGCTATCATCTGCATGAGCTACTCCAGTCGAAGCGCTTGCACCGGCGTTCCAACTGCGGGGGGATATCTCTCCATTGTTCTCCAGTCTGTCCATTCGTGTTGCTAACGCTACGAACGCTACGACTGCGGGGGGATGTTGGCGTATAGAGATATACAAGGCAACTCTAGATATGGTTAGTTTAGGATTGATTGTAATCCCGGGATAACCTTCCTTATCTATAGGAGAGGCTACTTGCCCTCCAAGCCATGTACTCTCATATATACCGCCCAAGGGGCTCAATGCAATACATCGACCACATTATACGCATCCTACAATCTTACAGAAACGACCTTTGATGAAGGCGCTTTGGCTAGGGGAGACCATCTCGTTGAGACGACACGCCAGTCTGTTGGCTAGAATTTTTGTCACAAGTTTGGCAAAGCTATGGACTAGACTGATGGGCCGAAAATCCTTTACTTGTTCAGCCTTTGCCTCATGTGCAGTTAGAATTCGATCTTCAGTTTTCAACTTGGCAATAAAGTTTTTCCTTTTTCTGTGACGTGCATGTATATGGAACATCCTGGTATTTGCATCCCCATCCTTCAGCCAGCCAATACGAGAGCGTACTCTAGCTACTGTCCGTAGTAGGGAGGACAGAGCCAAAACATGCTTTTTGAGGCTGTTGCGGAGCCAAAGTTCATCAGGTTGGAGTGCCCGGTTATCTTGCAAATATCTAGTTGGTGAATAACCTCTTTGGCAAGGGTAAGCTGTGAATTTAGATGGCCAATCCTTTTTTGACTCCAGCTCTGTAAATTTCTTGCTGTTGCCTGGAATGTCATAGAGAGGGTCTCTAGAGGGCAACGACGAGGCTGTACCGATCCCCAAGCATTCTCAACTATCTCCAGAAAACCATCCATGTTCGGCCAGAAGGTTTCAAAATGGAACCGTCGTTTTCCGGGTGTATTATCTTTAAGACCAAGAAAGAGTGGACAGTGATCTGACTCGTCCGAGGCACTGCTTTGCAGCAGGCAATCCGGGAATCTATCTTCCCAGTCTGTTGAGCAGAAGACTCTATCCAATTTCACCAATGTGGGGGAACTGCTACAGGACGAGCTGGACTAGGTGAATTTTCGGCCGTGTAGAGGGATTTCACTGATTGCCATATTTTTTTTTTACCGAAGTCAACAGGGGAAACCCCAACCTATTTTTTTTGCATATTTTTTATTCCAGACCCAATTAATTCGCTCCCACGAGGAGTCGAACCTGGGTCTACTGGGTGCTACTCAGGTGCTCTAACCACTAGGCTAGAGGCCCTTTCACCACTGATTGCCATATCATTAATCCATTTTTTGAACCTGCCCATCATGGCCCTATTTAAGTTGGCATTATTTTTGTCTTCGTCTCTATAGATGAGGTTGAAATCCCTCGCAACCATCCATGGGCCAGAGCAGTGAGCACGGGTATCCCTGAGTTCCTGCAGAAACTGAATTTTTTCCTGGTTTCCCTGAGGTCCATATACACAGGTAAGCCACCAAGCAGTGCCATTGTCGGGGCAAATGTGAACTGAAACACAGTGAGGATCAACACGGCTGCCACCAACTGGCCCAAGGCGGTTCCTCCATGCAACCAGAATTCCCCCACTAGCGTCAGCCGAAGGTGAGAAGCAGAAATTATTGTCAAAATCAGTTCCTAACATAAAAGGTATTATCTGTCTGGAGAAAGAAGTCATCTTTGTTTCTTGCAGGCAGATGACATCAATTTTTGAAGAGTCCACTGCAATTCTTACAACATCACAGCGTGCGGTTGAATTAAGGCCCCGCACATTCCAGATCAAAATGTTGGATGGATCCATAAGATAAAATAGTGGTTCATGATGAACAGGAGTACAATTAGCCTATGCCACAAGTATGCCTGACTCAACTCCCAGATCCTCCGGAGGAATCAGACCAAACATAGCAGCCAGAGCAGCAACATGTCAAGCTGGAGATTGACGAAAGCGTCGAGCATATTCATCGAGGACCTTCTGATCAAGCAGCACTCGCCCATGTGAATCATCAGCAACATCCATATCTAGCGCCCGCATGGCTGCTCTAGTAACTAAAAGGAGGGCCAACAAGCGGACTGTGCTTGAAGCTCTTACAAATGACAGGTGGCTGGAAGACATTCAAGGGCAGCTGTCAATTGATGCAGTGATGGAATATTTGATTCTTTGGGACCTCATTGAAGGGGTGGTGCTGCAGCAAGACTTACCATACTAGCATACCTGGAGGTTATCTTCTTCAGGACAATACACAGCCAAATCAGCCTATGATGCTCTATTTTAGGGAGCAATTGCTTTTGCACCTTATGAACGAATTCGGAAGTCATGGGCCCCTCCAAAATGTCAATTTTTCATGTGGTTAGCAGCACACAGGCGTTGCTGGACAGCAGATCGCCTAGCCAGAAGAAATCTCCCCCACCCAGCATGCTGCCCACTTTGTGATCAAGTTGATGAGGATATCCAGCATCTCCTGATTGGGTGTGCCTTTGCCCGACAATTTTGGTTTGAACTGCTCCGGCAGGTTGGCCTAGCTATCCTTGCCCCTCAACCTTCAGACAGTTCCCTTGATGAATGGTGGACAAAAGTTGATCAATCCGCTGCTGGTGACATGAGAAAAGGACTCAATTCGCTGATCATCCTAGGAAGTTGGACCATTTGGAGGCATAGAAATGATTGTGTCTTTAATGGTGCTACGCCTAGCATTGCTGCAGCCTTGGTCATGGCAAAGGACGAAGCACATCTGTGGAGCATGGCTGGAGCCAAGGGTCTGACCGTGCTCACTGCCACGGGTGTTGGCTAACCATTGGGTTTCTCTGGTCAGGTCTCATTTGTGTCTGTGGTGCACAAGGTCAAGGTGTTCCTGTGAGTTTTTGTTTGTGCTCCTGTGCGGGTGTGTTTGATTTGTGTGTGTATGTGTGTGTGCGTGTGTGTGTGGGTGTGTGTGTGAGAGTCTATGTAAGACTCTTCTCCTATCAATACAATGATGCGCAGTTCTCCTGCGTATTCGATTAAAAAAAAAACTTATGCCTCTGCCAGTTTTCTCTAGCCATAGCAGGGTGTAACACTGGCCAAAAAATATATCCTAACATACACCAACAAACACAACAAAGTGAATATGCGCATGTTTCAGCTAAAATCCCATCCCCCACTTGAACTACGCGACCGATACCAAAAGAAGCCCACCATGCATCACATTGAAAAGAATTATAAGATTAAAATAGTAGCAATTGCATGTACTTGATCTCTTAGGTGAAGCACTGTGCACTGGAACCCTAAACCTTTGCCAACCAGCCAAAATAACAACACAGTAGAACAAAAAAAAAGGGCTGGAAATTACATAGAACAATGCCAAGAGGTTTGAAACCGTTGGGAAGCCTTAAGCACATTACCATCATGGCTACAGATTAGGCAAATAATAATGAGGATCGGAAAGACAAGCTGAAAAAATACTATCATATCATGCATCTCCACATACAGTAAAAGATATGGGTGAAAATGTCCAGGCAACATTCCACAGGGGACGAATGAGAAAAGACGATCAAATATAGTTCATATATGATATGTACAACAAAAAGTTATTACTTAACAAAATCTAAAGGATGTAAAAAAGGAAAAGGGAAAACCAAAGGTTGCCGAAACCCCACTAAAGCCATTAACCTATTGAAGAGACATGAGCAAGGATAAAAAAAATGGAAACATGCACCCACAACCTTAGAAAATACACTTGCAGAACAACAAGGGTACAGCACTAGCTGCAACTGTAATAGGTGATCATGCTACCCTCCTGTGGAACAACAAACTACTTTAGTAACTATAGTATAGAGTCCAGCACAGAAATTACTTTTTGAACACAGCTCTGAAGAAAACTGACATTCTAAATGAAGCTGCTTACTCATAGGGAAGCACACAGGTAACATGAAGTCAGCTTCAAAACATACACACGGTATAACCAGTATATTCAAAGACTGAAACTCTATATCTCTATGCTACCTATCTAGCACCATACTATCATCCATAATCTCAAACAAACAAGGGACATACAATGGTTGAAATCTTTCCACCGCTGTGTATAATAAGGAAATATACCACACGCCCACAACAAACATCCTAAATGAAAAAACAGCAGTTGCACTGAAAAGATGCATGCCCTTCACCCTGATTGTCCCTGAACTAGGAAGCAGTGTATGTCTCGTGCTGAGAAAGGAGAGGGAGCCTCCTCCAATTGACATGGGGCACATGATCAAAATACGGATGCTCTTTCTGACTTTGTCTCTCCATGGACGGAGTCACTCTATGCATGTGTGCAACTTTGCAGACTGCATATAGCTCAGCCACTTACAGCAAAGCTGTTCAGTGTACACAAAGAATGAAAAAACATGTTAACTAAGAGTTGCAGCCTTGCAGGAAACTTAGGCCTTCACCGAGCTCAAACAATTGCCGTGATCAGCATATTCACTAGTAGACACAAGAAATTTGTTAAAGGATCTTCCAAGCCCAAGATAGGGGATTTTTTGTGCTAAAACAAAGACAAGGAATTTATGGTAGAAACATGAAATACAAAGCAGATAATGCGATTTGTTGAATGCCTACAACACTGTTACAATAAACGATTGTTATATAAGTTGTGGACTGCCCATCATGAACAGCTGGGTACAAATAAACACAAAGAATAGTTGAGAGCACACAAGGAACCATGTAGAAATTTACTCCTCTTCATCTAAAGTTTGTTTAGTTTTTAAGGCGATAAAGGCGAAACCGCATCCACCATATATACATTTCCAGTAAAAAAAATGATGGCCCTTCTTCATCATGCATACAATTATTCAGTGAAAATTGACAACTAGCCCACCTGTCAGTGCAACATTTCAGTTTAGTAGTAGAAAACTAATCTAAATTGCTTGAGTTTCAGAGTGAGCCAATAGGTATAACACATCAGAGGTTAGCAGATAAATCATAGAAGTGCTATTATCATATCAGTCAGCTGATGTGTATATGACGAGTTGAAGATAGTTATAAATTTGAAAGCTGCAAAGACAATCAAGTTCACCGTCACTATAACATATACTCTGCTTTGCCAGAGTTCTGATTCTATAATAGCCTAAGATTTTGGAGTCCCAAGATGCTGAGCAGCTGTTGCCAAGGAAAAAAAAGGTTGTGCAAATTTGATCGATCAAAGGCCCAGAACTAACATGTAATAGCGAAATGGGCAAAGTTGCTCATCGAATGGGTAAACGGCTATCGGCTAGACGCGAGATGGCTGCAACCGTCAGATTCATATGTCATAAACAAATACACAACAAACGAATGGGAGCGTATAACGAACCACAACCGTACCGGCGCCAGGCCTTTCCGATTTGGATACAGCTGCGGCAGCAACTGGATCCGCGCCCGACGATCGCCGCCGCCGCCTCCTCCCACGAATGCGACCCCGCCGGCGACGACAGCTGCAAGCTCTGCGCGGCTTGCCGGACCAACAATGAATCCCGGCGCAGCCAACCGGCCGCCCCCACGATGCGGACGGCGCCGACGGCCAGTCGGCCACCGTGTGCTTCTTCTCACGTCACCCAGCGCGACCGCGCGAATTGTGTTTCCGTTATCCTGATGGTGGCGCGGGCGGGGGGGAGGGGAGGACAGAGACGGACGACCCCAGCGAGCCGGGCTGAGCCGAGCCCGAAGGCAAGCAGCTTGGACCTGGGAGTCGTAGCCGGCCCGGCCCGGAGCAGAGGAGGCGGGTGGGGACACCGCGCGCGGCGCGAGACGACGACTGGTGCTGGGAGGAGTAAATGACGTGGGGTCCACTCCTTTCCACTTTGCAGGCCACTAGTCTTTTTTGCACCCAAATACACGTCTCCTCCTGAACCTGCCCTGCCCCGGTTTGTGTGACTCCAGCAGCCTGTCCGTATGGGAGGACTGAGATGGAGCGTCTCAAAGCATTTGAGATTCTTAATTCTGCTTTGATCCCTTGTTAGTTACTAGTAATTTGCTAGTATGAAAGAAAAAACTGGGACGTCATGCAGAGTTTTCTGAAAAGATGGACGTATATATGCAGAGTATTAATTATTTGGCATCTCCTGGACGGATCGGAGGTGCTCGATCGTATACCTGGGATGCAACGGAGCGAAGCAGAACGCAGCTGGATATACATCTCATCTATCAGGGGTTCTGGAAACGATCATGAATAAATGGCAATGATGCACTTTTACAATCATTTCCCTAGCAAAAACACTGCACGCTGGCCGTTTGGTGTCACGGCTGCAGATTGTAGCGGAGCCGTATGGTCACGTTCTGGACGTGATGCATGTACCCGCATGTATCTTGTAGCGTTGCGGAGTCTGCCTGCGCGCGAGCACAAGCTGTGTGTACGCACGTGTTCGTTTCATCGGTTCACGGTCGTTCCTACTAGTAGAGCTCACACTGCACGGCGCCCTTCTCGCTTAGTTACCTCATAAATATTGACGGATATTATTTAATCCAAACGATGTGCAAGATTTGAAAAGTTGACTTATTTAAAACTAATTTGTATCCTGCTTTTTTATAAAATAAAATAAATAAATACAATCTACTTATTTTCAAAAAAACAAACTGAATATATTTTAGTCAATTAAAAGTGAACCACCAATTCACCAAACATATATGTACACTTACTCACTCTGTCCCAAAAAGGATGCTCGTTTGGGTTGCGTGCCCGTTAAAGTTGTTCAAGTTTGACCAAGTTTCTAGTGAATTGTATTCATATTTATGGCTCTAAATAAATTTGTTAAAAAACTACATTTAAAAACGAATCTAATGATATATATTTCATATCATAATTATTTTTATTTTTTTATTTATAATTGGTCCAACTTAATATTCTGAAATTTCTCGAGAAGCGAGAAATGCATTCTTTCTGGGACGGAGGTAGTACTCATACCTGATCATGGGTCGGGTCATGTCGGGTTCGGGTCGGGTCATGTCAGGTTGGCGGGTCGAAACTGTTGACCCGCGCCCGACCCATGGCATGGTCGGGTTGGATCGGGTTGCGTCGGGTTCGGGTTTCACGTGTAATTTTTCGGGTCGCAATGGGTTGGGTCGGGTTTTTTAATGTTTCGGGTTAAAAAATTGACCCGCGCCCGACCCGTCACATGCTCGGGTCGGGTCAGGTTTTTTTCGGGCGGGTTGGGTCGGGTTTATCGGTTCGGTGGATAAGCTCGGGCAGCTCCACTTCCGCTCCGCTTTCCTCGTCTCTCCTCTCGTCCCTACCCCGCTCGGCGCTCGTCTAGTGCTCGCAGGTATGGCTACGAACCGAGCTCCTACGATCTCAAAATCCCCTTCTTCAGGCTAACAAAGCGCTTGCTGTCGTCCACGGCCGTCCGGACTCCCGTGCGCATTTTGACCCTTTTCCTTCGATTTTTTTGGGGGGCAACTTTTTTTTTCTTAGGGTTTGGGAAAGGACTTCAAATCACAAGGTATTCGCAAAACCTCGCAAGTAGCTGTTGTTTGCTCCTCTCAGATCTGGAGTTTTGTTGCTTCTGTTGTTCTACATCTGAGTTGCAGCCCCGGGTGACAGTCACTGGCTACCTCGGCTCTTTAGTCCACTTTTGGAGTTTATGTTCCCTATACCCTCGTTCATCCCTGAATTTGATTAGTCCTTCACCCTCTAATAATCTTCAAGGACCTCCTTACCAACAGCCAATTTAGTATCTTTGATTTTTCTCATTGCCGTACCATATTTTGGTCTTTTTACCACTGTGTTCTCTTTCCGTCAGTTGCCACTGAAAGCTTATGCTATTCACGCATGCAATCTTTGCAAGTAACTTTGAATAGAAATGTTGAATGCACCTGCAAGTTCAACTCTTCTTTTTTTTTCTGAGCCTCAATTCTTGTTGAACCCACAAGCCCGAACTCCAATTCCACAGTTGCTATGCTTCTGTATGCTTCATTCATGTCTTTTTAGGAGCCATGCTTAATTCAAGTCATGTACTACTGTCTCAATGACCTGATGGTTCATTTTTAACTGAAATTTGTGATACAAACTTATGTTCTGGGCTCAGTGTTGTTGTCACTCGTGGGCTGGCGGGTACCCAGAGTAAAAGGCACCCTTTTAATGTAAAACTGCAGTACATGTTGAATTTTATTGGCGAGACCAACTCCTGTTCTAAAATATAGCATGACCTCCATAGTTGGTCCCTCGATACCTTTTAAAACCATACGATACAATGAATATTCAGATGGAAGTAGTATAAAAGATTTTCGCCTCTGACATGTGTGCCTTATGCCAAATGGAGGATGGCATGGCAAAATTGTTGACATAGAAGCCAGGGCACGCGAACCTGACCTCCAAACCAGCGTAGGGACCTAAGTTGCGCCATTTTAATATTTGTGGATGCCTGTTTTTCATCACAATCTTCAAAATCATCCCTTGATCATTGCTTTATGTTGCAATATACTGTTTCTGTGAAAAAAATATATTTTACAATGAGTCTGATAAAGGTATTGCAACTGTTGGTCAAATTTTTTGTGATGTTCACTATATTTTACTGACCTTATATTTTGAAAGGCAGGGTTTATAGTATCTAACACATATACGCTTCAGCTATTGTGCAATGTTCCTTCTCTACTACAGAGAAATTCAGCATTCCAGCTTAACAATGCTTAGCTAGCACAAACACTCTATTAGTAGAAGCAAAGAAGATATGAAATTAACCTGGAGCTTAATTCCATGTTGAACTTCAGCCAATCAACGGTGGAACTGGGGTTTCAAGGAAGTTTTGCATAAATGGGGACAGTGCAAAAGGAGGGAGCGAAAACCATTTCTCATGAAGGTTTAGATGGTTCAACCATGTATGAATGGGACCCATGGGATCCTCCTTGTCCTCCACGTCGTCCTGCTCCTCCCAATACTGACATGAACTCCCGTATCAAATTGATGAGTGAGGTGTGTTGGCTTAACGCTCTAATGATGTTTCTATTTCCTTAGTAGCTGTTGACACATTTTTTTTTTCACACAGTGGATTGATAAAAAGGATGAATTGATTGCGATCGCCAGAGCGACCAATATTATCACCCCAGACCGCACTCCTGAGGTAGCTTGTTATCTCCATTTAAGGGTTTTGAATGACAATTCTTGTTGTTATATTATATCGATTCTTTATTTATGCCTGCAACATCTCTTACTTCAGTATTTAGCTTGTATATTTGTGGGTTTTATGTTTCGCTATCTGATTGCAGCATTATTGAAAGACTTAATTTATTTTCCTTTTGTTTTCAAATTGGTAATTGATTACCTTTCACCCTTCTTTTCAATTATGGATGCATCAATCCAGTGGGTGAACAATGCCTTCTACGCTATATTGCACCGCTTGGTGCCCATTCTGGAAAAGGATAGCGTCCGACGCTTTCTCAGCTTAGCCAGTCAGGATGGGCGGGGCATGGGATGGGGTTTCATCATCACTCCACAAACCTTCACCCAGATGATGATGCACAATGCATTGCGATGTGCCAAAGTTGCCTTGGAAGGCAAGGCACCTGAGCTTCATGGGTTTCGTGCCAATCCCAACTGCATGAACCGATTTGGTTATTTTCCTCTCCACCAAGCTGCTGAAATGTTCTCTGTTGACATGATCAATTTGCTGTTCGACTACAATGCATCGGCAAATGTACGCACGGCAGGTGCTGAAGTCAATGAGAACCTACTCCCACTACATGTCGCTGTTGAGAACACATGCCTGCACAAGTATCTGGAGGATAATGCATTTCCTAACCAAGACGATCTGGATAGTGATTCTGCAAATAACAACTATGTCTGCAAGCTCATCCATCTTCTGTGCCTGCCCCAGATGGTATGTCACATCCATCCCTACCCAAATTGCTACTTCTACAATATAACAAAGGAAAAGGTTGATTTCTTTTCTCAAACCAGTAATACCAGAACCTAAGGACTGATCATTCTTACATCTATAGTTTGTCAACTACTGAATATTCCCATAAAATATTTTTTATATATGTTCACTTGTGTAGACATGTTTTTTAGTTACTAGTTGAGGGGTTGGCAATTTTATGTTTTTGTTAGCAAAATTTTGGATATTGATCTTATTTTTCCTGGATGTGGCAATACTGTTGCAAGTAAATTGGCACTTTGCTTGTATATAAGTGCTAAAAATACTCATATTTTGTTCCTTGGTGGTTGTCTTTGCAGAAGATTTTCTTGGATACAATTAGACTGCTTGCGAAACGCACAGATAATCTTGTTGACGAGCTCTGGTATTACATAAAGAACGGAAAGCTTGTTCAGACTGCAGTCCTGCTCCTGGCAGCTCAAAAGTATATCCGCACAGGCACGTGCTACAAGGGAAATGGCAATGGCATGTCAGATGGGTTTGCTATTACCATTAACCGTATTTGGAACCACACCATTACCTTGGAATCGAAGAATGGCGAGGGGCTGGAGATGGAGAAAAAGCTTACTCGTATTTCTTTGATGCTTGTTCGTGCAGTTTCCCAAGCTGGTGAAGTTCTTGATGGATATATTCAGTCATATCCAGAGGTACCAAATTGTTTGTTATGTAATTTGGTGCAATCTCTCAAGCATTGACTTTGTATTTAAAAAAGAATGGCTTAGGCATCTTTGCTGTGCTAGCGAATGTATCCCTCCGTTTACATTGGGGTTCCTGCGTTTAACCTAATTGATGAAAGATGCTAGTAACCTAGTATAGAAATTTAGTCTGTAGACTCTTTTATAGGTTGAGCAAAGATGTAAATTTCTGTCGTAGCTAGTAACCTAGTATAGTAATGTTTTCTATGGGGTAGCCATAACTTGCATAAACTCCCCCTCCGGTCAAGATTTTAGGCATTGTTCGGGGAATTTCGCCTTTAGATTAATGTCCAAAAGCTATGCACCTAGAAAAGCCAAAACGACTTATTATTTGGAATGGAGGGAGTACTCAGAAGCTGAGGCCTGCTTCTGATTTCAAAATGTTCTTTAAGCGATCAATGACTCTTACTTGTGTATGATGGCCTTCGGGCAGTTGCCACCAATTACTAATTTCAGAATGTTATTGCCTCAGAATCCTAAATTTATATGTTCCGTGATGGTAGCAAGTTTTTTTTTTTTTTTTGGTAGGAGTAGGAATTGGTAGTATTTCATGCAGCATCGTATTTGATAATGTGCCAAGTTGTTTTGTTTTAACTGAGACATGTTTTGTACTGATTTCCAACAGTAACATTTTAGAAATGATTATTTTGCTTTCTTAGTCAATATATGTGCGATAGTAGACACTATAATCCCCAATCGAGCTTTGCAGAACAAAAGCATTATCATAGAATTGATCTTGTTAATTTGTTTATTATATCTGGTAATCGATTACATGTGCTCCGATAGGTTTTTGGAACATTTGTAATGTTATATTTAGTAATTTGTTAACAGATGCATGCTGTAAAGATGATAAACATTTTCTGTCGCACTGACAGAAGACCTTGGTATGGAAAAATCATCTATTGATGAACATGTTAATTCATGAAAAACTGTTATAGCTGCTTTTGACACTGACTAATTTTAAGGTTTGTGCAAGAACTTTGACGTAACTCACAAGAACCTCGAAACACTGACTATGCTTTTGGTACTTAAATAATCATCGTCCCTGTTCTGACAGGCTAGGCGATTGTAAATTGATATTTTTTTAGAATATAAATGCGATTCCTTTACTGAAAATGCTTGAGAACTGTTCTTTTACATTTCAGTCATGGCTGTCTTCACTGTTTATGTGGTGGTTTTTCATTAGAGTCCCATCAATTTGGTTGAACATCATGTGTCAAACTAGTTGAACATGTCATGCAGGTGCCCCATAACATGCAGGTGCCCCATGAGGAGGTACATGAACGTGTCTCCTCAATTCTCAGGGATTATGGTTTCTGTCCTGATGGAGAAGGAATCAGCATTGGAAATCTGTACCTTCTTACACTCCTTTTGCATTGCTTCAACTTCAATGTAGTAAATTTGTGTTCAAGTACTTATTTGTTTTATTTGTTCTTGAAGGAGCCGTTATACGGATGTATTATCCAAAGAAGAGTCACCTTACAAACATGGTATGCAAGCATTTGTTCTGATTAAAATATCATTCAGATTTTGAGAAATAACCCCCAAACTATTGTTTGTGATGGAAAACAGGGGATGTGGATGCAATCAAGGCAGCTAAGGGAACTCTCTGTCAGAATGCTGAAGTGAAAAAGGTAGGGATAGTTTAGTGTATTTCTGTCACTTGGTTCGTAGGACAAAGTTGTTATCCTCCCCGTCTGCCATGCTTTCCATGTTTTAAGTTTATGTTGGGGTACTGGAATATGCCATGCCATGCTGTTTAGTGCCCTTGATTTCTTTAATACTTGTTTGAAAACATCTATTCTTTATGGTTGCGGGTGGCCTCCAAATTCCTACAGCAATTTATCATCCTAAAACTGCAGCAAAGCTCCTAGTTGCTGGCACTCTTGCTATTTTACAGTTTTTGTGATATTTTGTAGTTTTACTGGATTTAACTCTGTTTTTCTGGGCTGCTGAATTTAGTCTGCTTGGGAAGAAATTTGTGATACAAAGGCAGTTGTGCCACATTTTGATATCTGGAGTCAACAGCTAAACAAGCCTGTGCTATGCTTCTGGCATGTAGATTACTGATTCAGCACTGTGTTGGTTAAACATGTTCTGCTTTACAAGTGTTTGAGGTTATAGGTCTTGCTTGGAATACATGGGTTTTTGCATGCGCGCGCGAGTTAGGGTGTTTGCCAAAAACCCATCCAGATCTTGCATTTGTCAGTCAAACACCCATCAGTTTTTGCATTTTCATACTCCTGTAATTATTTTGGCCTTTGATCTGTTGACATGGCACTGAGTTCGGCGAGGGGTTTTCTTTTGCCTCTTTGTTTTGATTAGGCCAGTTTGTGATGGGAAAGGAATGCTATGTTGTCTAAACTGTTGATGACTCTGGGAAGTTTGGTCCCCTTTTGCTTGGAAAGGTCACATTTGGAGTCTCGCTAGATGTGAATCACTGTACAAAACCTTGTTGGACTGCCAAAGTTATCTGAAAGGGCAATATTCTGAAACACAAACCCTGTTGCCAAATCCCATTGCTCTTTGACTGCCAAAATACAAGAGATAGGTGTTCTTTTTGAGAAATGCCCTGTTTAGGGAGGGTTACTCTTAAAAAACATGCTTGCAGATTTAATTCTAGTTTCTTTGTCCCTATTTCCTCTCTTCTCTGCCAAGCATTTGTGCAATTGACCATGCACTCCAACCAGCTCCTACTTTTCGAGGGCTCATTTCTTTGGGAATTCCTCAAATGTAGACCTTGCTTAACCTTTAATGGACCAAGTGAAAACACTCCTCACAGAAGGGAATGGAATCGGTACTATGCTTTATGCTTTAGCTGCAGAATCTCCCGCTCATGGAATAAGTCAGCTGGTCAAAACACTCCTTATGAGTAGCTTAAGTAATGTTGCATTTTCTATGGCAATGAAGAATATATGTAGTCTTACTGCTTAAATGGGTGTTGCTTGTTTAAAAAGGTGTTCTTTGCTGGCCAGCCATGCTGAAATGCCTTAGGATTTACAGTTTCTTACATTTAGGTCTTCTATCTAACTGAGACAGGCTGTGAGAAATAGAGCACCTAGAGGGTGGGAACTCAAGTATGCAAGGAGAAGCTTTTTCCCGTATTGGAGATCAGTGTTAGCAGCCCGGCTACCTGTAGAGGTGATCCATGGAGCAGATGTACCTAGTGTTGTTGAACAGCACCAAACCTCTTGGAATAAATCAGTGGGCCAAGAATCTTCCCCAAGTCCAGATCTCAACCATAGTCTGTTGGCTAGGGTTCGGCAATTCAGTGGTCGTCAACCTTCAAGGACGTTTTGTAGTGCTGCATTACCACTGTTGAAGGTGTTAAGGAATGCCTGAGTGGGAGGTATGCAAGTAATTTTCCCTTGACCGAGTTTATCTATTATTACCAATGGTACACAGCATGCAAGCTTTCTTATGCACCAAAGAACTGATAGAAACTTAGCTGCTTGGATTACTAACTTATGAAACTGTTATATACAAATTATGGTATATTGTACCTTTATGTTCTTGTTCTTGATCACAGCATTTTGAGATAAACAAGCAGACCTGTGCGTAAAATCACATGATGTGCTCCAATCAACTCACTTTTGTTTTTGTTTGAGCAGGTGACGGGAGCTGTGCGTCTGTTGGAAACTGCTAAATTATTTGCTTATTAGGCATGCTGTAACCTTATTCAGCGTCATGAACTGATGTGGTTCGAAGTTTGTTACCATACCAGGCATGCTGTAACCTGATGCTTTAGCTGCAGAATCTCCTAGCTGAGTTTCACTATTATATACGACAAAGGTCACTGCATGCTACTGGCAGTATTTATCATGTTGACCCGAAAAAATGGTTTTAATCATGTTGGACGCCGATTTGAACTATTCCCTGTTTTTTAATCTTTTGAAAAGGGTAAGGTGGTCCCGATAGTTTCCTTTGACAATTGTCATGCTATGGTCCTATGGACGGACGAAGTGGAGTGGGATAACATCCGCTGCTCCATACGAAGATGCGGTGTTGCTGGCTAGCGAATGATATGCGTGCGATCCATGGGAATATGCAGCCGCGTGTCAACTTTAATTTGCCATGCCAGCTTGTTAAAGCTAAAATTTAATTTTATGCGTGTATATAGAATGAAAAGAGTCAGATTTCAGCACAAGTGAAAGCGTAATAAGAAATAAAGGTTGGAAAACCTAGTAAGAACTATCAAAGGCTACATAAGACTATCTCCAACAATGGAGACCTAAATCGGAGATCCATTTACTACTTTAGGTTGCCTACAGTAAAAAAAAGTCTGTGACCCATAAACTTTCTTCTCCAATAGAAGACTCAAAGAGAATCCTTTCTGCGAATGGGTTACCAGGAGAGAGGATACCCAGTTTTAGGTTCTCTCTCCTAAAAACCCATTTTGGGTTTGGTATGGGTACTCTGTTAGGAGGCTGAAGTAGTGCCATTGAAGACTCATTTTGGGTTTGGGTCTCCTTTTGGGTCACTTGTTGGAGATAGTCCCTAGTTGATTTTGAAATCAGTGTCAGTGATAAAAAGAGAGCGACAATAGATTCTAGAGGCCGCGTTTAGATGTTTCCCGAAAAAAATTTATAGTATGTCGGGCACACATTTGAAGTATTAAATATAGACTAATTACAAAACTAATTACAGATTCTGTCAGTAAATCGCAAGACGAACCTAATGAGTCTAATTAATCCGTCATTAGCACATGTTTACTGTAGCAATTTATTGTCTAATCATGACCTAACTAGGCTCATTAGATTCGTCTCGCGAAGTACACTCCATCCATATAATGGGTTATTTTTTCGACTACATTTAATATGTCATGCATGTGAGGGAACGTACTCGAAAAAATTTCGCGAAACATCTAAACAGGGCCAGAGATGCAAGTTGTACGGCATAAAAACGAGATTGCTAGAGAATAATCTTCTGAGTGGTACTTTCACTACAAACCTATCTTCTGAGTAGTACTTTCACTACAAATCTATCTTCTGAGTAGTACTTTCACTGCAAATCTATCTTCTGAGTAGTACTTTCACTACAAATCTAAGTCAACATAAAAAAATCAAAACCAAGCGGTTGTATTGTAAGCCACATGATAACCCAAAGCCATGCATGTACAGACACCGCACCCCATAGAAGATAGAAGCCGTTACTCAGAAATATCAACGGGTAAGAAGCAAATATCCTCAGAAATATCAACAGGTGAGAAGCAAATATCCAAAAGCCAATCAGTATGCTGTTCATGAATTTTAGCCACAAATCTACATTGCAATTTGCTATCCAACCAAATCCCCGTTTGTCATCAACTAACAAAGAGGGCAGCACAAAACGCATCACAAAAGGATGTCACAATCACTGGATAAAAATATATAAAAGAGTTCAGGCAAAGAAAAACCATTAGATAGGTCTTTGCTATGGGTCCACCGCTGCCCAAGAACCATTGACTCATGTATCATTGTGCCTTCTGCGTTTATAGACATAAAGGAGACCGTGATTCTTCATAAATTGAGCCTTCATCTCATCAAACTCTGAAGATAAATGAGATAAACGATCATTCAACCCTTTAAATCCCATGTCGACCTTATCATTGAGCTTATCCACCTTTGATGAAAGCTGAACAATCCTACTCAGAAGACTGTCAATACAATCTGGTGGTGGCTGATGAGAGCATGAATGAACCTGGTCGGTCACAGCCAGCCCCCCTGCAATTTCATGCGGAGCAACAGTATCTTGTGCTTGACCATCTTGCCCATCTGAAATTTCTTGTTCAGCAACAATAGCATCAACATTATCTTGCACTTCACCATCTTGCCCATCTGAAATTTCTTGTTCAGCACCAATAGCATCAGCATCTAGAATTTCCTGTTGAGCAACAACCTGTGCTCGAGGCTCCTGACCATCTTGCCCATCTGAAATTTCTTGTTGAGCAACAACAGCTTGTGCTTGGGCATTTGGCTTTGGAAGCTGCAGAGAGTACTTTTTCAGAACCAATGGGAGGTCACTGTCCTCTGGAATAAGTTTCAGATGACGCAGAAGACAAATGATATGAGGGGCATAAGGCAATTTATACATTGGTGTCTCAATGATTGCACACATCTCGCTGAGGAGGAAATGACCAATATCAAAATGCTTTTGATGGTAAATGGCATGAGCAAGCTTAAGAGGAATAGCGCTGCAGCCACCACGATTCCCTGATCTAGGAAAAATGGTATGTTCATTTATCTTAAGAATAAGATAAACCTCATCTTTCAGGTTTTGCCGAGCTTTCTTGGTGTTTGGTTTATAGAGAGAGCAATCATCAGTAGGATCCAAAGGTCCTGATTTGTGCAAAACAATGCTGCCAGCTCTAGGTTCAATAGATAGGGCATTTTCAAAGTCCTGCTTGGTGACACTATGGCGTCTACTCCCTATTATGAATTCCATTTTTGTGCGGTCAGGGTCAATATAAACAGTAGCATAGAACTGCCTAATAAATTCTTCTTTCCAAACTCATGTAGTGTTGAAGCTAGCTAGACCTTGCAGTCCTAGATTCTTGTACTTGTCGGACACATCAAAAGCACAAATTTTTGGATTAGCTATGGCAGACCAGTGCACAAACCTATGCACAAACACGTCCATGGAACCATAGATCCGATTGAAAAAAATTTCTTGAGAATTATTCTAAAAATTGCTATTGGCAGAGGCTGATCTTCCAGCTATATATGGGTTACGCCGCCGCTGGCTCCTAATTTCTGGAATCCTCAACTTGACTGATTCACCAGACTGAACAGGAGTATCAACTGGACAGAGCAAATGACGAGTCCGTTTGGAGGGCTTGGGCTGGTTTTTCTTAGCCATGGCTACGTCTATAGACAGAGAAATGCAATCCGGTCCTGGGAGAGCTGGCGATACCAGTCTGAGTCAAAAATCAGTCAAACAGACGCCATGCAATCTGTAAAGAATGGTACCGACAAATATTAATCAGCCATAATGAAATGACACAAGGTTATAAACAGAGAGAACAAGGAACTGATTAGATCAATTGAACAAGACACAGGAAAATTGATGTCAGAAATTATTATTATTTTTATAAACTGATTGAATATAATATATGGGAGAGAAATAAGAGGAATACCGAGAAAAGAGATGAGCTCTGGATGGCACAGGTGAGGATGGAGATGTGCTGCACCTGGAGGTGATGTTGGCAGCCAGACTCAGACAGTCTTAGATGTCTACTGCAGGAAGAGTATTCCACTATAACCCAAGCAGCACTTAACATGTCGTATAACTTAGGTTAGAACTTAAGAGTAAAACAAATGGCAAGCAACTGGAAACAGCATTCTTTTTGTTCCACCTAGAAGGGGGTTTTTTATGAGGCACACGTTGTGTTTACAGAGAACATTACTAAAATTCCAATCTGAGGTTTTCTTTTAAGATCACACTAGCATTAAGAGAGCCTAGTCAAGTACTTTATGAATTGAAATCGTTTAGAGTAAGAAGATAAAGTAAGTGCAGGAAATATAAAGATAAAGGCAAAAAAAGATACCATATTCTTTTTCTATGGTATCATGGAGTTGGCACTCCCCTTTATTTATGTTGGAACACTCAAACTCTGACTCTAAGAGTTTTACTCCCCTTTGAGCCACGAAATCTCAAGTGCTAACTGAGGATAGCTACTTCTTTTTTTGAAAGATTAGGATAGCTACTTCTCTATCTGCGAAATGATGAGCTTTCAACCGTGTATAGTATAGGAAACCTTATTTGGGTTTCCCATAATCTCCAAAAGCTTACGAAGAACTTACTTCGTCACCAAGACCGTCTAGATGTCATCAAACACCAAGAGTAACAAGCCCTCACGTGATCAGCAAAGGTGGGTGTTTGGAGACCTTGTTAAAGTTTAGTTCCATATTAGAGTCTAATTATGAGGACCAAATTTGGACTAATTGTAAAACTATTTGCATAAGTTAGGGGTTATTTGATGAGTAGAACCCATTAATCCTAATTAGCCCATGATGAGCTCACATGATGCTACAGTAAACTTTAACCCCAAGGATCAGACGCCCCCTCAGTATCGATCTTTTTATAAGAAAAGGAAGCGAAATTATATGGTTTTGGATCGTTTGATTTTGTTTGGAAGCCAGCTAGGAGTTTGATTTGATTTGATAGCAAATACCAAGTGATGCTAGCTGTTGCTCAATTGCATTCATAGGTCAAAATAAATGAACTTGAAGTGAACCCCATTTGCATCGCAACCAGTTGAATTTGATTGGTCAAGGTGGCAAGCTCGCGTGCCCGTGCAGCCATGGCAAAGTTCCCCCTTTGGCTGCAAGAGGCTGGCTAATCTCCTCTCTCCTCGTGTGGTACGGTGCTTCAAAAACTGTTGTATGTTTCCAACAGTTTGGTTTAGTACTTCATGAATCCGGAGATGAGAGGATGATGGCAAAGAGGCTGAGGAAATTAGCAAGCTGAAGCGACAAAGTTGTGGCACCCAAAAGGCCAAAACTTGCCATAACAAAGTAAGAGACATCTGGGGTATTACTATTCCGGCAGTGAGCTTCAAAGAATGATCGAGTGTGAGTATATACCTGAAAACCTGCTGCCTAAAGTTAGAAGTGAGCTTGAAGATTGAAGTTAGACAAACAAACAAGAAAGGTCAACGCCAAGCAATAATTTCTTCAATGTGGAAACCTTCGAATTTCGGAATTGACTTGCCAAAGATTCGATTTAAACAAAGCACAGTAATGTAAGATTCAGTTCAACTTAAACTTCCAGTTGCAATGCACATTCTGAAATGTGAAGACGCGCGCTAAAACAAATGAAAGTGATTCGACCAATCGACCTTCACTTAGACTTAACTTTCTGTCGTTTGCAGACTGACTCTGCGACTCGTACTCCCTCTGTCCCAAAATAAGTGTTCGTTTAGAAAATTCCAGACACAATAGTAGTAGTGAAGAATGGCCATGTTACCCCTAATTACTCATGCATTGGAACTAGAAAAATAGCATCAATTAACCATTTCATTGGCTCTATGCGCTTCTCTATACAACTTTTTCTTGGTATTTGGTGTTGCTTTAACTAGATGGTCCTCCCTAAAAGCTATAAGAACACTCTTTGTGGGACAAAATTTGAGTACTAAAACAACACTCTTGTGGGACGGAGGGAGTACTGTCATAGTACATGTGATCACGGATCATCCTTAGCTTATTCCCTAGTTGACTTCATGTACGCTACACGTACAGTACGGTACGGACCAGCTTTCAAGAACTTCGCATAATGTTATGGGTGCCTGCACCTTCAAAAGCACCGGCTATACAGAGCAGGATGGTCTAAAACATGAGGCCACAGAAATAACTATTAAAAGGTAACGCCAGCAAAATCCAACAAATTGCAGGCCTTGAGTCTGGTTATTTTTCATGCTCCACTCCTGTTAGTTGTTCACTTGATCAAAGTCCATCTTCAGCTTCTTTATTTATGCTGGTAGAGCAAAAGAACACTTGGTGATATATTTACAATGGCACTTAGTAATATCTTATAACTGACTTATACTGAAGGTAAATAACCAAAAAGAAGCAAATTCAAACAATGCAAAGAGTTGGTGCCACACAAACCTTTCCTTGCGTTCATATACAGAGATATCCGCAATGGCTTTGCTGAGGGCATGCAGAGCTATCTTCTTGACCTGGTAATGATTTACAGGACACACATAGAATTTAAAAATGCAGCCTAACAATCCAATTCACCAATAAAGACAATATAGCAGGTCTGAGCTATCAAAATGACATACTATGCTCAAGAATAATTTGTATGTGTGAACGTAACAATGGTTACAATATTGATAAAAAACAATGGATCCGCAATCTTTCAAAATGTTAACAGGAGAGTATGGACAAATGTTTGGCAGACCTCTAGTTTATCTTCATTCACCCTATGACCCTTGGGAAGCAGACGAAATTCTTCTGTTAACCTGATGCACTCTCCTATATTTTCCGGAGAAACAAAGTCAAGTGCAACCTTTACACATGACTGCACAATATCAAATGGTAACATAAATACAGTGGTTTGGTTTGAAAGCATGGCACTATATGGAACTGGGCAAGTGGGCAGTTGTTTTCATGTCTGACCTTCAAATTTCTGACTTGGTGGGGACACCCAGCTGGAACAAATACTGCCTCACCAAGCTTCTGTTCAAATGTCCAAGGCTCAATTCCTGCATATTCAATGAACTAAACCAGTAAACACCCAACAAGGGGAAAATCAAGATCCAAAATACATCAGTATTCTTCACTGACCATGTTCTTCCTTGAGCTTTCTCTTGTGCTCATTTGTTAGATAAAAGCAGTTATCATGTATAGGGTGGTCAACCTGCCAACACAGAACAATTAATCATGTGACATAAGAATCAGATGTCATAGGGAATTCCATGGTAAAATGGTAAGTAGAAATAAGCACCTGAATCACTGGTTCGTAATTATAATCCCTGAACTCCGCTGCATGCTTCTTTAGATATTGTTGTAGTGTGACGACATCTTCTCGTCGAAAGATATCCCACAGCGCACCACCACCTTCTGGCTGGTTTCCCGCCGCTAGTGGGTCTTTGTCATCATTTGACTCAAGGGATATGCCAATCGCACCCACCTTAATTTTTTTACAACATGCTTGACCACTATGTTCAGATTTCCTTTCCTGCTCGTCTGGAGCAACATCTAGAACTGGTTGCTTAGTACTTGAGCCAATTCCGAAACCTTGATGAGTTGACACCTTGGTTAATTAACTGAGAGCTGTTGACGGATGACCATCAGGATCTGTTTGTGAAGCTTGAAGAATCCGGCTTTCTTGCATCTTGTTTAAACTTTCTTTCTTTTTCTCTATAGCTTCAATTCTTTTGGCTCTCAGCTTTATTTCGTCAGTGTGTATGTGGATATTGATCTGTTTGCAAGATGGAAAACATGACACCATTCGTCAAACAGTACAAAAAAGGACAATCGATGAAGACTTAATCGAGTGACTGAAACAATGATACATCTAGGAACAGCATCAGCATGTATCAAATCCATCTTCATGGATCAATGCTTCAAGATTTTTCCCATCGAAACTATAATTCTGAACCATCGTCTGTCGCTAAGAAACTATAATTCTGAACCATGGTTTGTTGCTAACTGTTATAGCAGCACTAAAAGTGAAGAATAACTTTTACACCAGAAATTCAAATCTACAGTAAATTATTACTGAGAAGTTTCACAGTAAATTATTACTGAGAAGTTCCATTCAGTGTTAAATCAATTACAAGGTGCATGCGTTGTATCAATTACAAAGAGGAATGAATTAAAAATATAAACAAGTTCAATAAACAGCACATATAGCTATTGGCAAGTCCAATGAGTCGAATGCGAAGATATACAAGAAAAATACTAAATCCATGCAACGTTGAAGGATTTCACAGGCACAAGTTACCCACTGAAATTAAGAATGGGGAAAAGGTAAAATAATAATAATAATAATACATCTCGTACTACTTACTTAGCCTGAAGTGAGAAAGAGAAACCTTGACAAATGGAAAAGAAAATGAAGCATAAGTAATATTCACATATTTACCGCATCACAAGTATCACAATGAATCTTGGTAACAGAATCGCCAATTCCTAACTCTTGGGGGACACCATATGCAATGTAAGCCTTTGGACCAAGGTCTGGCTTTTTAACATCTTGTGGCAGTTTCACTGCCAGATTGAGGGGGCCATATTTAGGATCTGTGTATTCACGAAATGGTAGCATAGACATGAATTCAGCACAATGTCGTGGCAGTCGATCCTCAAATGAACTATGCTGCGGCCAATCTTTAAGCTTCAGTAACACAGGCAAACCCTCTGGATCAACAGTTCCACGGGTATAACCTCTAAAAAACATACAGGTCTTTACATCAACCTGCAATTAGGGGCATGGAAGAAATGTTAGTGTTAGGGAAAAAAGTATTTCAATAAATCAATGATTTATACGCTAACTGCGATGCACTTCTCCAAAAAAAAAATATAGTTCACGTGTAATTTTGCAGGTCTAAAGGTCATAAAATTTTAACACAGGCATGACTTCCATTTTATTACCAATGAGAAAACCTCATGGTGGTACATACAAACATAATAAATATTTTTTGAATTCGATAAATATAAATCTGCTTAGATTATTTCAGGGACAACATCATAACGGTACATGTTAAATGAATAATACAGAGAATTATAGATAGAAACAAAGCTCATCCTATGAAAAGGTTTAACCACACGTGTCTATATAGGTTCAGCATGGGTAGAAACAATACGGGTAAACAAAAGACTGATGTAATGCATGCAGCTTCATTTCCTTCATGGGTATGAATTAGAAACCCCTCATCTTCCTCCTGTCTTTTACTTTGGCAGCATCATCCCTATGTTGGAAATCACTCCCTCACTTTGTAGCTGTTTATCGCAAACACGCTAGTATTTATCTATCTGGTGGCACAGCCATAAGAACACAACAACACACAAGTATTTTTTTATGCTGACACCTCACCGTTTTCTCACCTATATATAGGCATATAGCTGATAGTCTGATACAAGGCTGCACATCTACCCACGATATCCTCCTAATCAATACAGTCAATTCATATGATCTGAATATTATAATATTATTCTCTTTAACTACAACCTAAAATCTAGCTAGCACTAACAGGAATGAACTTAGTCACTATCTGAACCTGAACATGGCTCTCTAGTAACAAGATTAATGCTAACACCCTACCCCTCTCCTTCCACCCAATCTATGTTCCATTTCTCATATCTCTCCACCTGGAAACTCTGGCAACTCACTTTCTTTGTTGTAACTAATAAGCAAATAAAAAAGATAAAAATAGCAAAGAAAAAGGAAAAGCATGCATTCCCCTCTACAAAGTCCACAACCATGTTTCAACAGACAAACCACATCCATTCCACCAGGGTAACAATGTATGTGTAACCTTAACCATGTTCAAATACAGCAAAGTATAAAAAATATTAGCACATACCTCACGCAACGTTAGAGATTCCATAGCCATAACTGAATGCCTCTCATGCTCTTTCTTGTCTCTCATTTCTCGTAAGGCCCGCCACATAACCATTGGTTCCCAGCTCAATCCAGAAGATAATGCGAGTACGTCACGAACAATCACAGGCTGGCCTTTCAGCCAATGCTCCTGGAAATGGTCCAAACCTCCATCTCGAACATCTCTAGCAGATGGACAATACAGGTGGTTATCACTTGAGTTCTTTCTGTAAGCTGATTTCCGTGATGTTTCATTGTTCACGTCACTAGATTCAGCAAAACAGGAACATTTTGAACCTCCCAAATCCGGTATAGATCTACTGTTGACCACTGAATTGACTCTCTCAAGCAAATCAGAAATAAATTTCTCCTTAAACAAGCACTTAAGTTCAAGAAGAGAACTCCCACAACCACCAAGTTTTTTGGGTGGGCAAGGTATGCTTCTGTTGCTTTTTAGCCTCCACCGTCTTGAATTTTGAATGCAATCCTCAAGAGGAACTGCACTATCTGTCAACATGTCATTCTGTCGATCAGATGACTCTTGGTTTGCAAGTTTATTATGACTATATCTCTATTGTAAACCACGCTTGCCACCTAATTGAGGTAGACTAAGAACTGCGTCACTAGTGACACCACTACCAGGATTCGTACCTTGACGAAGCTCATGGCAGCAGCTGAGGCAGAGATCATAGGAACATTTCTTGCAGCTTCTGTGGAAGTCGACAATAGATGTACTGCAGTTGTCGCTGTTCAAAATAAAACGATAAAGTGGACATTCAAAAGGAACAGATATTTTGCATATACTTGATAAGTAAAGCGAGACACACCAGTAAATCTGCATGTCACCTGGACAATTAACTTGAGGAACCTCCAGTTTGCATGCATCAACCCCTACCATAAAAGCAAAAATAGGAACATAGAACAATTATGAAGATAAATAAGAGCAACCATGTCAATAGGCTAGATATCCAAACACTGACATTGCAATAGCAATACCTTGAACTACAGCCTCAGTATTTTTCTCTTCCATCTCGTCTTGCTGAAATTCCTTCAACCAAGGAAGCAAAAAGTGTGCAATTCGCAGAGAGAATTTTACTTTCATGTCTTCCGATACACTCCATTTGTCAACCTGTGGAAGAAATTAGACAAAAAATTGAACACACGGAGTCCATGTAACAAAATAAGAATGAAACCAAAAGAAAATGTGTACCTCATTTATTGTGTGTGACCGCAAACAGGCCTTGCAATTGCAAATTTTGAGACAAAATGCACAATGTGTTGCAAAATCGTCCTCTGTTAAATGAGGATACCTGTTTGGGCCATACCATAAACAGAAGCAGTGAACAGTAATTAATAACACGAATACGAAACTAAATCAACATACACAATGACACGGTAACTGAAAGAAAGATGCCATAAAATATCTTTAAGTTAAGCCCTTCTCCTCTCCTTCGTTGATCAAATTATCTTTTTACATGTTTCCTAGTGTTGAGAGCCCAGTTGACATTGGTAGAAATCATTCATTCAACAATGAAATAGCATCCTAATCTGGCGTACATTCCTTGATTACTTAATCACGCGAGCTTGGAAGGTTCCAGACAATTAGTAGGAGCCAAACAACAGCACAAGCAAAAGCAAGAGCAGACTAAAATCTGGAAACGAGAAATTGGTCCTAAATTAACAAAGTGGTAGAGCGCTATTTTAATTTGCACACAGTAATAAAGTAGTCTGGCAAAACTGTGGTAAAACGCCGTTTGGGGCTCAAACGGCCCTAGCCCAGTAACAAAATCCGGATTAAAAAAAAAAAAGTCCCACTAAAGCAACTCCTAGCTAGCTAGTACGTTGGTTCGTGTGAAGCAGGACTCAGCACCCCCGCTTTGCTCCACAAGACCACAAGAAGAGCACACGAAGAGCAGGCTGTGGCGCTCCACGCTCGACTGGGACCTGAGTAACCCGCTTGATTTGATCCATTACCTTGGTGGTGGAGCCAGAGGGCAGCGCCTCGCGTGGCCTCCCCTGCACGCGCTTCCGCTTGGGCATCCCGCTCGCTCCAATCGACGACTGCGGCGAGGAAGCACGGCCGGAATGGGAAGGGTCGCGTCGTCGATGGGGAAGAAGATTGATTGGCCCACGCGTCATCCAGCCGGGGACGGGGGACTGGATGCGGACGAGCAGCACGTGGGCGCGACTGGGTTCGCCGCGACGCGGCCCGCGGCTCGGCCCGCTGATCAAGTGGTCACGAGCCGAGCCGAGCCGAAGCCAGGCCCGACTCGGATAACGAACCGATCGCAGTGCATAGTATAATTGATTGATGTGAGGAGGAGTAAATGGCGCGGGCCCCACAAGCTGCTTTTTGCTGCTCACGACGTCATCTTCCCCCGCCCGCCGCCACACTCTCTCTCTCCTGCTCTATGATGGTCTAGGGGTAGATTTTTCTACTGGTATTTCTGCGCCGAAAAGCAGGAGGCTTTTCCTCTCCCAAAATACATACCGGGGCAGGATGACCCATCGTCCTGCATCGCGGCACGTTCAAGTTCAGTACCCTGCACGGCTGCACATCCGCTCAATTGCGCGAGTTGGGCCACGCAGCAGCCAGGAACGTGGCAGGTACTCTAGCTACTGTTTCTGTAGCCATACCGCACGTTAACGGGCTCGTTTTACGGCCGCGTTCTGTACAAGACCCGCCCGGCTGCATTCTGGACGTGATGCATGTACCCGTATGTGTCTATTTGGCTTCCCAGATTCTGCCAGCGATCATGCGTGCTGGGTAGCTGCGTCCATGGGAGCCTATAGGAAATTAAATCCGTAAGCTTTAATTTCTCGCAACACCAGCTGCGCCATGGGTGCTTGGAATTGAAGCACTCAAGCACACATGTACACCATTATATGTCTAGCCGTTTCATTTGCTAGCAAAGATGATATCGCCAAGGACTTAATTAGTAAACCAGGCGTTGTGTGTCCGCCAATAATCCAGGTGTATACACGCACTGATGTGTGTCGTATATAGATCACGGTTTAGCAAGACCAGTTTTTCGCCCGAACATGGATGGAATTTATTTGGTGGCGCATATATTAGACAATTCATGAAACAACTACCACAAATGCACAAAAACGAAAACACCAGTCATTTTACATATTGGCATGCGTCAACTATAGCTAGTTCACCAAAAATAAATTCATCTCAAGGGGACACGCACGTACTACACGCAGGCAAAGTTTTACTATACTTTAGCGTGTAGTGTGTGGCAAGAAAGAAACTCTTCCAAAAGAAAAATAACGGTAAGAAACTCAGAATAATTTGGTTGTTAGGATCTTACAAGGGATAATTCTGACCAATATATATGCATCAAGTGTTTTAGTTGGATGCTCATATAATTCTGTCTACAAGCCTCGGAGTAACAGTTATACGCACACACTGCGACTGCACTGCGAGATAAATTCAAAGGACCCCCAGATTTCGTTTGGAATTACTAATAGACGTGTGCTATAGGGAAGGAGAACCACCCAGAGTGCATGTGTGGGCACACACATGTTTTGTGTGCACTGATGATTTAATTCATTTTTCGTGTGTGTTCAAGTTGTGCTCAAATTAAGGAATGACATTAACATGCTGTGCGTGAATATCGAATTGTACTGAAAACCAAACAAATAAAACAGAGTTATATTTATGCACAGTCAACTTTTACTTCAAAACAAGATTCAGTGGTGTGTATGCGCTAGCTAGTTGCGCAGAAAAATCTGAGCTTGCGAGAAGACAATTCACATGTAATAAGACTACGCATCACGAATAAATTGCGACTATTTCCCTATTTTAATTGCGCCTAGAGCATATTCAAACACAAGTGAATGACCTGCTCCCTTGAATTTGAGTTAATGGTTCCACATGAGTTTCACATTCTTTTTACTTCTTCTAGGATAAATATATATATAATTCCATCTTGATTTGCCCTAAGTCAAACTATGGTGACCAACAATATCTATACAAGTAATAAATTATCTTAATTATTTGAAAATCGTTTATATTATTCTGAAAGCATTTTTCATCATGAATTTAGTAGTCCAGTACTTGTGAAGTGAATCTATAAAAAACATATAGTAACATATATTGAGATATAGTCAAAGTTTGAAAAGTTTTGTTTTAGGATGCCTAGATGTATAGAGAATTATGGAGTACATTAGTATCGGATGAAGAAGCAATTAGTTTTTAAATTATATGCAAACTCTTGGCGTGTGTTTTTACTAGCAGAATGTGTCATAGATCTTTGACTGATGATAGAAAAAGAAAACACGTACACTCCAAATGGACTTGCCAGTTGACGTGGTAACGTGCAGAATGGTTTTCACGTATTGGACCTTGCAACTTTGCAAGCAGCGCAGCGGTGATGGGATTTCGATGGGCTGACACGCGAGGACATGAGATGCGCGTCGATTGCCTAGCATCGGTGCTAAGGTTAATGGGACGTGTCGTGAATCGAAGTGTCAAGTAACGGGGCCGCAATTTCACCACGCAATCACCCGGCCTGTCTTGTCTTGCTGTGCCTGTGCGCCTGCCTGATACGGAGTACTCCTACGTATCAACTGCATCTTGTCTTGGCTCGCTTGGACCGGCTTTGGACGGAGCTGTCTCTGTGCATGTGACCGTGACCGTGACCGTGACCGATGCTGAGAATGAGCACCGCAAAAGCATGCATGCTTTCGGGGAACGCAGTTCCTGACTCCTGAGATTTCTCTCCTCGGGGTCGTGGTGGGACCAGGACCCAGCGGCCCAGAGCAGACAGCAGCAGGGCGCGCGCCAGGGCATGGACCATCATCTCCCTCTACCAAAGCTGGCCCAACGGCCCAATCAGCTTAGGGCACAGTACGGACGACGATGGACATATTGGAAGGAAGTGGAATACAGTAGGCAGTCCCACTCAACTACGAGTAGTTTCTATAGCATTTAATAGGGTGTCATGTCAACAAAAGTCTGATATGACACTATACTTATTCAGAAGAGAGGGAGAAAACACAAGACATCAGGGGTGTTCAATTCCTCCAAATTTATCAAAAGTTGCAAAAGGCTTTCACCTAGAGACACAGCAGGAAAACTCCTCATCGGTGCCGGTCATACGACACGTTAGTGCCGGTCGCTGTGACCGGCACTAATTTGCCGGCACCAACATGTCGGCACGTTAGTGCCGGTCGTAGTTTAGTGCCGGCTAGTAACCCCAGCCGTCACTAAACGACTTTTGCGTCAACAAAAAATAAATTAAAAAAATTGAACGCACCCGGGAGGCCTGCACACGCGCGCAGTCACAAGTCACGCGAATTTTTCATGCATAAACACGCGTACGCGGCCACGAGGATTCGAACCCACGACCTCTAGCCTCGCGCGTTGCTTACTTACCATCCCACCTATGCATCACATGTGATTGAGTGGGAGATAGTGTCCTTTTAAAGGAACCCGCAGAGGACACGTTAGTGCCGGTCAATAACACCAGCCGGCACTAACGTGCGTCATTTAGTGCCGACTGGTGTTATTGACCGGCACTAACGTGACGCGCCACATTAGTGTCGGCTCCAGGCCGACCGGCACTAACGTGCGTGGCACCAATGAGAGTTTTTCTTGTAGTGAGAACCGTGTCATTTCATTTTTTTTCTCTGTGCACGTGGCCCAATACAAAAGGTTTCCGTCACTTTTTATCAATTCATCGAAATTAAACAGGCCCGATATTTCTCACTTGAGAAACGAAGTCGACTCGTCGACCGAGACAGTGAGACACGAGCGATTCTGCGTTGGGAGCCTTTCGCCATTTCTTGCCATGGGACCCGCCGTCGGACTGCCCGAGGAAGTTGACTGCGCGACTGCCATGGCCATCCGCCACCTCGTCGGAGGCCGGAAGGGCGTAGCCGCGGCCTTCTGTCGAGCCCGTCGGCGTGACCCCAGCCACACCGCTGCCGCCGCCGCATCTGCCTGCGAGCACACTAGCTCGCTGACGCAACCTGTCCTCTGCTCGCCGTCCGAACCGGAGCGCCGTCGGGGTTGCCTGAACGAAGGAATCGAAATCAAAATCAGGAGATACTTTCCCCTCCATATATAACAAAATCGTACTCCACCGGGCATCTTGAATCCCAACGAAAACATTTGGACTTGAGCGCAAGCTTGAAGATCGAATGGTTTCAGTACAGCAAAGCTAGTCCCCCTCAAGTTTTTGCGTCTCGCTGGGAGCCTCGGGAGAGAAGGAGAGGACAAGAGGGAGCAGATGGTTCATTTTTACAAAATCATGTTAAGAAATCATGCGTTGGACGAGTAGTTTCTTGATGACTTGGCAACATAGATACTACCTATGAAAATTGATGACTTGGCAACATAGAACCTATGAAAATCATGGGTTGAGACTGTCCTAAACAGAACTTGTGAAAAAAATGAATTAATTAAGCCACAAGCAAACAAAAAAATCTAATGAGCACGCATTTCGAAGCTCCTCACCACTCATAACTCATTTCGTACTCCCTCCCGTTTTCATCGTCTTCTTTGTCTCTAATGATTCGCACTAAGAGTCTTTAATTATTTTTTGAGAATTACACAGAACGCAGACGTTCACAACACACGCGCGCACTAACCCCTATGAACACACGTACATAAATCCTACCTCTATGAGCACCTTCGAATGACTGAGCACCCGGCAGGTCTGGAGATTCCCGAGTACTAGGATTTAAACCTTGATGGGTAACATCCCACTGGACCGTCCTACCATTGGACTAAGAGCCAATTCGCAACAAGAGTCTTTAATTAGGGTTAAAAGTTAGAGATTTTCGGTCCATGCCTACTAGGGCCCGGTATGCTTCGAGCCTTCGAGGGAACGAATGTTAGATGTGGTACGACACCGAGCCACCGGCATTGCTGAAAAAGCCAAAGTCATAAGATAACGGTGGGTGGGTTCAGCAATCATGGGATGAATCGGTATAATACAGAGTAGAATAGATAGAGGTTACCGTTGTGGCCAGGGGCTCGCGCTCGGCTTGACAGAGATTGCTTGTCGTCTGGCAGCAATGGCCATGATCAGCACCAAACTAGTATGGCTTTCAATGGAGTTCGGGTGGAGAGAGGAGGGCCCACGCACGGCGGATCGAGAACGCCTTCTTGGCACGGTGCACGCCTCAGCTCGCACGAAGTTAAATGCACGAATACTAGGCCGTAATGGGCCTGCATTTGCTGCGGCACGATGGACGGAACGGCCCAGCACGATTTCTCCTCCTTTCCCATCTGTTTCAGGCTTCAAGCGTTCTGCTGTCGCAAAAGGGGAAAAAGGATAGAACCTTTTCAAAAAAGGAAAAAAAAAAGAGGAAGAAGAAGTTGATGGTAGGCCGTGCTTCCCAAAAGAGCAACACTAGCTACCGAACAACATTTATTTACCTTCTCCTTTCGCATTTGATCCCAGGGCCGCCACATCCTTGTCTTCTTGTTCCATTTTAACAAAACCAACACAAGAAAGTGCCCATTTTCATTAAATAAAAGGAGGATATTACAACCTACTCTCTCTATCTCTTTATATGTGTCGCTCGAGCGAGCGACACATATAAAGGGACGGTAAGAGTAGGTGATTAAGCTTTGTGTTGCACGGCTGACAGCCCACCTAGGCTAGCTTTCCTGGTAGAGCGAACGGCGAACAGCAAGCATAGGAGGATAGGTAATTACGTGTGCAGTGGAAGCGCAGAAGCAATCTGCATGCGATTTTGTCTTCAAGTGCAAAAACTCAAGGACTAATTCTCGATGAGAAAACTAGTATTTTCTTTTGTTGTTTCTATTCTAATACATGTAATGCTAGATCTAACATTTTTTCCCCAAAGATTCAACATTTTTATAAAATAAATTCAGCCCGATTTGCAGCTCCCCCTAAACTTTAGTGATGCAGCCCATTAGGTCCACAAATTCTGGGCTAATCTTCGTTTTCCTCATTTCCTGGCCCACCGCTGCTTTCTTCTTGCGTGACCACCCATGGCCATGACAGCTACTTCCCCCTCCAAAAAAAAGGGCAGCTACTCTGTTTCCAGGCAGCTACTTGAATGTATTTTCTCTTGTGGATTTTTAAATGTAATATAACGTTTTAAAGGTCGTGACTGGTCAACGCACTGCTTTAGAAAAGGGAACGGCGATAGTTCTGTGCACTTTATACTGAGAACATCTGTTTCGATAAGAATATTATTATTTTTGTGTTCTTCAAGTGATATTGCATAAGGTTATACTGAAATATATATATATTTTTTGGAATAACACAGGCTGTAGGGGATGGGAGCTCAGATACGCACGGAGTTTGTTTTCTTTTTTTCGTATTGGAGGCCAGCGCTAAAAAGTCATTGCACCTTTTAAGTTTATCACACGATCCCATTAGTAGTGGATTCCAAATCTCAATCCTAGTCTATTGGAAAGGGCTCATCGATTTAGCAACCACCAACCAAAAAGAATGTTTTTTTAGTGCTGCATTGCCACTGCGAGCATCTCCAAGAGCTATTGTATTTTGTTTGTTAAATATGAGAATTGTACCCCTTTGTAAAAATAGAAATCCCTCCTATTAATGCATAATCCAAGAGACATGCTAAAACATGGCCTCTATAGCAAACGGGCAGCGTTGGGCAAAAATAGCAAGGCGAGGACAGTAGGATATCAATCCTCGATTTATAGCAAAGCAGATAGAAGAGCTGTTGGATGGAGGTTTTTTTTGAATCCTTTTCTTTTTTAGCCAAAGGAAGTTCGTATAAAGAGCTCTTGGAGATGTTGTGCTTAGGCATGCATGCATAAGCGGGAGGTACATGCCATGGAAATGTTTTCAGTCCAAATTTGAAATTTCCATAGTACTTACAACATTGGAGCTGGTGGTGGTGATGTGGTATGTCTTTAGTATCATGTTGAATGCTGATTTGAACGGCGATAGAAGATGTCGAATTGGGTTACAAATATTCTTGTATGATGAATCTGCTGTTGCGTTGTCGTCTGAATCCCGAACCATCTTATTGCGGAAATGCATTTTGCTCCAATGGTTGGTTGTGCTTGTGCCTGAATTTGGCGTGGCAGTTGGTGATGTTTGTGATTCTCTCAAAGTTCCACATCAGCCTGTCATGCATGGCCGGGCGTGCACCGACCGAAGAAGCGTCAGCAAAGGACAGCGTGGGAGGCTCTGTTTGAAGCGTGCAAGGCTCCGAAGAAGTTTAAGCCGGAGCAAATATTACTCGTATTTTTTTGCGATAAATAAAACTGCCGGCCGGGTGCCAATTGCAACCGCGTCAACTTGGCCGCCAACCGGATCGAGCCCGGCGGCGGCCATGGCACGTCGCCCTGACCGATCGGGCCTGAAACGCATGCCGTGGAAACGTCACAGGTGTCATGTCACGTCTGGCCGATCGGGCCGTGCGGATTCGGTAGCTCAGCTACAGTCCCATCCAGCCACTCCGATCGTTCCAGGCACTTCCGGTCCCTCTCCTTTGCTAGCATATGAATCATGTGGTTGGGTCCATCATTGCTTGCACTCTCCTGGTTTCAGGAGCTAGCTCAAGGCCATTTTTCTTTTACAGACTTTGGAGAGTACTCCAGTGTTACGTTGCTAACACTTGTGCGTGCTTAAAGGCAATAATGTGTTTATTTGCAATGCAGCACATGAACTCGCAAGAGACTAGACATAAACAGTTGTAAAGTGGGCCATGCACAATCCGCTGGACGTTAGGGATCAATAAGATTTAGGGGGTCCATAACTCCATGAATGTAGGCATATAAGGCACTGCATCTTTCTCCTCCCTCGGGAGGAAGCCTTTTATTGTATGTGTCCCTTCACTCTTCTCTGTTTTGATCATACCACTGTTTGGCCCTGTTTAGATGTTTCGCGAAATTTTTTTCGAGTATGTTCCCTCACATGCATGACATATTAAATGTAGTCGAAAAAAATAACCCATTATATGGATGGAGTGTACTTCGCGAGACGAATCTAATGAGCCTAGTTAGGTCAGTGATTAGACAATAAATTGCTACAGTAAACATGTGCTAATGACGGATTAATTAGACTCATTAGGTTCGTCTTGTGATTTACTGACAGAATCTGTAATTAGTTTTATAATTAGTCTATATTTGATACTTCAAATGTGTGCCCGACATACTGTAAATTTTTTTCGGAAAACATCTAAACGCGGCCTTTGTTTTTTTAAGCTCTTAACACACACACAGAAGCAAATTTGTAAATTGCATCATGCATGTTTTGTTCAAATTTCCAGTAACAGTAGTTGCTCACTTTTAACAATAAAAGAGCACGGCCATACGCCTATACCAAAACATTTATTGGCTTATTGAATGCAGGTATCTATTGCATGCTTGTCCCAAGTGTCTGCAGAATGTACTCGTATGCCTAGTAAGCATTCGCAGGAAGCGGCTACTTTAAATTTTTAATTTCATACCGCTAGTAGAGAGAGGGGCTTTAGTACCGGGCCGGAAGGCGTGTTTAGTACCGTTGTAGAATCGGTACTAAACTTTCGAGACTAAAGTGTCTCGTCGTTTAAGTACCGGTTCGGTGCACGTACTAAACGAGTTTACACCCAAAAAAAGAAAAAAATATTTGAAAGTGCTGGGAGGCCCGCACACGCGCAACGACCAAGTCACAAGTCACGCGAATTTTTCATGTGTCAATACGCAGACGCGGCCGCGAGGATTCGAACCCACGACCTCCGGCCTTGCTCGTAGCTTCCTTACCATCCCACCTATGCATCACTTGTGATTGAGTGGGAGATGCATTCCTTTTAAAGTAACCCGTGGAGGCTCATTTAGTCCCAGTTTGTGTTACAAACCGATATTAAAGTGGCACGTCATTTTAGTACCGGATTGTAACACTAGCTGGTACTAAAACGCGTCATTTAGTACTGGATTGTAACACAAACCGGGACTAAATGGGTCTCCGAGACTTACAATGTTTCAAACCGGTACTAAATAGGGTCGAAGACCATTTTAGTACTGGATTTTAGACAACCGGTACTAAATGACAAGGGACCAAAGGTCATTTTTCATGTAGTGTACTACTATGCCAGTATGCCACGGCAAAATACAGACACATACACCCCGGCCCAAATCATACAGGTAGGTGGAGAGTGGAGAGAGAGCACTGCACAGCAGGAGGCCAAAGCTACCAATACAAGACACGGCAATTTGCAGTTGACGGGTACATACAGACAGGGGTCCTCCTTTTTCTCCCAGGCAAGAATCTTCTCTTCGATCTCTCGTCGTCCTCCTCCAGCCTCCTTCGGTCCTTCCCTCCGGTTTCTTCTCGCATCAGGTCGCACCGGCACCTCCCCTTCATCAGTGCAGTCAACATCGTCAGCCCCCACCGTTCACGTCCCCACGGACCACACCGGCCATGGCAACTGTAGTGTGGGCAGTACTTGAGACAGGTCTGATGGCCACAGCTTTTATTTCCCTACACCACACAAGTCATGGCCATCCCCCATTTGCCACCCTGTCCCACGGAGAGAATTAAACTGTGCTTCTTTGATGATTATCCTTTCTAGAGCACGAAAATGGCATGTGTTGACTCAAATTAGGATACGGTTTCACATGCCAAATTGTCCATGCATGGGTTGTCGCCAAATCAGCATCATAAAAACTTTCGATATTGACTACGTACTCTTCATGATCATAATTGTTCAGCACCTTCTACTTTTTTTCATGGCTTCATCTACACATGTCATCTTTGATCATTGTCTGCGCAGCTACTTAAGACTTTTATGGCGTGTTTAGTTCCACAAGAAGCGCAAAAAAAAAATCACCTTTCAGTTTATTTTTTTTCTCTCTATGTGCACACGGCTCAATAAAAAGGTTTTACCTTTTCACTCTTTTTTCACCCATCTAAACATCCCTTAATTCTTTTAGTCAAATGAATCGTACACGACGGAAGCGGCTATTGTTCACTTGATTTCTCTATTTTATTTTTCCCAATGGCTGTACCGAAGTTTGAAGCCACCCAATGTTGGAATTAATGGGTCTAGCCCATTTATTTCGCACGATAAAGAATTAAAAGCCCACTAATTAATGTTGACAATAAATGTGATTAATATCGTATAGGAAATTAAGGAGAATCCTAACCGACTTAAATGGTGGACTATGGGTACACCGCTTGTGAAGTTGGCTAGAGGAGATCGGCGAGCCACACGCGCGCGCGCTCGCTCGCCTCGCCGGGCCGAGGCCGTGGGCGAGGCGTGACGTGCTGAGCCTGACCTGCGTGGCGGGGGAAATGTTTTGCACCGCTGGAAATTATTCGCCATAAAGGGAATTCATTGGCTGATTGATTTCTCTTCTCGAATAGAACCCGTCCAGGTGCATCCCCTTCCTCCGCCAGCAATATAATATCTTCTTCCTTTCTCATCCAAGGTTACCCGAATAACACCCTCTGCTGCGCCCTTTCCATCTCCATCGCCGGCCTTCTGCGTGTACAGATCCGGCGAGAGCAGGTGCCTCCGTTCAGGTTGCTTTCAGCTAGATCCTGCTCGGGATAGCCGGGCAATCAGGTTTCTGGGGAGCGTCTTCACGCGACTGCTCGCCCAGAACTGTGTCGTCTTCACCGGCGCACTGCTCGTCTACTCCACGCGTCGTCGTCTTCCTCCTCTGCTAGCTGCGATCGACTACTTCCCGATGGTCGTACCTGTGTTCCCCAAGTGAACAGCGCGACTACATCTCGAAGGCCATCTGCACTGCATCAGTCGCTTTCTGCATCGCATTCGTACGGCTATATCGAACAAGGTCAACCTACGAGAAACACCATGACGGGTGAATCTCCAGTTGATAACAGTGCAACTGGTGGCTCCGTCACTGGTCCCACTTTTGGGTATAATCTGATACCCCTCTTCTTCATATTGTTATTTGTGTTCTTATTTAAATCTGAGTTAAATTTGAACACTTGCACATATCTGTTATCACTCACTTTAATCATGAATATATTGCTGAATGCTCTGTGTAACTTTGGATTTAAAATAACACCGAAAGTACGTAATTTTCTAACACCCTAGACCAGACCGACACCACCTTCTAGTCTTTCCTGTGTAGAGACTGAAAATTGGGTATGCTACTGTACTAGCAATCCTAATTCCACGCATATCAGGTAGGAATTTATGGCAAACAGGTTCAAAACGTGACGCCATGCATGTGGACTACAACTGCATTTTTCTTCAACAAGTCCATGTTCCTACAGTCCTATACAGCTTTAATGACCCCCACCCCCCTTCCTCTTTCTTTGCCTGTTGTTATGTATCTCCATCGCCTCCTCCTCCCCCGTCCCCATTTGCACCCACCAAAACCAAACCCTCTCCACATTCCTTCCTCAACGCTTGCCATCTCTTTCTCCTTCCCCTGTTCTCCCTCTAGCAAAGCATGGGCCGGTGTTGGCAGAGAAGCAGTAGGAGCAGGCGGCTCCTGCTGCAGCTTCTCTGCTGGTCCTTGCTTCTGCTTCTCCTCGTGCTCTTGCCAAGCTCCTGCCAAGCTTCGAGAGGCTTGCAGCCGTTCAAGGGCCGGCCCCTGGAGGGCGGTGCGCCCAACAATTTCCTCGGGTTCTTGCCGAGGGGGCCCGTGCCGCCGTCCGGTCCCTCCCGGCAGCACAACTCCGTCGGCCTCGAGAGCCAGCAGCAGAAGAGGCCGTGAAAGGTTAAGCAGGGCAGCTGCTTGTAGAAAGGTTAGAGAAGAGATTAGAGGAATGGGTATAGGATATAGAAGCTGGACAGGATGACAGATGATATACGTATATGATATGGTTTTTGGTTAGTTTGATTGTAGCGTGTCTTTTCTGAAGGATTAATTGTATGTAGCATATGCATGATGCAGTGGTTACGTTGCATATACTTTTGGAAGAGAGGGGTGGCTGGGATGATGTGTGTGCGCCTAACTTCTCGCTGAAGCAGCGTTGTTTGATTTGCTTTCTTTTCCTCTTGCAGTTGCAGAGTTGTTGCTGAATGCATGCTGATGGTTTCATTCTTTTCTGAACTTGTTGCTGAATACTACCTTTGAAAGATCTTTAGATATCCTGCTTTGACATTCCGAGAGGGAGAGGTTAACAGAAAAAGTGTCTGCTGCTAACGACTTCGCGTTGGTGTGCAAGGATGATGCAGGGCCAAGTTTGACAAAGTGTTTGAGCCGGCCCTAGTATTGATACGGCCTCGGTGCTCCTTTGACTCCCCTTTTTATCTGCGTTTTTGGTAAAGAGAGGAAACTTTTTTTTTCGTTTTATGGACCAGAGAGTGTGTGGTCACACCATTTTCTTCATAGTGTCAAGGAGTAATGGATTTATTCATAATGCCTTTATATGGATTACGGTCCAAGTATTATGCTGGCCTGTGCGGTCTTGTCGAGAGAGTAGGTATTTTGTGACTTTGATGCACGTCGGTGAGGGACGGGACGGGAGAAGGCGCGACATGACGACACACAACACGGCTGCACTGCAAAGGCACGCCTCACGCGCTTCCTTTTTTCGGACGAGATCGCAGGCCTGGCCTGCTGGGCCAGCAGCTTAACACTTGCGGATCAATCAAGCTCTCGTTGTGTGTGGCTGTGGATCGGTAGACGGTAGGCCACTGCGGACGACGTCCAAACCGACACGCACACCGCCCGGAAGCCGGTTTGACCGGTTCGGTGATTCGCGAGCTGTGCCTGCTATCTCCTTTGCAATGGCTCGGGGTTGCCTGCTATCTCCTTTGCAATGGCTCGGGGTCGCATTTTTTTTTTCTCCTTTCTCCGGACGGTCGCTGACAACCGGAGTTGTGAGACCGAGAGAAAGCATTGCGAGCTTTATATATATTATTATTACTTATTTCTGTTTTATTTTAGTATCTTTTCGAAAGGGCATGCAGCAGGGAGAGACTGGTGGTGATCAAGCCTCTCTTGAGAAGACCAATCGAAAAGCTTTCAAAAAAAAGAAGACCAATCGAATGGGTCGGCAGCAATCCGTGCATGCTGCGTGCAAACTGTTCGGGGGGTACTGTTCACGGATCACGCCTCGCGTGCGCTGCGTACGTCATGGACCCATGCTGCACTGCACACTGGTATTATTGCACGAGAGAGGGGCAAAAGAGAGGAGGATAAGCTTTTTCCGGTAGATTTGGACATAACGGTGTCATTATATATGAGATGTTTGAAGGTTATGCAAGTTTGCCGAGTAATATTAATGTCTGGTGCGGGCACATACCTTTTCAATCCACGCCGAGTATCTCCTTTCAGCATTTTCCTATTATCATTGATATAATATCTCTGTAATTTTAGTCGGTCCAATTGATTACTACATCCGTTTCAAATTATAGGTCGTTTTATCTTTATAGCAGAAGGGCACGTGCCACAGTCACGTGTTTTAAAAATATTAAATTAGTGATGTAGTCAACATGAACTTTTTAAATTAATCTAGAGCGTTTGATCATCATAAAATCTGACGGTTTAGAAGTGATGTAGTCAGCATGGACTCTTTAGATTAATGTAGAGCGTTTGATCATCATTAAATCGAACGGTGTAGGCATTTTAAGAGTAAGATGTAAGATGGACTCTTTAGATTAATCTAGAGCGTCTGATTGTCATCATAAAATCTGACGGTGTTGAAGGGATAAGAATAACCCGTAAGATTTGGTATGAAAATTTCGTCGTCCTTTATAGTATAGACTAGCACAAAGGCACGTGCCGGCACGTGTTTTAAATAAATATAGCGTGAGAAAAAGTTTTAGTGGCTAATGTGTAGCATGAGAAAAAGTCTTGACTGCTCACGTACATGACCAATATAGCGTGAGAAAGAGTCCTAGGGGCTGACGTGTAGCGCGCGAAATAGTCCTGACTGCTCACGTACATGACCCGTGGGTCCACCTGTCGGATCAAATGTCTTTTGACGATTGACCGTCAAAATTATTTCGTCCTTTGTAGTATAGATTAGTTTCATATTCTTTGTTATGCACTTAGATAAACGTTATGTCTATAACAAAATTTATGAATCTAGAAAACTTAAAACGACCTATAATTTGAAACGTAAACGGAGGAAGTAAGACTTTACATAAGCTGAAATACTATGGCTTAGAAGTTTGAGCGGAAAAGTAGCATTTTTTTTTTGCGTTGTTGGTCTAATTTTGCTGGCGAAAATGTTCATTCCTGCAGTTAATTTACTACAAGAAAACAGGCTACTCTGGAACCTTTTCTAAAATAAGTTATGCCCATCAGCTTTTATCCTATTCGTCAACTGATTGTTCGCTTAGAGAGAAGTTCAGTATATATTAGCATTGGAAACTAGTACAAGGCATTTTTCTTACAAGTTGATGCAACTCTTAGTTTCCAATTAAAGAAAAGCTCAGTAAATCGTGACGACAGTTGTCGCCGCTGCCTCCTCGACGTCATGATGCTGCTGACCATGACGGACCGTACCAACAAAGAACAAAGAGCTACACGTATATGTCAACTCTTAACTTCGTATTGTCTAGGCGAGTACAAGTAATTGTTAGCTAGTTTGGGTTACTTTCTGTTTAGTTGTTACTGGCCTCTTGCTAATCTTATATATTTATTAGTTTTAAGCACAGTGTGTGGCTGGCGGGGGCCATGGCCCCCCCTATGGTCGATGAAACTCCAAAATATATATGCATGCACCAATAGGAATAGCCTTGTCAAATTCCATATAATTAATAAGAAAGTTTATACTTAAGATCATGCTAATAGCCCCCCTCAATTGTTTCATCCTGCTCCTGTACTCTTTCCAATGATTTTTTTTTTCAGAAAAAAAGAAGGAACAGTTTTGCTTCCGTATCTCTGTCCCACTATTCCTTCGTCGATGACTTCGTCAATAGTCTCGGAATAGCAAATTCTGTAAAGCTCCTGTTTGGAACAGACGTTGCTTCCGGCTTTTCAATTCTCCGTCGATGACTCAACGGCGCTTGACTCTTGTTTAAAGATTTTCATGAAAATGTCATATCGAAAAAATTACTACATCTGTTCCAAAATATAAGGTCGTTTTGAGTTTTATTCATAGAATTTGTTATGCATTTAGATATAATATATGTCTAGGTGCATAACAAAGGCTATGAATGTAAAACAGCCAAACGACCTATATTTTGTAACGGAGGAAGTATCATTTAGCGGTAGTATATGTAAACTAATAATAAAACTAATTACAGATCTATCAAGGAAATCGCAAGACAAATCTAATGATGAGTAATTAGAGGGTACTTAATTAATAATTAGCAAACAACTACTGTAGTGTTACTGTTGAAATCATGAATTAAATAGTCTCATTAAATTCGTCTCGCGACATACACTCCATCTATGTAATTGGTTATTTTTTCGTCCATGTTTAGTCCTTATTCTTCTCGATGCGATGGATAAAAAAACTTTTTATGGGGGCAACTAAACACGGGACGTGTGTGAAGTTGATTACCCATTTCCCAACTTACAGAGGTACGGCCCTACGGCAGGAGTGGCAGTGGTCAAAACCACGTGACAGGAGATGACCCGCGCACGTCAGCTAGGCATGAACGTGCCGGGAGCAACTTGGAACGATCTGACTCAACAGCGCACTTGACTACTGGGAGGAAGGCTAGTACGGACTACGGAGGGCATGCAGCCGCAACTGCACGCCGGCCGGAAACATAAACGCATCCGCGCTCATCCGGCGTGCAGGCAGGACCACGCGACACTAGTGCGTGCACCTCATCCGGCTCCGTCGGACGGTGGCGCCTGCATTGCATGACGCCTCCCGATGACGTGGAGGCGAATCGGATGAACTCGATCAGCCCAAGCCGTCGATCGCTATCTGAACACGTGACAGATTGCTGTTTCAGTAGTCGTTGCGCCAAAAGGAAACAATCGCACATTCGCATCAGCAAATCCAGCACGAAAGTAACTCGCCTGCTTCTCGTCAACTGTAATACTTGCTCTTAGTCGTAGCCTGAGTAAATGTATCTGCCCGCTTATTGTTGGCTCTCTCTGCTACTTTCTCTTACCTCCACGTAGAAACTCGCCTACTTCTCGTCAACTGTAATACTTGCTCTTAGTCGTAGCCGCAGCACCGCCACTGCACCAGCTAAAGAAAAGCAAATGGTTCAGTGACTCGTGGAGAACTACTCCAAGGAGCAGCCAAAAAGTTCATCAAATGGAGGAGCAAAAAAAATATTGCGCTTGGTCATTAGTAAATGACAAATGGCAGTTGAAAACCATGCTCTCCGAAAATTTAGCAAGGAAGATGCGAGGGTGACCTTACACTTTTGCAAACCATCACACAAGATAAGCATGTCGCCCGCCTGCTGGCCGAGCGAATCGAAGTTATGTAAGGCAACTTGCCCGAGGAAGATAGTTCTAGACCTAAGCCAAAACAGACTGGTCATTAGCCCATACTGCTCCACAAAGAATACCTATGGCTAAAAGAGTAAACCCTAAACTAATGACGCGATAACTCCAAGAATCCAAACGCCCAGTTAATTGATATTTGTAATAATTTTGAAATGCGAGAAAGGAGGTGTTTTTTAACCATCAGGCCAGGGGCGGAGCCAGCCATAGTCCTGGGTATTCCCAGGAATACCCAACATATTTTGCAAAAATCCAACTAGATATAAAATGCATACATATGTATAGTTGTGTTGGGTCAAAACTCTATTGTTTCTAAGTTTCTCAGCTCACCATTTAACCAATACACTCATATTCAGTCCTTCCCTCCAACATCGCCCCGCCAACACGTGTCTCTATCTGAAATTTTGCAAATCGCCTATGTTCGACATGTAATCACGCCTCATCATGCGTTGTGTGGCCGGGTTCATGGCAACGGCGTGGAAGTTTGGAAGGGGCTCACCGGGGAATGAGGGCACGGCCAGGACCCAATGCAATGGGGGCGATGGGATAGCCGAGTGTCAGGCCTAACTGATAGCAGAAGCATGCTGCAAGGCGTATCGTGCTGTATTTTTCAACCAAATTACATGTCCTAATTTTGAACCACTTCCTCTACACTATATCAGTAGTGGTTTGGTCATTTAAGACATATAGTGTGAACCATTTGCGTAGCAATTTATACACTGTCGTGTTTGCGTCTTTTACTTTTGGCCGGGAATACCCAACTCGAAGATCCTGGCTCCGCCACTGCATCAGGCCACCGCCCGTATACGTCGAGAGTTCGAGACACATGTCAGCGAGGGGCAATCCCCAGTGCTGAGCTGGCAGGATGTCTAGTAACAGCGGCACACCAAAGCCAGAATGCATGCCAGATGGAGAAGAACCATGATGATTAAACACTAGTCGAGATTTTTATGTCTCCAAACCCCATCACACCCAAATCCCTGTCTAGCCCCAAATCCTCCTGATCCCAAGTTGACAATAACCAACGCCGATACGGTCCTGATTCGGCCACCCCCCCCCCCCCCCCCCCCCCCCCCCCCCCCCCCCCACCACACACACACACAAAAGGCCGGCCCCCGATCGTGGCCATATCAGCTGAAATGTTAAGACTTAAAAAATGACGAAAAAACAGTCTTTTTTCAGTTGTTGGTCTAATTGTGCTTGATATGGGCTGAAATTATTCATTCTAGCCGTTAATTTAGTACAAGAAAACACTACCTAGCAGCTGTTACCTTCAGGTTTGTTCTAAAATCATATATTCCTGTAAGCTGCTTCTCTCATAATCATCAACTGATTAGCATTGAAAATTATAAGGTTTTTTTTCTCAAAAGCTCATACAAGTATTAGTTTTCGATTGAATATGAGTTCGGTATTAGATGTACTAAAATCGCAACAAAATGCCAGAGGTAAATTTGGGAGGGTGCAGGGGGCGGAAGCCACCCTCCCACTACTTTGTCATGCATTCAAGTGTGCTACCATTATTCGCACTGTAGAAGGGCTAGCTCTTCTCCTTTTCTTAACTTTAGGCCCTATGTTGTTTCCCTCGCGCTAAACTTTAACAAATAAATTTGAGAAAATTTCCTATTTAGCACTAGGAAAAGTCTGTATTCCTTATTTAGCACCAAAATGTATTTCTGCCTCATGTAGCACCCATAATTTTTTTCCTTCCTTCTCTAGCACTAACGTCAGTTCCGTGAGGGGGTTCCGTCTGAAACACTGTTAGATAAAATTTTTACGGACAAAAATATCCCTGACCACATTAACAAGGGAGAGGAACTCTGGTTCGGTCATCTTCTCCACTCGTTTCTCTTCTTTGTGTCGCAGGAACAGAGAGAGAAGGGAGGAACAGACCTGTGTGTTGCCTGTGGGCATGTGGCTGTGCTGTAACTTAGGTAAAGGGGTAAAGGACAGGAGCTCGGTTGGAGACTGCAGGGGGGTACTCGCTGGTGGTGGCGGTGTGCTCGACCGGCAATGGTTGATGGTGGCTGCGGGATTCAAAATCCCCTGCTGCTCCGGGCACGGCAGCGGCTCTGGTTTTGGTTCAGGGCACCTTAAAGGATCTCGAGTAGCACTGGGCGGAGGGGATTTGGGAATGGCGGACGAGCTCTGGGTGGAGGCTATTGGGAGGAGGTGCAGTGGAGGCGATGGTGAGGGACAGCATCGAGGAAGAAGATGGTGGCGCTGGGGGATTTGAAGTCAGGGACGTGAATGTGGACAGGGAGGCATCCAGGAGGGGCTTCCGGGCGCCACGGCTCAATCTGCTCGTGGATAGGCGGCGAGGGACGGTCGCCGGAGGACGGCAGTCGCGTGGCGCTCAAGCTCTGAGCTTGGTCGGCCATGAATGAACGATTCAACCTGGGTGGTTTCAGAAGGCCGCACGAAAGTCAACAACTTCCATTCGTTTTTTCTCCAGATTTCACTTCTAAACATTGAAATCAGTCAATACAAAAGGTGTAGATCACTCAAAGGAGAAGAACTTTCGTTGTTACCGGTTTTTCAAATTCAAAACCAATTGCGAGATAAACAGGTCGAAAGGCAGGCAAAAACTGGGTTTTATCTAAACATGCTAAGAAAAGAGCTCTATGTCAACTGGGGCAAACATGTCTTTTCATCGACATGTTAACAGCCAAACTCACGGTAGTGTTAGAGAAGGAAGGAACAAAATTTCAGATGCTACATGAGGAAGAAACAAACTTCGAATGCTAAATAAGGAACGCCAACTTTTCTCAATGCTAAATAAGGAATTCTCTCAATAAATTTTAGTATTAAAGTTCCAAACATGTGTGCTAAACGTTGTTAAACCTTGGTTGCTAAACTTTAGTGGGAGTTGACTCTTTAGTCGGTCAAAGGGTACTAAAAGTTGCTAAAAGTGGTCCATATGACCAAATTTCACCCCTACCCCTTACTCTTTTTTTTCTCTCCCACCTAGTGCTCTTTTATTAGGGGTATTGGGGTATTTTGTTCATCATCTTTTACTAAAGTTTAGTACTACAATTTAGCAAGTGCTAAAAGCCTAAAATTTAGTAAGTGTTTTCCAAGCAGGCCCTTAGTACTAAAGTTTTGCAAAAATTGACTTGCGCAGGGGAAACAAACAGGGACTAAACGGGCTCTTAGTTTGGGTAACTTGGATTACTGTCATCTAGGCATATAGCTAGTGTTTATACCCGTTTAAGCAGGAACGGGGAGTGAGACTATGCCTGGCTGGCAAGGGCCATACCTGACGAAACTTCATAACATATATGCATGCAAATTGTCTTGTCAAATTCCATATAAGAAAGATTATGCTTAGGATCATGCTAATGTCCTTCCTTAATTGCTTCATCCTGTATGTGTCCCTTTTGCTCTTCTTCTGGCAAAGCTCTTGTACGTACTCTCTTTTTGATGAATTTTTTTATAAAAAAAACAGAGAGAAGAGCATCCGTTCGGTATTTCTGTCCCGTCTCATCGAACATCGACGGAGAAAAGCCGAAGCGGGCGGCAAGGGACGACGTGAATGGGCGATCCGCGATGGATTGACGGCGCTTGTTGACCCTAGCTCGACGGGACGTTTGTGCAGTTGATTTCCCAAATCACAGCGGTACGGTACGGCAGGAGTGGCGGTGGTCAAAACCCACGTGAAGGAAAGGGCGCACGTCAGCTCTACAGGCATGGTGGACGTGCCGGGAGCAACTTCGGTCTGACCCAACAGCACACTAGTACTCCAGTCCGGACGCGACGGCAGCCGCAACTGCCGGCCCGAGAACGAAGGCAGCCAGCCACCGTGCCGCACGCAACCGCCGCTCCTCACCCTCCCTCTCCCCCACGCCGCGCTGCGCCGCTGCCAAACGGGCCGGGATCCCGCAGGCCGCGCAGGGACGTTCACATGATCGATCGCACCGGCTGGTAGACGGCTATCTTGTCTCGTTTGTCAACTGCTGCATGCTAGCACCAGCAGTTGGTCCAGGCAGCAGGGACCTACGCAATGCGAACGTGAAGAGCGTGGAGAGTGTAGATCAGTAGATGTAGGGGGTGTTTAAATTCGTGGGGGCAGGGGGTGTTTAAATTTGGGGGCAGGCGAACACTGACTTCTCTTCCCTTTCGAAACCTCCCCTTGCCTCCCGAAACCTAGCCGTCGCCGGCTCCCCTCCCGCCGCGCCGCCCCCTGAACGGGTCGCCGGGAGCCCGTGCGGCCCGCGGTGAGAGCGGCGGCGGGGCCTCTCCTCTGAGCACCGGTGGTTCGGGGCGGACGCGGTCGTCTGCCCTCCTGGGTGATCGTTCGCCGGAGCGGGGGGCCGCCATGGCCGGATCTGAGGGGGGGCGTGGTGGGAGCGCGCGTTGGGCGTGGGTATGGGCGGCGGCGGCGGGCAGCAGCGGCGGCTGCTGTGCGAGCATGGACGGCCCCGAGGACGGTGAGGCGCGGGCGCGCGGCGGCGCTCATGCGGGGGTGTCGCGCCGGGGTCTGCACAGGGAGGCGGCGGTTGCCGGTGCAGTGACACCGGCGGTGGTTGCTGCGGGGCTGCTGATGGCTGCAGGTTATTTGGGCCTTACAGCCTGGTGAAGGTGGGGCCAGTGGTGGTCTACACGAGGGCGGCATGAGGTGAAGGGAGTTGGCTATATCTTTCCTTTATCTCCCCTCATCGACGACTTTGGTCCGGCACCGCCGTGGTGGTGCGGTTGGGAGGCTGACAGGGGCATGCCGGTGGCGCGGCGGTAGCGCTTCAGGCTGCGTCTTGCTTTCTTCCGATTGAGGTGATGCGGATGCGAAGGGAAGTGGGCTTGGCCAAGAGCGTGCGGCTGGAGTGGTGCTGATTCAGGCGAAAGTCTTCACTGATTTCATTGTCAGTGGCGATGGTGACGGTGCCCTTGCGGCGCCGTGCTCCCCGCTAGGGGCACCATTGTGAAGCATCACGTTCCTAATGCACGAGGTTCTCTGGGGTGTGAACCTTGTTCATCTTTGGACGTGCGACGGCGGCGCCATTGGCGTCGTGCCCTCCCTGGAGGCGCCGCATTTGAGACTCGTCTTGGCTAGGCAATGGTGGTTGGTTGGTGGTGTCAGCCGCGCGGAAGGGCAGAGGAGGTGCGCAACGTTCGTGTTGGCAGGATGGTGCAGAGGATCCATAGGTGTTGAAGGTTTTGAGCTGGCGTGCATGGTGTTGTGGTGATCCCGCTGACGGTTGGTCGGAGGTGTTGTTTTCTTAGCAGTTTCAGATATCTGAGTCCTTGGCGGAGGAGTGAGGCGGTGGGTGAGGCGAGCCCCCCACCCAGAGTGGCCAGGATCAGTGGTTTTCATCGGCGCCGCGACGAGAGTATTTCTGCTGACGATTCGCTGGGACAGGGAGATCGATGATCGTGTGTGTGGCTTGAGAGTGATACTCCTATGGTGGGGGTGTCTTGAGTTACCGCTCAGGATTGCAGCGGGCCGCAGCATTTGGTGTGGCACAACGTTGGCGATGACGGCGCATTTCGCGGTGGCTTCTTTGGGCTCCTCTCCCAGTTTGTGGTGGTGTGGTGTTTTGTTGTCTGCATTTGTTTGTGTGCGTTGTTGTGGCGGTGTTCGTTTCGGCGCGTTATGTACGAATGCTTCTTATTCTTCCTTTCCTATATGACGTGTGTCTTTTATTAAAAAAAATTGTGGAGGGCGTAGAGAGTGCTAGTACAGTCCAAGGAGCGAACCTGTATCACATGGCTGAACAAACGAGAGCGGCCGGCAGGACAACGCAGTTGATGAAGCTCCTCCGGCTCCGTTGGCGGGGCTGCGAGTGCGATACGCCTTGGACAACTGACGACGACCAATCCATCGATAGCTATCTGACCACGTGCTTCAAACATAATAGACGTTTCACCGGTCGTCGCATTGCTGCAACCCTAAAAAAAAAGAGGGAACAATCGCACAACGTAAAGCGAGCCTCGTGCTGGGCGATCCAGCCAGACGGTTTGTTTCGGCTTCCAGACCACCTCTCGTCATGGAAAGACATAAGCTCAAACAAACAACGAACTTCTCGTGCAATTTTTGAAAAGCCAAAAGTTTTGTAAAGTCTATATGGAAAGTTTAAAAGCTCAGCTTTTAAAATTTTCTGAGCTTGAAGAGCTAAAAATGTATTTTTAAAATTATTTTTGGCTTTTTAAAGTTAAATGCCAGCACCAGCTTTTTAAGAGCATATCCAAGAGTGCCCAAAAATATAGTGCCAAAAAATATGTTTTTGGGACTTGCCAAAAGCTATTGGGAGCTAAAAAAGACTACTCTCTCCAACAGTTACTAAAAATTGGTGCCTAAAAAAATGATATTGTTGCCACGCCAAATTTTGAAGTGCCATTATTATTGATTGTTAATTATGTTGGATGGAAGAAAAATAAAACACTGATGTGCTGCCCTCTCATCACTTGACCACGTCGTGCCTCCATAGAAAATTCAGATGATAGCACTAGCAGAACCATCGACAATTCACAAATTCAGAATGCTCTCTAAGAAAAGACGATCATGTTCTTTGTATGACACCGCAGAACAAGATCGCATCATGCTAATGCAATCCAGGAAAAGCAAACGAAGGAAAGGGCAGCGGAAACAATCACGTGGGTGCAAGACGACTCACGCGGGGATGCGACGAGAACTCCGGCAACGACGGCGACGGTGCCGGAGACAGGGACGGCTACGGCAGCAGAGTATGCAGGTGCAGGCCCACAGCGGGAGTGTGCACGTATAGGCGCCAAATCAAGATTGGGAGCGCAGACGCCGGGCCTATATTTGGCACCGGAGACAGGGATTTTTGGGCACGCGGAAAGATTGGGCGTCAGTTTTGGGCACTGTTGGAGGCATAATTTCATTGCTCATGTCTAAAAACAAGTTTTGGCACTGAATTTTGGGCACTCTTGGAGATGAAGCTCAAAAGCTGCAGCTAAAAATAAACAGACCCTTTGCAAAAAGCAGCAGCAGCAGCAGACGAATGAACATATTGCGAGAAAGCCCACTAGTATCGTGTGACAAAGGCACATCGCTTGGGCTTCCTGTGGGCCTACGTTGAGAGAACTACGAGGAGGAGGATGGGCTAAACATTTCTGATATGGGCCCTTCAAACCAACATCGTAGCCCATGATGGAGGAGATTCGTTCTTCTTGTTCGCAGCTGCCACTGCACACCAGCATAATGCCTGGGATCAAATGACTCAGTGTCCCTAACGAAGCAAATGGTTCGGTCACTCCTGAGTTGTCGAGGATTACTCCAAGAAGGAGCAAAAGTGTGTTGCGCTTGAACATTAGTAAATGACAAATGGCAACTCAAAATCCTGCTCCCCAAAATTTAGCAAAGGGGGTGGCGAGAGGGACCTTATACCTTTTCTGACCCGTCACCATCAGGCCGAAAAGTGCTAAGTTGAGACACATATGGCGCTCAGGGGCAATCCCCAGTGCTAAGTTGGCACGACGTATAATACTAGCAGCAAATAAAGCCAACTACACTCATCGTCAAAAGCCAGAATGCTTGCCAGATGGAGAACCATATGATTAAACACTAATCGAGTTTATTAACTGTCCAGCGAAACCCTATCGCATCACACCCAAATCCCTGTTTCCCGCTCCAAATCCTATCGCCCCCCCTGATCCCTTTGTTGTCAACAACCAAAGCCGATACGGTCCTGATCTGGCAACCCCCCCTGAAAAGTGCCGGCCCCCGATCGCGCATGGCCATCTCAGCTGCAAATATCCTAAACAGTAAACCCTTCCTTCCGCAGCTAAGAGCATGGTTGACATGAGCTTGCACGGAGTCCCAGAGCCCGAAAAGTGCTCGTTTGTCAAGCCCGCAAGGGAGTAGCGAGAGAGACCTAACCATTTTGTAACCATCACCGTATCAGCCTGTCACCCATATTTTAGTCGAGACACATATGGCTCCCAGGGGCCATATGGATGGGAGAGCCATGATTAAACACTAATCGAGTTTATTAAGTGCGTCCAAACCCCATCGTATGATCGTATCACACCCAAATCCCTGTCTAACTCCAATTCTCCCAATCCTATCGTCTCCCTGATCCTTCTGTTGACAATAACCAAGGCCGATACGGTCCTGATCCGGCAACGCCCTGAAAAGTTCCGACCCCCGATCGCGGCCATCTCATCAGCTGTTATCTTAAACCTTCCCACAAGGCCACAAAAGTCCACAGTTGAGCTTGCACGGAGCCCCAGAGCACGAAAAGTGCTCGTTTGTCAAGCCAAGTGCTCAACCCCAACGTCTCTCCCATGTGCTCCCCGGGCGTTGCGGCCGTAAACAACACAAGCCACTTGGAGGTTCCAGGCTTCCAGCTGCTTCTTCTGCATGCGCGCTCCCTGCTTGCTTCGCCGTATCCAATCATGCGTGGCGTCGTAGCGAACTCGCAATCGTCAGGTAGGTGCAGATAAAGAAACAGCCAGTGTATCTGCCGCGGAAAGGTGGCCACGCAATCCATGTCCCGAGCACGACCACAACCACGGCGCGACGATCGTCGGCGGCGCGTAAAGTAGCGTTCGTCGCCGGGGAACTATCCGGAGTTAATGCGCTGGGATCCTTGCAAAAAGCTGCGGAATCTTGCCAAGCCACTGGGGATCAGAATATCAGATGGCCGGTTGATGGATTGTTAAGAGTAAGTATTATGATGGGCGGATAGCTGACTAAATGCCTACATGGAAGAGAGAAGGTAGGAGAGAGAAGTCGCGAGCGCCTCCTTGCTTGCCAGCAGCAAGCGGGCGTATCCCATCCCCACAAGTACCGGCTCCCCACGGTAGCAAAGCTTGTGCAGAACATTAAATGCTGGATGGGTCATGTCACCTTTGTTTTCCCGCACAGATGACATGGGGCGTGAGTCGTCAGTACCACCGGCGCAACTATAAAACATGCTCTAGTGGCAAGATGAAGTAGTGTAGAGTTCGAATTATCACAGTACAAGATGCAATGTGCTCATTTGAGATTATGGGGACACGAACTGCGCACCTCTGAGTTCGGATTATTGCCCCACACCACCGAGCTATGAACTCAATTGTGAGTACAAAAGTTATATAAAGGTGAGTAACACAATTAGTATGTTAAAGAAAAAAAAATCTTGTTTCACCAACTTGGACTGAAAAATTTCAATGAATTTTGGTATTTTGCGATGGCATAATATATGAAAGTATACTAGCCGCCAATAATACTACGTTCCTTGAGCAGTTGTATATACTGACTAGATGCACGGATTCAAAAACACGAACGCAGCTTGATACGATGCATGTCGTGCTATCGCGATCTCCGCGGCCGCACAGCCATGCGTCCTGGCAGGCCAGGCACGATCCCGGGCTGTACGTAATCCTATCATGACCCACCACCTCCCTAATTAACAACAGCCAAGGCGACGATACGCTCGGCGATCATTGCTTGGTGGCAGCCAGGGCATAGGGCAACCCCCAAGATCGTGCGCGGTATCCTAAACCCTCCTGCTCAACCGAAGACGACACAATCGGCCATTTTGTTTGTTAAATTAATGGGGTAATCTCCAGCTGAACACGCCGGAACTGAGCTTTTCGTGTCACTGTGTCAGAGCGTGCGGGCAGCTGCTGCGGCGTGCGCAATCCACTGCCCATGTGGACAACGCCGGAAGAGTTGGGGCCGGGGTCGTCGGAGCGGATTAGCACAAAGCAACCACAGGCTTCCACTCGCTTAACTTCAGCGCCCCCAGATGCCCATATGGATGTTGAGTGCCGCTCTGCCGCTGACAGGTTCAGTAAAAGATGGCTACTGGGTTTCGCGTGGGCTCGTCGCCGCGCCAGTCGCCGGTCGTGCCCAGCCCTGAGCTCGCCGCCGCACCGGCCCCCGGATTCGAGCCCACCGTGCCTGAGCTTGCTGGCGGCCCCATCCCCGCGCGCCCTCGAGCTCGTCGGTGCTCGCGCCCCCGAGCTCGTCGCCGCGCGGTTGCCAGCCGCGCCTAGCCCCGAGCTCTCCGCCGGGCCGACGCCCGACGTCGTCCCCGAGCCGCCGCCCTTGCCCCCACGTGGCCTGCCGCGGGGCGCGCAGCCGGCGGCCGACGCATCCCCACGCGTGCTCGGCGGAGCAACGCCGCCCTGCTCGTGCTCGCCGGAGCGCCGCCGACCGCCGGCCATGGAGAAGAAACCCATTTTTTCCCCAAAAATATTGTTTCAAAATTTTCAGAAAGAAACTCTTACCTCAACTATTTTTGAAATGTTGGAGTCCAACATTTTTTGAAACAGATGTTCTCTCATTACATCTCGTGCGTTTGTATATTACTCCCTCCGTCTGAGGATATAAGGCACGCACGTAAATCAAAATTCAAACTTTGAAAACTTTGACCTACTTCGTCTCACAATAATAATATAGTTGTATTCATATTTAAAAGTACTTTCATATGACTATAATTTTGTTGCTACAAATATTATATTATAAAAAATATTAAGAGTCAAATGTTATTGTTGAAGATTGTGTCAAGTTTGACCGCGCCTTATATCATGAGACGGAGGGAGTATATAAACGAGGATGCATTCAAGCAAGCTGTTAATGCGATCTAGGTATGTCCTTGTGTGGGGCACATGCCCCCACTTAAATTGTTGATTTCAGTATTTCGAAAAGATAGAATGGCTCATTCTCCTACAGGAGAATTCTAGTTTATGGGTAGGATTGAATAGTTGATCAAGGTTGTTTGGTTTGTTGTTTAGTCCTACCCTTCATTGATGCTAAGTTCAAATCGGAAGAACCACTTATCTATGACGCTTTTGTTTTAAGTCGTCACCATATTTTATATTTCTACCCCTACTATCTTACTCAGCAACCTTCAGTACCTGTTGTGTCCCTACCTCTAGCGCACCGCATTCAACTGCTCGACAATGGTACTCTGCGATCTAATGTCTGGCCTAGGTGCCGAAGTCACGAGATAGGTGTCGCATGAGGAGACCGAAGTCAGATAGGTGTCGAATGAGGAGACATGGCATCTTCAACGTCTCATTGCTCATCTCTCTCCCATCAGCTTAACAAGGTGCAGGGTGAGGAAACCGATCTCGGCTTCCATGCCACGCAACGAGGAGCACTGTAGCGCTATCTTTGTTTGGTCTATCGGACCTGCATCAAACGGATTGGACGACGAGTATTGGCAGGGCGATGAACTAGTAGAGATCACAAAGACAAAAGGAGTAAATCCGTTGGGTTTTTTATTTTTTTCTCGCACCGGTTGGTTTTACATTTGTAGTTCTAGACAATTGGCAGCGTTGAGTTGGAAGCAGATCGAGTACGTACTAGCCGCAAATAATACGTGGTATGCTAGCAGGAATTGAGAAACAAGAACCAAGCCAGATAGGGTTGCACATCGTGTGCGGTATCGCGATCTCCGCGCGCGGCCGCAGCGCGGTCCTGGCAGTGGCGGGCGAGACACGATCCCTGCCGCCCGGGCTCGTAATCCCATCATGCCCCGAACCTCACACCGTCGCAGTATCCTAAACCCTCCGTGCTCATCTGATCGGACGACGGCACGATCTTTCCGCGGCAGCTTTGTTAATAAATCGGTGGGTTAGCAGTTAGCACGCCAGAACGGGATCGGCTTTTCGTGTCGGAGCGTGCGCAATCCACTGCCCATGTGCGGCCGTGGACGAACACCGGTAAGGAAGGTTGGGCGGGTCGTCGCCGAAGCAGATTAGAACAAGAAGCCCCTCAAGGCCAGCCCCCCAACTTCCACTTGCATAACTTCAACGCCCTGCATCGCCGCATCAGTTAACAATGGACACTGGGCTTGGCGCGAAAGGGTTGGCCACATGGGCACACAATCCATGTCCAGCGTCCGGTGGCCCCACGCCCCCACACTAAGGTACGCACGATCGCTCTCGTATAGGAGCAACAGGGCATGGTGGACGGATGTCGCTGAGACGTGGCCCCGAAGTCGAACCTGACCCAGTCTGTCAGGGACGTCCGGTGGAAGGTCCACCTGCTGGGTCTGTGTGGCAACGACCAGCGATCATCGATCGATACTCTATCTACGGCGCAACAAGGCCGATCGAGCCTGATACGATTACACATCGTGTGCGCTATCGCGATCTCCGGGGCCGCAGCTATCCTGGCAGGCGAGACACGATCCCGGGCTCGTAATCCTATCACGACCCTCCTCCCTCGTATGCCCTATGAATGTTGAGTGGCACTGACAAGTTCGGAAGAACAGCCACTCGGTTTGACAGACTTGGCCGTGTGCACCGACGACCAACCACGGCGCGCATCGATCGTCGGCTTCGCGAAAATTTTTTCGTGTATGTGCCCTAACATGCATGACATATTAAATGTAGTCGAAAAAAATAACCCATTATATGGATGGAGTGTACTTCGCGAGACGAATCTAATAAGCCTAGTTAGGTCGTGATTAGACAATAAATTGCTACAGTAAACATGTGCTAATGACGGATTAATTAAACTTATTAGGTTCGTCTTGCGATTTACTAACAGAATCTGTAATTAGTTTTGTAATTAGTCTATATTTAATACTTTAAATGTGTGCCGGATATATTCGAAAAAAAATTCGCGTTTCATCTGACGAGGGCCGTCGTAGGCGGCGTCCCGTCCAGTAGTGTTCGTCGACGCGTCGTCGCCGGGAAACTTTCCGGAGTTAATGCGCTGGGATCCTTGCAAAATGCTGCGGAATCTTCGTGGACTAGCCAAGCCACCCGGGATCAGATGGGGGTAATGATTTTTAATGGCAACATGCAGCAGTGGCAAGTCGATGGCCACATTGCTCGCCCGAGTTGTTTGGACGAGAGGCTTTGACGCCAATTAAGCTATGGTTTTCTCTGCCATTTGCGGCTAGCATGTTGCTTGATTAAACAAGTGTAGCAGGAGTATGCTTCTAGTTCTGGCTTCTTCCTCCAATACGAAATGCCTACGAGTCTACGACTGCCTCTACAACACCTAGCTCCACCTGAATCCGTCGCGCCGAATTCTCCTTGTGCAAATCCTGTTATTTTTTCCGTTCGGTCAGCAGCTAGTACTGTATTTTGTGTGCCAAGCAGTGACATGAATTAATTCATTTTTTTCGAAATAGACATCAATTAATTCAACGTTCCTAGGGCCCTGTTTAGATGAAACGCGAAATTTCTTTCGAGTATGTCGGGCACACATTTGAAGTATTAAATATAGACTAATTACAAAACTAATTACAGATTCTGTCAGTAAATCGCAAGACGAACCTAACGAGTCTAATTAATCCATCATTAGCACATGTTTACTGTAGCAATTTATTGTCTAATCACGACCTAACCAGGCTCATTAGATTCGTCTTGCGAAGTACACTCCATCCATATAATGGGTTATTTTTTTCGACTACATTTAATATGCCATGCATGTGAGGGGACATACTCGAAAAAAATTCGCGAAACAGCTGAACAGGGTCTAGATTAAATTAGCCTGCTCCCCAGCTCCCAGGAAGCGATGCCAACTGCTTGCGATGCTGCACGCAGGCAGGAGTAGCATCCACCGCGCCCGCGGCCCGCCCGAGCCCACGCCCTGGTCGCCGCCTCGCCTCGCCCACACGGGCCGTGCCCGCCGGCTCGCACGCACGATGCAATTTTTGTACTCTGCTGCTGCTGCGCAACATGGCCAATCGATCTGAGATAATAGTCGTCGCCGGCGACCAACCGCGGCGGCGATCGTATCGCCACCCTGTTGGCCCAAACTTTTCGGAGTTAATGCACGGGGATCCACGCAAAAAGGCGCGGAATCTTCCCGGATTAGCTAGCTAGCTAACCACCGTGAGGGGAGCAGAGTACAGTGCACGCGCAAGCTCGATAGCTCCATGATTGTTAATGGCCATGTTGCGGACTTGGCGACCTCACGGCCACACGATCGCCGGCGTTGTTTACTGGCCAGGGGAGGAAGAAGAGGGAGGCTTTGACTTGGCAGCCCGCAACGCAAGCAGCGGCCGCTGTTGCTGGCTGGCTGACAATCCGTGCTCCTTACTTCTTACAAACAAACAAAAACAATCTGTGCTACTAGTGTACTTAGTGTTAACCCCCTCTGCTGCAGTGCTGCCTACAGTATTTATCAGCTCGTGTTCCTGCATTTCTGCAATCTTTGCTCCTCTAAGACACGACCAGAACATTGCACCTGACAGTGTCCTCCGCGACATCGCGGCGGCCGGGGCAGCAGGGCTCTGCCTCCTGGATCCGGACCAGCGAGCCAGGAGCCACAGCGGGGAAGCAGTTCCTCTGCAGTTGGGCCTCTACCATTGAGTCACTGACATATGGGGCCCACAGAGCTTGGGCCTACATGTCAGCGACACAACAGCAGAGGGACCAACTGCAGAGGATCTCGTTCCCACAGCGGCAGCGCGTGCCGCTCCTGTGTGCCTCCTGGATCTGTACGACGACCCCTGCAGTTGTCCTGCTCCTGCAAGGCTGCAACAACTGCAACGGCTTCATCAGGTGCGCGCGCCATGCCGCACGGTCCCCTGCTTGTTGTTTGATTCTATCCACCACTCCACCAGCCTGCATCTCTACCACCCCCTCCCACCGTGTTCCTGCTGCTGCCCCTGGATTACGGTTTGGTTTCTAGAAACTCCCAACAGTCAGGCGCCCTGCACGATTACTCCCAAATCTGATTCGGCGCGCTAGTGCCCGGAATGATAGGCGCAGCCATTTGGCAACATGTAGGGAGAATAGAAGCGCCTAGAGCTCCCTCTAGCACAAGGCCAGGAAAACGTTGCTACAAGTTTGCTAATCATAGACACAAGCTGATACTAAACTAATCATGCCAGATTAGACCCTGCTAATGCATGGGCTGGATCATCTGCTGCTACCCTTTCACATCACCTGCCCCGGGCACATCACATCCAAGTCGGTTCACCTTTTCAGTTCTCACTGCTCCTAGATTAACATCACGCTATCTGAAAAAAGAAAAAAAATGATGTGCCATCCCACTCCCATGTAAAGTTGCAGGTTGCAGCTCGCAGCGCACCCGTGTGGACACGGGGAAATGGGTGGACGAACAATCCGCGAAAGCGTGATCCTTGTTCCGTGGCCGGAAGGTCGAAAAGGCGCAAGCAAAGGATATATTCATCCATCCATTCGTTGACAGGCCCGTGCCAAGGCGTAGCTGCAGTAGTGGTGGGTTTGTTATCTGGACGAGCGAAAAAGGCAGCGAGGAGGAGGCCGTGACGCTAGTCCGCTAGATTAATCCAGGGCACATCCTCTCCACCCGCATCACATGACACATGACACATCCTTTTCAGCTAGGCTGCCTATTTATCTGTTGCGCCTGCACTTGCGAAGAACAGTTCAGATCACTTCACAGGGGATAATGCTTTTCGTTCTGCATGCAGCCTAGTAGTTTGTGTATCTTGTATTTTATAACAAAGATGATGAACTTAAAAAAGCTAAAATGACCTATAATTTGAAACTGAGGTAGTATAACAATAAAGACCGGCGTGTAGCGGCTGGAACTAGTACAAGGCAAGTTTCAGGATCTTTCTACACAAATAACAACAAATTCAGGCAACGCAAAAAACCAGCACATATTTTGTTGTACAGATACCAACAAAGCGTTTTGCCTAGGTTTGAGTACCCTTTTCACCTCACAATTTGGATGTAACGATGTCCTCTTCTAGTAGATGTAAAAAAGAAAAATTACAGCTAGCTAGCTTCCCCTAATTATCATCGAAGGAAAATTGTTGCCGTTTTTTTCGCACTGATGTCGCCGCATCGGCATGTTCACAAGACAGGGATTGCGCGGAAGAGCTTTCTACGAAAGTAAACATGAATGCAAGTGAGCATTTTTTTAGAATAATGCGAGTGAGCATTGAGCAATGCCCATTCTATGCCTTTCTCTTCAGTTTTGAAAGGACGTACTGATTTTTATTTGATGGAGTGAAAGGACACAGTGATAGTAATATTTTATTTCTTTTCTAGAGGATAGTTCTTTACTGATGCTCCCAACATAACAGTCCATCGATGCAACCTTGATAGAACAAAGGAAGGGCCGGCCCACCCAGCCTAGGTCCGGCCCCATGGAAGGAAAGGGACGTGACCCGAGTGGATGGATGACCGCGGCTTTTGGATTAGAGCATCTATAAAAGATTAGCCAAAATGACTAGTCAAATTTACAAATTTAGTTAATTCTCAAAAGTAAATTTAATAAACAAAAATAAAGTATTTTAACAGACTCTGTATGGATGGTTAGTGAGATTGGCTGACATCTGTTAGTCGTTTCTCCTAGTTGCTGCTGAATAAAATTCTTTGTGTTCTTTCCACTGATGCCGAGACAGCAAATTCGTGAAAAAGTTTGTTCCTACACTACCTTTTGAATTTTGGAGGACATATAGCAGTCAATCAATTCAACCTTAAAAATCACATAGGAACCCAAGGGCCGGCCCACCCGGCCCGGGTCCGGCGGCCCCAGCCGGAGGTAGGAAAGCGACGCGACCCACCAGAGTGGACGGAAGACCGCGTCAGGATTAGCCAGCATAATAAGAGAGCTCCTCGCATTAGACCCAGCCGAAACAAACAAACAAACCCCTGCCCTCTGCTTTGGAAACCAAGGCCGGAGAGAACGAGGCGGCCGCAGCAGAGAGCGGAGCGGAGCGGAGGAAGCGTCCAAGAGAGGATCCCCAATCCCCAAGCTCCCCCATTCCCCTTGTCCCCTCCAAGTGCCCTCTCCGCCGAGGCCGAACTCGCGGCACATCCAGCCACCCTGATCCTGTCGTGAGCCGCCGGGATGGCGCGTGGCGGCCGGAGAAGATCATCGGCGGTGGCGACAGGGAGAGGAGAAGCCATGGAGGGCTCGCGCAGCAGGTGCGTGGTGCGCTTCCAATTATCTCGCCGTCGCTTTTGTTCCGTTCAGGCGGCTGATCTCGGGAGCTTAGTGGGGCGAATGGCACAGTGATTCGCTTCCTCCTCCACCTGTCCTTCCTTCTCGATTGATCTCTGTGTGTGTGTGATTTGGGAGCAGTTCGAACTTCTCTGAAAGTTCAGACTTCAGAACGCCATCGCTGATGTGATTTGCATCCAAACGGGTAGCGAGAAATGGCCGATTTTGTTTATTTTATTCTCGGCATGTTCCGCTCCGTTTCCTGAAAAGGCGACCTCGTTATTTCGCATCAAGCCATGCGAAATTAGCCCTGAAATCATTGCTGGATTTTTGGGACCCCCGTCGCCCGATTTCCGCACGCTTTCCATTTTATTTTTCATTTTCAAAATTCTGTCGGTTGGAGAGGGAGGAGCGTCGTTACGCTTCGGACGGAGGAGAGTACTGTCATTTACATTTTGCCACCGGTGCGCCCGGACGGCCCGATTTAATGGCGCGATGGCCTAGAACAACACTTGTGGCCACCAAACGGTTCTTTTTTCTTTCTGGGTCCACTTGGCGTTGAGTCTGGGTTCGAGTTTTTGTGCAAAATTCATAGTTTTAATTTCTCTTGGTTCACTGGCTTCATCCAAGAACCGAATGCAGTTTGCTCCGTGTTTCACTTTCTGAGAAGGTATGAGAAGACGAAAGAGTCAATCGTTTCTTTTCTTTCCGTGGTTCTTTGACTCTGCATTTCCGCATACGAACAAACAAAACTCTGCTTTTTTCCGCTACAAGATTCTGACCGAACGAGAAAGGAACCCCCTCTTGTTCCACCCACTCGGGGGAGCAGTTTCTCTGAACTTTGGAATGACCAGTGCCAAGTACGCGGAGTTACGCCCCTACGCCTGCGGCCCGGTCGGCGCAGAGGGCAGGGGACAAAATAGGCGGCGGCGCCCGCCGGCAGGGCACGTCGCTGGCCTCTCGCGGGGCCCGTGCTCATCCTATCCCCGGCCGCAGCAGCGGTACGCTACAGTGCCGCTGCAGCAGAGGCGCTGTTTTCGTAGTATCTTTATTACCGCCAGCCTTTCTGCGCTGTTTTCTCCTCGGGATCTGCGGGCTCTGTCCGGCCGCCCGTGTGGGTTGCTGTTGCCTGTTGTTGGTGGGTTCTTCGTGCTTCGTCGGCCCCGGTAGGAGGGCTCCCGAGGTGTGGAGGTGTACGGGTGGGTGATGTGTTGTTGCCTTGTTGGTGAGCACTGTGAGGAGTGCAGGATGGAGGTGGTGATTAACGGACGCCACCAGATTAGATTAACGGCGCGCCGGTGGCTAGCCTAACCTTGTGCTTTGTTTGGTTTCTTGACAGCCTGTGACAGTTCACAATTGGGGACCTAGTGAGTACTGTACTGGTACTGTAATTGTTTGCTTCAGATGGTAGTGGTTTGCATCGCTCTGTGAGGAATTGTTCAGTTTGTTTTTAGATGTTATGTATGCTGCTCTTTTGGCAATCTTGTCATTAACTTATTTTGACTACCTGTTTCTTTGTTTTCTGTATTGCAATGCCATGCAGACTTTCATACTTCGTGCGTGTGCTTAGGGGCTGATAACTGATTAGTTGTACCATAGTCAACCTAGTTTTGTGGAGTAATATATCCTGCTTTACGCATTTTATGTAACAGTTGCATGTATTTACTTTTTGTGCGTGTGAATAGGATTGCCAAAGTTTGGGAATATTGACTTGAAATATCGTCGGCCACTTGCCTTTATTTTAACCGTGAATCATTCTTTGTTGTTGTTCTGCTTCATATTTTCCTGATGCTGGCACTTTCGCCCTCTTTTTACCCAAGGCTCATATTCCCTCGTTGATTGCAGATGACATCTTGATACCCACTGCCTGATCCTTCAGAGGGTGTCACAGCCCCTCTGAGTTGATACATTGTTTGGGCAGTGTGAACTATAAATCAGTTTAAAAGAAGATGCCAAGGTCTGAATCAGACAGTGATGATATTTTCTTCGACGCATTTGAAGATGTTCGATCAGCTAGGGAGCCTTCATCATCAGAGGATTGCAGCACGAGTGATGAAGTTTCAGTTCCAAGGAAATTTGAGTATGAGATTTGGGCAAATGAGCCAATGAGTGTTCAAGAAAGGCGCCAAAGGTTCCTTAAGGGAATGGGATTCGATGAATTTGTTTCTACCAGAACGGATTCTTTTCAATGCCATGGGGAAATCACAGCAGTGGAGTCTTTTACTGACATGGAGGAGAGAACTCTCAGCAGCCATTCGTCCCTGGATTCATCTGTTTGCGACAATGAATCGGAATTTGACGGTTCCTGTTGCATAAGGGATATGGACAGTGGAAAGAGATATATAGTTCACAATGGTGCACATAGCAGTATAACTGACATGCTGAAGGAGGTTGGATCGGATAAGGTGATGTCTCTTTTGGAGTTTGAGAACCTACTTGGCCTCTCTCGATCTGTTCAAAAATTGCTACGGAGGGGATGTGGTAAGAGTCCTGCAAGAGAAACAAAAGGTGCTAACAAAAAGGATGTCAGAAGCTTGTGGAAGAAATTCATGACAAAGAGAAGTTTTAGTGGCATTTGCAAGTACGATGTTCATGTGAAAAACTGCACAACAGCTGTGCCAACCAGAACAAGTGTTCAACACCGGAAGAAAAATTTTCTTGAATTCTCTGCTGTCTTCATGGATCAAGAAATCAGAGCTCACAAGGGTTCAATTAGGGTCATGAAATTCAGCCCATCTGGCTGGTATTTAGCAAGTGGTGGTGAGGATTGTGTTGTACGAATATGGCAAATCATAGAAGTAGAAGCATCTCCTAAGTTGTATAAGGGAGAGGATCCCTATGAAAAAGTGGAGAAAGTTCAAGTTTTGAAGACAAACGTAGGAAAGGGGCAGAACTGTGCACTTGCAGTTATACCCAGAAGGCTTTTCGAATTTCAGAGGTTCCGCTACATGAATTCCATGGCCATACAAGTGATATCCTCGATATGACGTGGTCAAAATCAGATGTAAGCCTTACTCTGCGTTCTGTACACTGCACATATCTTAAACCACCTAACTGATATCCATTAGCTTGTTTTCATGCATCATAAATAGATATTAGTTGGTGTCGTTTCCCTGTTAAACTGCTTACCTGTTTTGCATTGGTTTGACTGCAGTATCTCTTGACTTCATCTAAAGATAAGACAGTGCGCTTATGGAAACCTGGCTGTGATGGTTGTCTTGCAGTTTTCAAACACAAAGACTATGGTAAGCAGAATATTGATAAACTATCATGTGTTTGAAAACGTAATTGGAATCATTGCTCAATGTTGATATCCTCCGTGTAGCAACATTATTGTGATGATGAAATTGAATTTGTGATATTCTCAGCACATTGAAACATAGCAACTTAAGTTTTAGTTTCCTGGATACCTGACTATATTTTCTTTTCCCTTGTCATTGACAACAGTGACGTGTGTTCAATTCAACCCTATTGATGAGAGATACTTCATCAGCGGTTCATTAGATGGTAAAGCGCGCATTTGGGATGTGTTGGACAAGCGTGTAACTGACTGGGTGGATACGCGGAACATAATAACTGCTTTGAGCTACCAACCAGACGGAAAGGTGTGAACCTGATCAGGCGTGAATCTGATAAATTGTCATTGCACATTATATTTTGAGATCTGTGGAAGCTAATTCATTATTTTTGCAAACCAGGGTTTTATTGTTGGCACGATTGCAGGAGCATGCCGCTTCTACAACCAATCAGGTACATGGACGTTTGTTTCTTATAGCAATTTCAGTTTTATGTTGAATATGTCATGTCCGTAAATAGTGAATCATTGTGATCACAAAATACTGGTGTACAATAATTCAATACTCCCAACTGAGCGGCTCAATTTTTCCTTTTCTAGGTGAAAACATCCAGCTAGAGAAGGAAATGTTTGTGCAAGGGAAGAAAAAGGCAGGTGCCAGTCGGATCAACAGTCTGAAGGTTCATTTCTCCCCTGCTCCATATGTCTTTTCTGCAGCTGATTTATGGAAGCACTAGTATTCTTGCAACTATTAAATCAAATCAACCCACTAATTCGACATCTCTGATTCGCAGTTATCTACAAGTGATTCCAATAGCATTATAGTCGCATCAGCGGATTCCAAAATTCGAGTCACTGATGGTGATACCATAAAAAAATTTGAAGGTAGGTTCGTTTAGAAAAAAAAAACTCAAATCATCTTTCAACCCTGTTACCCCCTCTTCTCCCAATGTACTAATAGCTTCTTTTCTTTCTCTGATACAGGGCCATGGAAGTCGAAGGCTCTGTCATCGCCATCTTTAACATCCGACGGCAGATACCTTATCTCCTCCGGTAAGGATTCCAATGTCTACATCTGGAACTTTGCCAACTCCGGAGACGCCAGATCAGTCCACTCTTGCGAAACGTTCTTCTCCAAGGACGTGACCACCGCGGTACCTTGGCCCGGCGTGCACCAGGACGGGCACGCCAAGCCTTCCTGCCTGACCAAGAAACCCTCCAGCGCGCCCACTCCGCGCGGCCACGGGGAGTCCCGGTCCCCCGTTCAGTGGCCCTTCGCTGACGTCCCCAAGGGGTCAGCAACGTGGCCGGAGGAGAAGCTGCCCTCTGCCGCGAAGCCCGAGAGCGACCCGCGGCTGGGTGACTGCCTCTCGGCGATCTCCGCCGCGTGGAGCACGGTCATCGTGACCGCCAGCCGCGACGGCGTGATCCGGTCTTTTCCCAACTACGGCCTGCCTGTGAGACTCTGAGCTGCCAGCTGCGTGACCAAGACCGGTTTTGATCCGGTCCGGTCAGTGGAGCGCGGCGCTGCAGCCGTGGTTGGCGACTGATAACCCCCGCTAACTTGTTGAAGTGTTCGATCTTTCTCTTGTCAGAATTCGTAGAAATTATTTTTTTATTTTTGGTAACATTTTGTTCAGATCATGAACTTCTTACGTGAAGAAGAGACGATCTGTAGTCAGTCAGTCCAAGTGCAAACGCTTGTGCTGCTGCCCGCATTTTTTTTTTTGCTGAATGGTTGTTAAGAGGTAAAAAAAAGGAACCATTCAGTTCTTAATTAACTTCTTTACATGCCTTCGAGGGAGGTAACTACTGTACTCAGTGATCATCAGATGATGCAACGGGGTTTGATGCTGCTGATGTCAACTGTTTTTTTTTTCGAAAAATTCTGATGTCAACTGTCAAGAGAACCAATGCGGCTCCTTCCTGTCCGTGTCAGCCTTTAATCTTCCCGCGTGTAGTATAGCCCATCCCCCAGCCACATCTCGCCATCGCCAAGTCTTGGCAATTCGTCTGCACTCTCCTGGTCTCCTCCTAGTCAAGCTCGAGAAGACACCATCAACCTGCACCGTCCCCATCCAAATCCAGGAAGCCATCCTGGAGCCAGTGCGGATTTCCTCTCCGTCCCTCCGGTCAGGGTCCTCCCCGTGCCGCTGCAGGCCTGCAGCTGGCAATGGTCTGGGCACGCGGCGATTCACCTGACCTGGTGGTCGGGACCGGGGAGGCGCGCTCGGCCGCGAACACGAAGGCGGCGTCGAGAGCGAAAAGCACAAAGCGGCGAGCGCCGCACGCCTTGGGCCCTCGGTTCAGGTCACGGTGGCGATGGTGATACTGCCCCTGCTCTCGCCATGGTGGACCTACCGAGCTTGCGAAGTTTCTGACGTCATTATTCAGGTAATGGTATGACAGAACGCCGTGTCGGTAGGTTCTGAAAATCAAGTGATTCGTCGTAGAGAGACGAATGGAGAGATATCGCTGCTCCTCCGTTACGCCGCTGCCCGCTGGATTTCCAGAAGCGCGACGCGTCCGCATATGGCGTCGTCCTGCACGGAACGGGGTTTGCAGGAGTGCTGCACAGAATTTTTTTTTCCCTACCTACAGCCTGCCGTCAAACGCAGACGCCACGGTGGTGCTGGCGTGGAGGTATCGGCATTGTTTCGAGTAACGCCGAGTCATGTACCTCGGCGTGGCCGAGTAGGACGCCGAGGCAAAGGGTCCATTATTAAAAATAGTTTCGTTGATGGTCTACTTGTAAAAATAGGTTTTAAAATGGGATCAAAATGGAAAAGGGCTCCTGAGCCTTGCGATGGTAGGGCGGCTAAGGGCCTGTTTGTTTCAGCTTCTGGCGAGTTTTTTATGAATAGCTTTCCATATATCAAAAAGCCGGAAAGCTCTGAAACTGGAAAGCCAGAAGCCTCTTTCTGTGAGCTTTCTAGCTTTCCAGTTTCGTAGCTTTCCGACTTTCCGATGTATAGAAAGCTATTCACGAAAAGCTCGCCAGAAGCTTAAACAAACAGGCCCTAAGTCCCCTGCCTCCACCCTGAATATACATGATGGATTTCTTGCCGCTGCCGCTTTCCCGGCTTGCGAGCCGAATCTTTCTCGAGGCACGTGCGAGAGCGAAAACGAAGCTCCCATCCTGCGCGTTCACATGCGTAGCCCCTCTAGTAAGAGCATCTCCAAGAGACACCCCATTTTTCGCTCTCTATTTGACTCTCTATTTGACTCGACAAAAAGATTCCTCTCCATACTGGGTTGCACACTCCAACAGACTCTCCATTTTTCACTCCCCAAATCTCAACAGCTATTTTAACTATCCACTCCGCACACACTGACGCGTGGGACCCACACGTCAGCTTCATCTCCTCCCTTTCTTCCTTATCCTCTCGCCCCTCCAGCCTCACCCTCTCCTATCGCTATCTGGCCTCCTCCCTCTCCTCTCTGCCCTCCCCCGAGGCGAGTCAGGCGACATCCCTCCCTCTCCCTCCCCGGCGGCGGCGGCTCTAGCCTCCCATTCTCTCCCTCCTTGGCGGCACCAGCCCTGTCCTCCCCTTCTCTCTCTCCCCGGCGGCGCCGGCCCCAGCCTCCCCTTGAGGGAATGGAAGGGCGGCGGCACAGCTCCGGCGCGGCGGCGGACTTCCATGGAGGAATGGAACGACGACGGCCATGGAGCTGCTGGCGTCGGAGAGCAGGGGAGGTGGCGGCGACGGGCCCTCCCCGACGAACCCTCCCCGCGCGGCTCCTTCCTGTCGGCCCCGGCTCCCGCGCCCGTAGCCGCCTCTCCCTCTTCTCCGGCTTGCCGTGCCCACATCGGCGCCGTCTTCCCACGCCCGCCGCCGCCGGAGGATGGCAGGCGCGTGGGGCCCGCACCTGGAGAGCCGGTTTGGCAAGCCAGTTCGGCTTGCTAGGTTTGGTAAGCCGGAGACCCAATTTGGGGAGCGAGATGGGATGGCAAACGAGATGGAGATACTGTTGGAGCCAGATTTGGACGCTGAGTTGCTAAAAATTGGCTTGGCAAGCCATTTAGCAACTCTCTTGGAGTAGCTCTAAGCAGTTTTTTTTTTTTTTTTTGTGAATTGAGACATCGTAGAAATCTTTGTGTGATCGACACATCGTAAATCCCTCGTTTCTTTTTCAGATGGACACATCACCTCTTTTTTTTTTTTTTTTTTTTTTTGCAAACTAACGCAACATAATTTTTTATTTCTACACGTCACATTTTCTATTTTGCGAAATTGACATCAGTTCGAAAGGTTCCATTAACTTTTATATGCATCCAAGAAAGGAAAGCAAGAAATGGCCAGTTGGATACTCGGGAGGAGCAATTTAGCCATATGGATAATTTAATAATTGTATTGAGTATCCTTAGATTTGCAGCAACAAGTACGGAGTAACGGTGAATGGAGAGAGCACCACACTACTACACTACTTCAGAGTTTGGCTACAACGCACCAAGTCACTCACTAGATTAGTCAGCATGACACAATGATGAGCACATCACCAAGCTAAAAAAGAATTAATAAATCCTCCATTAAACAAACAATCACCTCCTTTGGCTTGTGTAGTGTAATTCCAGGGAAGAAGAAGGAATAAGAAATAAACAAAGGCCCTGGTGCTGGGCCGGCCGGCCGGCCGCTTCTAGACACCTGCCGCTACTGCTACTCTTTTCTGAAAAACTATCTTTTGCCAATTGCTTTCTGCAATTCTATTCCCACTCCTTTTTTTTTCCCTCAACACTCACTCCACTGCACTAAAAAAAATCAATTTGGCATCAGTGCCGGGCCCCACCAACTTGCCCTACCCGCCAGAAAGAAGAAAAAAAATTGTTTGTGCTGCAGGGAGGAAATCAAGAAAAGGTGTGGAAAAATGCCGCTAAAGTTTCGGCCGCTGCTGCATCCCGTCTTGGACGGACTCGGCGGCGGCGGCGATGGGGGCGAAGCTATAGATCCGGCAGGCTGCCGAAGAACTCGGCGAAGGTGGCGGGCGACGGCACGGTGGGCGTGGCGAGGAGGTGACGGGGGCTGGGGACGAACGGGTCGGAGTAGTAGGCCGGCGGCGGGGGGCGGGACCCGCCGTTGCTGGCGGCGCCGGTGGCGAAGGCGGAGGAGGAGGCGGCGGACGGGCCGGCGGTGAAGCTGGTGGAGGCGGCGCGGAGGATGGGGCTGAGCTCGTTGAGCCAGCTGATGCTGCTGGCGTCGAAGGGCAGCGGCGAGAAGAGCCCCGAGGCGGCCGCCGGCGGGAGGGAGGACGGCAGCGGGGAGAGGATGCTCGGGTGGCGCAGCGCCGGGCCCAGCATCGCCGCGAGGGTGCCGTCGTCGCCGTTGCTACTGGTACGGCCGCCGCCGCCGTCCGGGATGAAGGCGGCGGCGTAGTCCTGCGCGGCCGAGGCGGGCATGGGCCGCACGGAGCGCTCGATTGTGGCGAGGCGCGCGGCCGGGGACATGGCGGCGGACGGGGAGAGCAGCAGCTCGGGCGGCAGGAACGTCGTCGCGGTATTGGCGGTGGTGGTCTGCCCAGCAGCATGACGTCGTCGTCGTCGTCCGGCGCCTGGTGCTGCTGGTGGTGGTGAGGAGGCGGCGGCGCGGCGGATCCGGGGCCCGTGAGGCTCTGGACGAGCGCCATGAACTCGCTGGGCTTGGCGTGGATGACCTTGGGCGACGCGTCGTAGATGATGACGGGCGCCCGCTGCGGGGCCTGGTGGTGGTGCTCCTGCTCCCGCTCCCGCCTCTGCGCCGCCGCCGGCGCCGCGGCGGGGACGGCGAGCCCCGAGCCGGAGGGCTGCTGCTTCCTGATGGCGTGCGACTCCATCCTGACGTTGAGCCTGGGCGGCCGCGGGCCCTGCAGCTGCCGGCGCGGCGTCGCGGGCCCGCCCCCTCCGCCTCCCCGGCCCGACGAGGACGGCGGGTCCATCCCGTGGCGCGCCCGGTCCCGGTGCTCCTCCGTCTCGGCGGCGGCGGCGGCGTGGGGCGGCAGGAGGAGGAACGGGGAGCGGGAATCGGGCCGGGAATGGGAGTGGTGGTTCAACATGAGGCGAATTGGGACGGGAGGGTGGAGGTGGAGCGCGTGTGGGCGTGGTGAGCTCCGCGAGGCGAGCAGATGGGGTGGGGGAGGGAGGAGGAACTGGGAAGGTGGGCGAAGTCAATGCGACGTGTGGGATTTTACGGCAGGGGGCGGGGGCGGATGCGTTGGTTTTTCTGGTTGCGCGCACGGTGCCGGACACGGACGTGGAGGAATCGTTCCCTTTTGCGGGCCGCCGGACGGCAGCGGGCCAGTGGACTCGGCTCGCCTCCGCCTCCGCGTGGCCGCCGGTGCACATTTTTTTATAACGCCGGAAGTGGCAGCACTTCCCTCCACGCGGTGCCCTCCTCCGGTGTCCCCGCTAGTTTCCATTCGGGGGCAGCTGGCAGCGGGCTTTGTGATTGTGAGCGCCAATTTGGGAGTGTCCGACGCAGCAGCGCGAGAACTTGTCGAGTGGCAATGGCAATGCCTTGCAGCCAATTGTCTTGTCCGTTTTCCGGCCACAGCTTGTCACAGTCCGTTAGACTTTGCTCTGCTCCACTCCATTCTACTACTCCCGTCCCGTTGTTCGCCTGTTCGCCCCCCCACATGCCACCCTCTCCCCCTCGTCTCCATCACCTGAGGCCCTGCACGCCACGCTAGGACGGACCGGTGCCTGTACAACAACGACGATCACGACACATGGTCGTGCGTGCCTCGCGGATCCTCCTGACGCGGCGGACTAGCGTAAAAATACTCCACTTCGCAGGTTGAACGGGTCCGTCCGTCCGTCCGTCGCCGCGCCGGCGTACGGCGACAGGGGGACGGCACCGCACCGCACGGGTGGGTCCCTTTCAGCTGTCCGGTCCGGGGGAACTCAAGGAGGAAGGCGTTGCCCTTGCGCCTTGCCCGGTCAAAACACCCGGGTCGTTCTGATGGACCCGGCAACCAACTGTTTCGCCTGCTGCTCACAACCAAAATTCCAGCAAAGGTTTATTTGGTGCTGCAGGTACGTGCGAGCGCGTCGGTCGGTCCCTCCCGCTCCCGCGCACCGCGTCCTGTTCGGGTCCAGGTGCCGGCCGGCCGGTCCAGCGAGACGTGATCGGGCAACCTACGCCATCCGTGTCGGGGGGTCACGCAAGCACCACTCTCACACAAAGGTCACGACGACACGAGGGGCCCTTCACCACACCCTGCCGCGTGCGCGCCATCAGTATCGACTCCAGCTCCACAGAGGACCACAAAGCGTAGTGTTTCTTATGCAAGATCCTTTTTTCGCCTTCCCAAGCCGAATCTATCTATTATCTTATTAAAGCAGAAGCAAAAGGAGCCACCAGATTCACCGAGAGGGCCTAGAAAATCCCACGTTAATCTAAAAAAGAGAAGAACTTTCACCGTTGGATTTTATGAAGATCCAACGGTCTAGACGATCTGGCTTAAAAACACATATTAATTTGGAAAAAAAAGAATTAAAAAAATAGCAAATGACACTGAAGTCCTTGTCCAATACGACTCGAATATTTCCAATACATACACGTTAATAATATTCGATCCGGTTGATGGATCAAGTGGCTGAACACGTGCTTATTATTTTTTTCTAAACCATATCATATACGTTAATAGTAATTATGTCAATACCAATTATGTAACTAGGAAGATATGGACTTGGGTACCCTATACACCTCATTATGCTATAGGTAATTTAATCATATGCTAGCAATGTGTGTATCTCAATTAGTTCCTAGGTCACGTGCTCCCGTTGCAAATTATGCTTTATGTAATTTAATCATTATGCTAGCAATGTGTGTCGATTCAGAATTAGAATAAAATAAGACTAATTTATTGATTTTATAATACTCCCTCCATTCTAAATTATAAGTCATTCTAAACTATTTTATGATAAGATAGTTTGACTCTCAAAAAAATTAGAGTGAGCTATATTTTGGAACAGAGGGCGTAGGAAACAAGAGTATGAGTCTATGTCAAATATAAAAACCGCATCCATGACATATGAAAGGAAAAAAGAATAGTGGCTTGCCCAATGCACAATAAGGAGTCTGCAACATTTGGTTAAATTATAATATAAAGTTCTCATCACGTGCCTATAAAAGAAATAATTAATGTTCTATCAAAGAATAGTAAACATATCATGGTATGTAGTTAATATTTTTCCCTTTAGCCATTAAAACATGTTTTAGTTAAAGATGGCAACGGACACAGAATATCTGCGTGCCCGCAGATCGCGGAAGCGGGTCAAAGTCTGTGCCCACGGGCATGGGCACGGGCACAACTTTGGACCCAACGGATATTTGTTCATGAGCATAAAGAAATAGGATGCGCATTCGCGAATCCTCCACACCCGCTCCACCAACTGACATGTGGCCCCAAATCCCCAAGTATATAAAATTGAGTTGGGGTTTCAGCCCAACCGCCATCCCACCTCACTCATTCCTGCCTGCAGCCGCAGCAAACGCTCTAGGAGGGGGCACTCCGAGATCGGCCGGACGCCGCCAAGGGCTGCTCCGCTGCCGACTGCCAAGGGCTCCTCCGTGGCCCTATGTGCTATTGCGCCGTCGGCCGCCAAGGCCTACTCCAGACCACCTTCGTCGCCTGCCGCCAAGTGCTGCTCTGTCGTGGCCTTCAAAGCCGCTGCCCAGCGCCAAGGGATGCTCTGCCGCCGGCCATCCTCCGCCCTTCCCCATCCGACTGCGATCCTCCGCCCTTCCCCATCCGCCGGTGCGCTGTCCGTCGACGGCTCGACGCCGACTCCAACTTTGTCCTCCTGCTCGACACCCGCCATCCCCGGCGGCCCAGCCGCGAGCCCAATGCCCTCGGTCCCCTAACCCGCCGTCTTCGGCCGCGTGCCGCTTGCGGGTCACGAGCGTGCCAGCGGGCATGTAATATCCACGGGCATGATTTTCTGTCCGTAGCGGATCGCAGGCACGGGCACAGATCCTCCAAGCCTATATCTGCGCGGATCTTACCCGTTGCCATCTGTAGTTTTGGTCCATATGATGGCACATCGTTAATATTTTTCACTTTAGCCGATAAACATGTTTTGGTTTCATATGATGTCATGTTGTCAATATTTTTTCCACCAGATTCACCGAGAGGGCCTAGAAAATCCCACGTTAATCTAAAAAAGAGAAGAACCTTCACCGTTGAATTTTATGAAGATCCAACGGTCTAGACGATCTGGCTTAAAAACACATATTAATTTGGAAAAAAAGAATTAAAAAAATAGCAAATCACACTGAAGTCCTTGTCCGATACGACTCGAATATTTCCAATACATACACGTTAATAATATTCGACCCGGTTGATGGATCAAGTGGCTGAACACGTGCTTATTATTTTTTTCTAAACCATATCATATACGTTAATAGTAATTATGTTAATACCAATTATGTAACTAGGAAGATATGGACTTGGGTACCCTATACACCTCATTATGCTATAGGTAATTTAATCATATGCTAGCAATGTGTGTATCTCAATTAGTTCCTAGGTCACGTGCTCCCGTTGCAAATTATGCTTTATGTAATTTAATCATTATGCTAGCAATGTGTGTCGATTCAGAATTAGAATAAAATAAGACTAATTTATTGATTTTATAATACTCCCTCCATTCTAAATTATAAGTCATTCTAAACTATTTTATGATAAGATAGTTTGACTCTAAAAAAAATTAGAGTGAGCTATATTTTGGAACAGAGGGCGTAGGAAACAAGAGTATGAGTCTATGTGAAATATAAAAACCGCATCCAAGACATATGAAAGGAAAAAAGAATAGTGGCTTTCCCAATGCACAATAAGGAGTCTGCAACATTTGGTTAAATTATAATATAAAGTTCTCATCACGTGCCTATAAAAGAAATAATTAATGTTCTATCAAAGAATAGTAAACATATCATGGTATGTAGTTAATATTTTTCCCTTTAGCCATTAAAATATGTTTTGGTGAAAGATGGCAACGGACACAGAATATCTGCGTGCCCACAGATCGCGGATGCGGGTCAAAGTCATTGCCCACGGGCATGGGCACGGGCACAACTTTGGACCCAACGGATATTTGTTCACGAGCATAAAGAAATAGGATGCGCATTCACGAATCCTCCACACCCGCTCCACCAACTGACATGGGCCCCCAAATCCCCAAGTATATAAAATTGAGTTGGGGTTTCAGCCCAACCGCTATCCCACCTCACTCATTCCTGCCTGCAGCCGCAGCAAACGCTCTAGGAGGGGGCACTCCGAGATCGGCCGGACGCCGCCAAGGGCTGCTCCGCTGCCGACTGCCAAGGGCTCCTCCGTGGCCCTATGTGCTATTGCGCCGTCGGCCGCCAAGGCCTACTCCAGACCACCTTCGTCGCCTGCCGCCAAGTGCTGCTCTGTCGTGGCCTTCAAAGCCGCTGCCCAGCGCCAAGGGATGCTCTGCCGCCGGCCATCCTCCGCCCTTCCCCATCCGCCTGCGATCCTCCGCCCTTCCCCATCCGCCGGTGCGCTGTCCGTCGACGGCTCGACGCCGACTCCAACTTTGTCCTCCTGCTCGACGCCGATCGCAGGCATGGGCACGGATCCTCCAAGCCTATATCTGCACGGATCTTACCCGTTGCCATCTTTAGTTTTGGTCCATATGATGGCACATCGTTAATATTTTTCACTTTAGCCGATAAACATGTTTTGGTTTCATATGATGTCATGTTGTTAATATTTTTTTCTTTAGCCATTAAATCATGTTTTGGTTCCTATGTAGCTAAAATCATAGTTCTCGATGTGCCTTCAAAAGATCTAGGGACCCGCCGCTACCTATATGGGCAAATGAAAAATTTGGATGAGTGTGCGCATATGTATATGTGCAGTAAGCTATGCTCTTTTCTGTAGTAGGTAAAACTAAAGTAAATTAGATAAAGAGATATTTATATATGTGTATACAAAAAATAAAATACCATGAACGATAACTTTTTAAAAATAACAAAAAGAGTGCGTCATATGTAGTATTTATCAAGAAAAACAATAGTTGGTATAGAAAAATTAGAAACAATGTGCTCAAACTATCAGCTCTACCAATCAATCGTCATCTATTGCAAACTTTTTCCACATAAGTTACAAAAAACCCTTTCATGTATTAGTTTGTCATGGTTATCCATAGAGAAAGAAAGAACTCACGCTTAGTATAGTAAGATAGATAGACAACTTTGTACAATCTTCTTCTTGGTTTGTTTTATATTAATTTTTTTTATTTCAATATATAACTGATAGAGACTAAACCCCTCCCATTGGATAAAACAAAATCGTCACCTTTGCATGCATTGGCCAACTACTCATATCTATCGAGAATTTTTATGATACAACTCTTCCTAATTACACTGTACGGGTGGGCAATTTTATTGCTTATGACCGCGCAAATTCATCATCCAATTGCGCTCCCATCTCTTCCTTCTATATTTTGGTTCAGTTTCATGTGTGCACAACTCCATATTTTAAAATTTAATTACTAAATAAATACACTAAAAAGGGATCTTTATATATGGAGTTTGCTTCCCATTACAAATGAAAAATGAAAACTTTTTTCATTATTTTGTTTGAAATTCAGGTGTTTATTAATTGTATTTGATTTGGACTCTTTTATTATGTTATTTTATTGCCAATTTTTATAGAAATAATATGTTATTTTTCTTATTTTTGAAAATTCTATATTTTATATATTTATTAATTAATTTGATACAAAATGACCTTTAACCAACTACTGCTGGCAAAGAGAATGCATCCACTAAAAGAACACTGACATTCAGAGAGACCTTATTCCAATGTGCAATTATCACCATCACTTTGTGCTGGCGCTAGAGATAATATAAACCCTAGAAGAAATTAGGATGTGATTAAAACTAAATTTGTAAAGGAGACGGGTCCCCACTCTGGATTTTGGTGAGACCGCTAGAAGAGAGAGCAAGGAGGACCAAGGTGATGGCGGCATGGAGGAAAACCTAGCAGTACCCTATTTCCTGATATTGTTGTTGAATACTACAAGCCAAAATAATATTAGTTAAACATTTTGTAGGAAAACAGAATACTTAAAATATTACTAGAAAGTGGTAGACTTATTAATATTAAATTTAAACGAAATAACTTACATGTTATGACATGAACCTAATGGCAAACAAATAATAGCTCGAGTTGAAATAATTGTGCACAAAATGAAAAGGAGAACTATTTCATCTTGAGACCCATAAGCTCCATGATGATGTCGTCGAAGATGCTAAACATGACATGAGCGTTGTAGTAGCAATCGTGTCAATTGAGAAAATAGAGTAGAAAAACAATACTACATTGCCTCTCTCTCCGTTGAATGCAATTAGGTTATGTCGCTACTTGCTCACGACACTCTTGGTCAGGTAGAGCCGACAGCCACCAAGCCGGTAATACAAATACAAAAATATGTTTCTATATTTCTTTTCTCATGAATTCATCTTTAAAAAACGACATGAATAAATATAACTATTTATTTTTATTTATTTTAAAATAAAGTATCTAAATATTAACTTAAAAAGCTAGCTTCCCGCGCAAATTGCGTGGGCCACCATGCTAGTTTACATAGTACGGAAGGATTTACATTGACTATGCTCTTCCTTTTTTTTTTTCCTGGAATCCTTAAACTTGGACCGTAGATTTTTAAATAAGGCCCAGATCTCAGCGGCCCATCTAGGCGAGAACTAATCTAGGGCCCAAGCCGAATGAGCTTACCTAGGCCCAACCCAAGGCGAAGAAGTCGAGGCCCTCTTTTCTTTACCCTCCATCATCATTCCCCTGTAGTGGGCTATCAGCTCACAGTTATTAAACCATGGGCCCATTTCACTAGCGGTCGAGAAAAAAAAAAAGAACCTACACACACAAACGAGGAGAAGCACCCGAACGCCACAGCAGAGCTGCGATTCAATACTTGCCGTTTAGAGTTTTATTTAGGGACAAAGTTAAGAATGGAGTTAAAATATTGAAATGACCATCTGACCTTTGATTAATTTTGGCTGACAATTTCTATGCTCCGATATGATATCTAAAATAAAAGGGGCTATATGGGTGTAAGATTCAAATATACTTTGATCCTTAATTTCTATTATCAGAATGCTATCAATCAATATTCAAGAAACTAGCATTGAAAGATATGTGAAATGCGAACCTAATGATAATACAGTTTTGGTCTATTGAACATGCATATAACTAACTGGCTATTGGCCAAAATTTATAAAGTTTGACTTTCTAAGTAATATGCATATGCCTTCTATTTTATGAAACCGAGGGAGTAATGTTTATTATGAATTTAATTCTCAATTTTACATTGCCAAACTACCTAACTCTTTTTAGTATAATTGATGGTCAAAATTTCAAAAGCTTCAACTAATAAGATGCCTAAAACGACTATATTTATGATAGTAGCAATTATATAGCCGCCGAGTGTAGACCAGTTCTATGTTGTACTAGTTGAGACCTGCTAGCCGGCTACCCTCTTAATTTGAATATATGAATTATTCTCTACACGACCACTGGAGTTCGAGTACTACGACACTGCCTGGTAGGGCCGGTTGCCGGAAAACTAATTAATTATATGTAAGCCAAATTCCAAGGTCAACAGTATGGTTTGATCTGGGGATCGACTTCCGATCCGAGTCTCAGAAAAGAGAGCTGAACCTGGCCTGGCCTGCACGCCAATGATCAGCTCGCCAGTTCGACCGATCGGGTCGGAGTCAACCCGAATCGCGGCCCATCACCGACCACGTACGGCGACCGCCTGCGTACAGCTCACCCCACGACCGGAGCCGACTAGCCGAGCACCTGCGCGTTTCAGTTTCGTCAGAGGATTGCAGCCGAGACCTGAACCTCCATGTCGATCCCCTGCAAGCACCGCATCATGTTCGTTCATTAATCATTATTTTTGTTCGACTCAAACGCAGCATAAACTATTCGTTCTCGTTCCAAAGGAACACCCTACCATTTCAAAAAATTAAAAGAAAAAAAAAGAGAACATCCTGCAGTTTTCTCCTTGCAAATGGAAGGTCTAAGGAGGGTGCTGTGGTGATCGAAGCCATGAGTCGATGCATGCGACCGATGACCACCGGCGGAGAGATATTCCGGCGATCAGTGCTGCCGATGAATTAGCCGGCCTTCACGCCGCGCCGAACTTGCTTTGACATGAGAAGGACGCTGCCGCCGCCGCCGTTGTTGCTGACTTTCGCCGGCGTATTGTATGACTTGGATCTCACACACAAGTACTAAATGTATAGCTGAAGACTGAATTGAATCTATTCAAACTATTTGGTTTTTATATATGGTAGCTTGTTCTGATCGAGGGTTATATTTATGGAGATTTTAGTTATGGGTTGGGAATTGGGAGCGGCAATATGGCAGCTACGGGTTAGACAGCAAGACTTATGACTACGCCGGCTTGCCGGCGAGAATGTCTCCAGCTCAGCTAGGTGATCAGCTCGTACTGCATTTATTGCTTACCAGTGATGGCAGCCAATTGGGAGCGGAGGGAGCCATGCTGATGGGTCAAATAGCGCTTGCGCCGTCGCCAGCTCACCACGGGCGTGTGAGTACTCGCCCACTTTCTTCTCTCTCCTGTCTTCTCTTTCATCCATGTAGGAATTTAGCCAGCTTGTTGCCCACCATAATACTTACTCTTATGCTACTTATTTGGCTTTGTGGAACCATTGAACTTAATGGTCCATGCATGCCTACCATGTTCATCATGCCATGACATCAATGATCAATGCCCATTGAACTCTACTACATCTGCGTTTTGATCTACTTTGACTCTTAAGTGATCATTATGTCCTCCGTAGTTGCGAAGCGCATATGCATGCATACAGTCATACTCATACAAGTGGGTAGATGGGCACATATGCAATATGCAGAAGCCAAAGAGCATGAGTTCTCGCAAGTAATAAGCGCATGCCACCTCCCGTTTAAAGCGTTTTTCACGTGGCACGTGCGTTTATGGCTGGAGTGCGCCATCCCGTTTACACCGCCTTTCAGGTTTATGTGGAAATCGTCGCTCTGACCTCTACTATGGGACGTGGAAGTGGAATGCCTTTTTGTCTTTTGAAATCTCTCATATGCATATGCGCGCACGCAGCCACAAACGTCATAGTAGGAATTCCAACATTGTACTAGTAATAATCCCATATGCTCAAAACGTTGAACGTTGCATTGGTGTTTTCTTCACCACAAAACGACTTCCTTTAATCTGAGTTGATAGCTTACTATGATGTGATATTTACAAAGCTTCAACTCTAGTCATTTGTATATATAATATATATCATAGATATATATAAAACGGTATAATGGCAGTCATAAAGTCGATGGTGCATATTGCTACTTATTAATTTGCCGTGACGCGTGACCAGGTTAGGTTAATCGGAAGATGGTGATGACAGCATTGTAAGCTGATACGGAACCAGGATGCTAATCCATGGACAGCATGTGTGGTAAATGGAAAGGGATCGGTCATGGCACGTGACGTTTTGATACTGGTCCACTAACGAACGCTTTGAAATGTGAGGTGGGTCAAATGCTCACCCTCGCCGAAATGTGGGCCATCATCAGAAAAGGATGTGACTTGCTTGTTAGTTGCTCCGGCACCCAAAGTTCTTTCCTCAAATAATATTGTCATGAATCCACACATGATCCCGCCCCAAGGACCAAGCTTTCCCAACTACTACTACTAAAACGGCTCGTTCTCTATATTTTACCGGTAGCACGTACAGTATCTCGTTTCCATGCATAAGCAAAAGAAGAAAATGTTGTGTCTGATTATATGAACTTTCCAAAAGCTGCAAAGATCGCCAAAATATTTATGTTTAGGTGTATTGTGTGCTCACTTAGAATGGGTGTGATCAGAAAGGGCGAATAGGAAAATACAGGAATTAGTTCCATTTCATAACCGCAACAATGGACTTGCTGGTTGGAATTTGAGGCGCAACAGATTCTGCTGATATGAAATTTGAATAATGTCCGTCGTAGTAGTTAGCCAAGAAAAGAAAGAAACAAATTTAAGGTACATCATTCTTCTTCTTTTAATTTGTGTATTTCAAATTGAAGGTATATATATTATTATCATATTAATTAAGGATAGCTTCAACCCCAAGAATGGAAAACGCACATAAATAAGAAGAACAAAGTAATTTGATAGGGATGCATGTTCACAAGAATATCAAAATAAAATCTGCAAGCTAAAACAAAGATTGTCTTAGTGAATGCTTTTGAAGATTATACCATATTATTCAAAAGGGGGCATTTGATGGTCATTTGAAATTGTTTTTTTTTCCTTTGGAAGCCGGCCGGTTACTGTGCAGAAGGTGTGATATGAAGAAATACACTGGATGAGGGGAGTACACACGAGAATCACAAGAATATGGAAAAAGAATGACAAATACTTTTTGTTCATAAGAAATTAATTAAGGAACCAATGATAGAGTTTCTTCAACTTCAAAGATGCCGAAAACAAGCAGTCATTGTATAGGAATATATTTTAGAGGTAGGCTCATTTCTTCGTTGCAAAGGGCTGAGCATGAAAAATTCGTGTTCAATTTATTTTTTTAATACCTCCCATTTTCTTTTATATTATATTCCCCAAATAGTCCAACCATACGCCACGACTTTTTGAATCCCTGCAGTCCAAAGACCAGAACTACAACCGCAGGAATTCATTCGGTATAAGCAATGTAAATGTAAATCCTGCCACTGAAATTGATCAACTCGGGGTTGAAAGGCTTCCCCGCTGATCAGCCGGTGCTGACGCGCGAAATTGTCAAAGCCAGCTCGGATGTCATCAGTACTCAGTCGAGGCGAGGAAGCAGAATAGTCGACGGGTCGGCAGCGGCCGGATAACAAGCAAATTAAACCCCCCAGGGGGAAGGTCAAAGCCGCAGAACAGAACAGTTCGTGGTCCGTGGCTCTCCCTCGCGGTGGCCGCCCCGCCCCGTCCGGCAGCCACCCACGCACGAACGGACGGCCCCGATCGGCCGTCAGCTCGATCTCCCAACCCCCCTGGCAGATGGGGTCGGCGGCGATCTCGCTATTAATTTTCCCCGACCCAGATGGAACCCGCCCGGCGCCCGCCATGGATTTTCCCCTTCCACACCAACTGGAGAGCTGACAACCACCGCCTGCGTCAAAACGCCGGTTGCGCTTCGTAAACAGTCGCAGAAAAGAATCCACCCAACGTAGACCGCCGCCCACTTGTCGCCCGTGGACCTCGCGGCTCCTCTCTCTCCCCCTTCCTGGCTTCCTCTCTCCTCTTCTCCATCTACAAGTATAAGAGCCTCATCGCGGCCGGTTCCATTCTGCTCCAGTAGCGCCTTTCCGGTTTTGATCAGACACCCTCTCTGATCTTGTCGATCCCTTCTCTCTCTCGCTTCAATTTGCTTCTCCTAGCTTCATGAGTAGATAGGTCTATTTTTGGTACTAGACGTATCCGCACGCGCAAGCAGGTCAGGTGTGGTGCGTTCAGATTCATAACAGGAACAGTTAGCTACTAGGATCATGAGTACAGCCATGGAGCGGTCGCCGGCGCCGGCGCCGGTGGAGGTGCCCCGGTTCTTCGTGTGCCCGATCTCGCTGGAGGTGATGCGGGACCCGGTGACGCTGTCGTCGGGGATCACCTACGACCGCGACAGCATCGAGCGGTGGGTGTTCACGGATGGGCACGGCGACTGCCCCGTCACCAAGCTCCCCCTGGGCGCCGGCGACCTCCAGGAGCCCACCCCGAACCATACGCTCCGCCGCCTCATCCAGTCCTGGTGCGCCGCCCACGCCGTCGAGCGCTTCCCCACCCCGCGACCCCCCGTCGACGCCGACCGCGTAGCCGCCATCCTCGACGCCGCCGCCAGGGCGACCAAGCGCGGCGGCGGCGGCGGCCGGCCGGACGAGGAGGAGCTCCTCGCCGCGCTCCGCGAGCTCGCTGACATCGTCGGCGAGAGCGACCGTAACCGCCGCTGCGTCGAGACCGCCCCCGGCGCCGTCGAGCTCCTCGTCTCCGTCCTCAAGAACCGCGCCAAGAAGCCTCTGTTGGCAGCGTCGTCCCAACAAGAGGAATCGGCGGCGACCTCGCCGGAGGAGGCGGCTCTGAGCATCCTGCATTCGCTGAAGCCGTCGGAGGAGACATTGAAGAGAGTCCTAGACAGCGGCGACGACCTCATCGACGCCTTGGCGTCCGTGCTGCGGTGGCCGGTGAGCCACCGGGCGCGTACGCAGGGGATGCACCTGCTGAAGGCGGCACTGGCGGCGGCGCACCCGTCGCGGCTGGCCACGGCGAGCGCGGACCTGATCGAGGCCGTGGTGGGTGTGGTGGCAACGGACATGGCGGCAGCGGCGCCGCCAAAAGCCGTCAAGCTGGCGCTCCACGTGCTCTGCCGCCTCTGCCCGTGGGGCCGGAACCGGATCAAGGCGGTGGAGGCCGGCGCCATGGGTGCCCTCATCGAGCTCCTCCTCGACCAGGGCTGCGGCAATGGCGGCGCCGGCGGAGGCGGGAAGCGGGCCGGCGAGTTGGCGGCGGTGGCGATCGACCACCTCTGCGGGTGCGCGGAGGGGCGGCAGGAGCTGGTGTCCCACCCGGCGGGGCTGGCGGCGGTGGCGCGTGCGGCGACGCGGCTGTCGTCGTCGCCGGCGGGCACCGAGAGCGCCGTGCGCGCGCTGCACGCGGTGGCGAGGCACGCGGCGACGCCCGCCGTGCTGCAGGAGATGCTCGCCGTCGGGGTGGTGGCGCGGCTGCTGTTCCTCGTCCAGGCCGGCGCCGCCGGGGACCGGCCCAGGGAGAGGGCGAGGGAGATGCTCAAGATGCACGCCAAGGTTTGGAGAGGGTCACCGTGCCTGGCGTCGCACCTCGCCTCGTCCTACCCTTGTTGATATCGCATGGCGGCGCGCGACGGCAGGGCCGAGCGAGATCGTGATTCGTGATCCGGTCACCGTCGATCGATCTAGTCGTCTCATTCGTTTTTTTTATGTAAAGATTGTATTCTTAAACCACAAGGTTTGGTATCCCCAAGATGGGGGAGTATTTTGAATATAGAGATTCGTTACACTAGCATATAAAACGTACATTTTGGAAGGAGAAAAAATTGCAATGATCAGCTAGTATATTTAAAATGTGCATCATAGTATATAAAATTCTTCAATGCATATAATAAGCGCTAATCATTGCTGTATGTAATGCCTCGCTGTTCGTGTCATATGTTATCACGTTATTATATAACTAACGTGTTGACAAATTAACTGAGATGCGATTTTCGCATTTCCATTTGGCGGCATGACAGTTTGGCCGAATAAGGTGGTTGTACATAAGACGATATGATAACCATTCTTCTTATAGTTTTATTGTTTGCAGCTTGTTTTGTAAATATATGGTGTGTATGCGTAAGTATGAATGTATACCCCCATTGACCAGGTGGCCTGCATGGATTTGCTACAGTTAGCATGACAACTAAATCACTTTTCTTTTTCTGGATTTTATACTGTCTGTGTCTCCTACAAAAGGAAAAAGGTCATATCTAGTTCTAACTTTTTTTTTGGATTTCCAAGCCTCTAACATAGAAATGTGTATTGTGAACGGATGGTTGAATTGTAGCTAGGATATCGCCAACAATCCTGGTGATGTTGCTTATCTATATAGATCATCGATGAAAACAGGTGATAAGTGTTCGTCAATAGGTTGACAACTAGGCAAGGTCGATGTTGAAAGGAGGTGGAGGAACGAAGAAGAGTGAAGGCCGTAATGCTTGACTGTTTGATCGGCCGATTATAATCCATGATCGAGGAAGGTGGGGAATCGACAATGAGGAGGGGGAGGGGAGGGATGGCTCATGTTTGAGCAGCCTTGCTTATGTATTCAGCGCGGAGGAGGGTTGATGGAGGATTGGGTATATAATTCCAAACGGGCCGCCCTGCCCGAGCCTGGCACTAGCCCGATATGGCCTGGCCCGATACGGCCCGGCCTTATCGAGGCCCGATGGCTGTTAGTGCCGGGCCGGGCCGTGCTGCCGTGCCGCACTGGCGGCCTAGGCCCGACACGAAACACCATTTTTCGTGCCAGGGCGGCCCGATGGCCCAGCTGGCCCGACGGGCTATGGCCGGCCCATCGAGCCTCGCCAGCCCGAAACAGTGGAGCGCCGCGGCTGGCGTTGGAGGGCATCCTGGAGAGGGAGGACGGAGGGGCGGAGGAGGAGACTGGCCCCCGTGGCGGCGAACGGCGCGTGGCGCTGCTCCGCCTGGATCCGTGGCGCGTGGCGTTGGAGTAGACAGGCGGCGACACCTGCATCCGTGGCGGGACGGCGTCGGCGCCTCGCGCGCCCTAGCAGCGGCAGCCGGAGGTTGTGGAGGGGGCGGCGGCAGGTGCGTGGAGATGGAGCAGACGGCGGCGGCGCTTGGATTCCGTGGCGGGATGACAGCGACGTCTGGATCCCGAAGCGGCGGCGGGCGCGTGGCGGTGGAGCAGACGGCAGCGACGCTTGGATCCATGGCGGGACGACGGCGGCGTCTGGATCCCGGCGCGGCGGTGCATCGCGCCCCCTAGCAGCGGCGGCCGGAGGTTGCGAAGAGGGCCGACTGGGTGCAGGAGGGGCGGCGGGGCGAGGGAGGCGAGAAGGTGGGCGAGGGAGGGGGCGGCAGGGGTGAGGGAGGCAGGGAGCGCGGTTGGGTGAGGGAGGCAGCCAGGCAGGTGGGCGAGGGTGGGCCGGTGGGAGCTAGGGTTTTCATGGGAGTTGGGGTGGGCCGGTGGGAATGAGGCCTGTTATGGCTGGTAACCATCGGCCGCCTATTGGGCCGCCCATTTTCTTGCCGTGCCTCGGGCCGGGCCTGCGTGCCGAGGTGGCGGCCCAGACACTAAGGGGTCATCGGGCCGGGTCGGCCCTAGGCACTATCGATCGTGCCTAGGGCCGGGCTAGTGCTGTGCTTGTTTAGGACCGTGCCTCGTAGTGCCAATCGTGCCTGGTCCATTTGGAATTCTATAGGATTGGGGCCTGAGAAACCCATACACAATCCATATGCTGGAGCTGACCGTTTATTGTTTTACAAAAATGAAAAAGGCACAAGAAGGAAAAGTCTTGTGTGGGGAACTGTGTGTAGGTTAGCTGGTAAGGGTCATTGTAGTGGAACCTGCCCACGAGGGTTCAAGTCCTCGACTTGGCACTGGTGCTCGCGTTTTCCTGAATTTATTCCAGAAGCGCTATTCTTTTAGTGGTAGGCAACGTGCCCGTCGATAGCGAGGCGACAGTGGTGACTTCGTCAATCTCGAGGATTTGTCGGCTCATTCTCTAGAGGTGCTGATAGGAGTAGGGTTACATGTGTGTTCATAGGGGTGAGTGTGCGTGCGTGTTTATAAACGTCTGAGTCTATACTGTGTGATTCAAAAAAAAGTCTTACGCGAGAGAAACTCGTGTAATTCGTAAATGAAGCATGGAATGCGAAACTAAGCGCAGATAGCCACACTGCAAATTACTGACCGTTGATCATCCCGTTGATGCATGCATGTCAACGGATTGAAACGTATAACCTCACGTCTCCGTCATCTATTCCACGTATGGTTGAGACGGGGGATGTTGACCAGAGAAAGTCATCTGGTCAAAGCTAAAGAAGGGGGACAAAGTCACACACTAAACTATGCACCAGGCCACCAGCTGCCTTTACCCGTGTCTCAACGTGCAACACAAGGATGCTATTCGCATTGTTGCAGCTGACCCGTAGAGCCGCGCAGACGAATGAATTGAAGGAGAAACCAGGCGGCTGCTGGACTGGATCGAGATGGAAGTAGCTAGTACGTCGTGCGCAGTAGCTGATCTGCTGATCAGCAGCTGATGGCAGGTGGACGCATTCCCCAGATGCATGGTGCACACGCATGCCTCCACCGGAGGTTGTTGGTGCTGAGCAGGGTGGTAGCCGGGTAGGAACTACAGTAGGAAGTAGGAAGTACGAAGTAGGAACAGGTTAGGTGGCTGCAAGTGGGGAACGGCGCGGACGATCTCATGTGGAAACGCCTCTGACCCAGCCTGGACCACAGCGACGGTGCTCCATGCCTCCATTCATGCTGTACCCGCTCCGGTTTAGTATTAGAAGTCATTTTCGACAAGGTTTGAATCAGACATTGGAAATATAAATCATGAATAACATTTAAGTCGTTGAGTTTAAAAGTGTGAAAATTATATGCATAGATTGGTCTTGAAAATTACTTTCATAAAAATATACATATATAACTTTTTAAAAGAAATGTTTTTATAGAAAAGAGAAGTCAAAGTTTTGATTTCGTGACCGCGTCGCTGTCCTAAGCGACTTCACCGGAGGAAGTATAGTGGGATCTTCCGATATTTCCCGTGAAGTATCCCTGACTGCAACTCGAAGCATAGCCCTTGTTTAGTTCCCACCCGAAATCTTTTCACCCATCACATCAAAGGAGAATCTTAGATGTATGAAGTATTAAATATAGACGAAAAATGTGAAAAGTTATATGGATGGGCTGTAAATCACGAGACGAATCTAATGAGCCTACTTAATCCATGATTTGCAATAGTAATGCTACAGTAACCATCCGCTAATTATGGATTAATTACCCTCTAATTACCATCGTTAGATTCGTCTCGAGATTTCCAACCTATCCATATAACTTTCCACCTTTTTCGTCCACATTTACTACTCATAAATTGGTAAAATCAATACCCGAAGTCTTTTCAAAAAACTTTTTATCAACTAAACACGCGCAGAATATAATGGCCACCGAATCATATGCCACACGTGTGTACGCATGCATATGCAATGCATGCATGTTTTTCTGTGTCTGACCCTCTCCTGAGGTCTGCAGGCTGCACGGAGGTCCCCGGTCGGTCACACCAAACGCGCGCACGCCCAAAGAAAGAAAGCCCGAAAATGGTTTAATTTCCGGCCCAGCTTACGAGAGAACCAACAACGGGCCGGCATTACGGTGTGTGGATGGATCCTCCGATCCACCTCGTCCATGAGCTCACACAGCAGCTGCACATACGGCGCGCCGCTGCCATCACGCGGCAACCTCGCCGGTGCGCAACCCCGCTCCTCTGCAGATGCTGCGCGCCGTGGTTGGACGGTGGCAATCTCCCGCGGCCCGGTTACGAGGGGAGCGGAGGAGGCGCGTGGCGGCACGCGGGCCGGCAGCGGGACGCCCGACCTCCGAGGCGGCGGCGTGCGGGGCCGTAGGCATCAAGAGCTCCAGTGCGGCGAAGTGTGAGGCCGATGGCGGGAGATCCAGTACGGCGGCGCGCCATGGCTGGAGACCCGCATTCTTGATGTTGTGGACTTGTGGTTATTGTGCGCCAACATTGCAAAAATCGATCTGAAATACCTAACTTTTTGTTGATGTTGCATGAGTTGCGTTTGGATGTTTCATTACCTAATTTGCAGAGTTGCAATTATTTGACAATTTTTTTTTGGAGATTTGAATCCGATGCTGTTTTATGTTGCCACATGTACATTTGAATGTTGCGGCCTCTCTTTCTAATGTTGCAATGGACAGTCCGATGGAAAATTCCATCGGATGTCCTAGCGCTAGCCGTACCCTTTTGACAAATATATAACATATTCAAATCATATCTATTATGGTCATGTTTGATTCCACCACTATTGTCAAATACTTCCTCCTTCCTCGTTTATAAGAGCCTCATAAGTTATATTTTAACCACTTATATTATTATATTATATTATTTATGATTATTAATTTTTGATTATTATAGAGTATATGTAATTATAAATCTAACACATCCAAGTTTGAATTGTAAAACTTAAAAATTGTTAGCTAAGTTATTGGTCAAAGATTGTATACTTTGAATTTTGATATTCGTGCGCACTTTATAAATGAGGAAGTACGTAGCTAAAATTAGTAGCGTGGGATAAAAAAAAAGCCGGTAGATCCACTAACTATACTGGGCCGACAGATCGGCACAACAGCCCGCTCCAGCCCGGCACGATAGTCCGTTGGGCCTGGCATAGGGCCGTGCCGTGTAGGGTTGGGCCGCATCGGCCTACGGCGTGCCGGGCTGCCCATTTAGAATTCTATACTCAAAGGTTCACAGCAGAGCCTAAAATCAAAAGGAATTACGGGCAAAAAAAATGTTAGGATTATAACAATGGTAGGCACTAATTCAGTTGGCCTGATCAGTGTGCACCACAATCTCTACACTCGCCGGCGCAGGCGCGGCCGCCGCGTTGACGGGAGTCCGGCACACCGGGCACGTCCCGTGAGAGCGCAGCCACACGTCGATGCACCCTTCATGGAACAAGTGCGCACAGACGGGCAGTTGCTTCACCGTCTCCTTCGGCTTCACCTCGCCGAGGCAGAAGGAGCACTTGTCGCCGCCGCTGCCGCTCTTCTTCCGTACTTGTACAAAGGTAGGTTGGCGATGGCGGACGCGCCGAGCCCGAGGACCGCCACCTCCTGTGGTGGAGCCCCTGTGGACTCCGCCGCCCAGGGGCGGAGCCAGGATTTGAGGTTAGGGGGGAGCAATGAACAAAGTAAGGTCGAATCGATAGCCACATCACTTTGTTTTAATCACATATAATAGTAGCATACTTCACAAGTCTCAACTAAAAGAAAATATTACATATCTACCAACTTATATTTAGCTCTACGGCTAGCAACATAATCATAGGTTGTAATGATATCATCAATACTAATTGATGCAGCCAATTCTTTTCGCAATATAAATTATCAAACATTCTCGTAAAAATCCTCTTCAGTATAAATTACCTAACAAAATAGCATTAAATGCATACATCAACTATACAATTAGAACAATCAACTATATAATATAGAGGGATAAGGAGAGCATTGGGGGTGTCTGGCCCCCTCAGCCCCCCTCTCCCTCCGCCACTGCCGCAGCCGGCTGTTGCTGCCACCGTGAGGGCCGCAGCCTCCTCAAGAGGTCGAAGAGCATGACGGCGGCGACAAAGACGAGCGTGCAAGACGGCGGTGACGAAGGCGAGCGGGACGGCGGTGACCGCCACCGTGGTCGGCCAAGGGAAGCCGGCCAGTTTTAGCACGGCGCATGTTACACAGAACGGAAGGAGGATTATAGCGAGCTTGAGCGGCATGGTGTGGACGATTAGGTATGGTGAAGGCTTTAAGCTGATTGGAATCTTCCTCTTCTGCATAGTTTTGTGCTGAAAGCATCACTACTACAGAAAACATTTGTAAGAGCCAGAGGTATTTTTTTAGGGGCGGACTAAAAGGCGATGCGCCCCTACAAAAGCGTACGCGCTACTGTAGATAAGGACCGCCCCTGTAAATCATTTTTAGGGGCGGGCCATGCCATGACCCGCCCCTGGAAATCATTTTTAGGTGCGGGGCATGCCATGACCCGCCCCTGGAAATGCCACCATTTTCAGGGGCGGCACGGGCGGGTCATGGCATGCCCCGCCCCTGAAAATGATTTCCAAGGGCGGGTCATGGTATGGCGCGCCCCTGAAAATAGTTTCACACAAATAAATTCATAACTTTTTCATATGATCTCGGATGAAGATAAGTTTTATATGAAAATTGTAGAGCTCGACGAGATCTAAAACTTTGTAGTTGATAAGTTTTTTATTTGAGAATGTTTAGGGCTTCAAAATATTATTATAAACTCTCTCATCTTGAAATATAGACTTTGTTGAGCCAAAAACTTGTTGGGCCGGCCCATATATGATTGGAGGAGTGGGCTATAAAGCATAGTTGGGCTTTGTAGATGGTCCATAGGAAAGAAAAAATAACATATGAAAATTGTAGACCTTGACATGTAGAAGCAACATTTTGGCGTAGTGTTTGCATGCACCATTTTATACCCTCCTTCTTCTTGTAAGTGAGAGGATGAAAGTGTGCTCTATTATTTGTATGCATTGTTTTATCCACTACGCCTTGCATTGTAAGTGAGAGGATGAAAGTGTTTGCATGCAACAGAACGGTCTACGCCTTGCAAGAGTGACAAATAAGATTTGGTACAAAAAATTAGTCGTCCTTTATAATATAGATGCACCGTTTTATCCTCTCTTTTTTTTATAAGTGAGAGGATAAAATAGTGCTCTATTGTTTGTATTCACTATTTTATCCTCTCCTTTTTTATATAAGTGATAGGATAAAACAGTGCTATGTCTTTTATGTACCGGATGATTTCTCATTCATATGGTCATCATATTTTTGTATACACCGGATGATTGATCATTCATCCTGTGGCCACCTTTAAGCACTTTGTATTTTGACCATATTTTTCTACTTCGGAGTCCGATTTTGATAGTCTTGGACTTTATTGAAAGTTTATGAAACTCGTCATCTTGAAATCCATCCCATTTTATCAAACCAAAATATAAATATTCATGGGACAAGTCCAATTCATTTCTCTCTTTATCCCGACTGACTTTGCTAGTAGTATATGTATGATTGTATGTAAAGAGTTAGTGGATGTATTTTTTGAATACAAACTTTTTTATATGATCTCATATGAAAAAAAGTTATATACCAAAGTTGTACAGATCGACGAAATATAGAACTTTGTAGTTGACAACTTTTTTGTTTGAGATCGTTTAATACTTCAAATTATCATTATAGTTAATCACATTTCAAATTTAAAAATTTTAAAATATTCAAATGATCTCGGATGCAAAAATGTTTGAAACCAAAGTTGTAGATCTCGATAAGATATAAAACTTTTTAGTTTACAATTTTTTATTTGAGCTCATTTAGTTATCCAAAAATACAATACAATAGCATCAAAGAAACAAAATGCCACATCATCTATCCATGTAACTGAAATGAAGCAATCTGATTGGCTGAGGGGTTCACCCACGGATCCATCCCTCCTTCTCTCTCCAACTCTCTCCTCTATCTCCTCCCACATGCCCCTCTGCCACCGTCTCCATCTCTCCCTCACCTCTCCTCTCCGCCATCTCTCCCTCACCTCGGCGACGGCGCAGAGCGGCGGGCCGGCGGCGCCCCCGGCCGGGGCTGGCAGGACGGTGCGGCCCCAGTGCGCAGTGGCGGAGGACGGCCGGACGGGGGGCGACAGCGGCGGGCCGGCGGCGACCCCGGCCGGGGCTGGCAGGACGGGGCGACAGGTCGGCCTCAGCGCACAACGGCAGGACGGGACGGGACGACAGCGGCGGGACGACGCCGCAGCGAACGGGGCGGCGGCGGCGCGCTCGGCGTGGGGGCGCCGGTGGCCCCATGGCAGGCCGTGCGCGGGCAAGCGCGGCGGCCGCCGGCGACGCGGCTGGCCGGCGTGGGGCTATGCGGCTGGCTGGCGTGAGCCCGCACACGGCGGCGGCCCCCATTTTTTTTTGTGTTTTTGTGTTTTTTCTTTTTTAAGCGGGCCCAGGCTGGCCCACAGACATTGTTTTTTATTTTTTATTTTTATTTTTAAGATACATTTGTAGGCGCGGGTGATTGAATCGTCCGCCCCTGCAAATGGGCATTTGCAGGGGCAGGCGGATGGCGCCCCTGAAAAGCATCCGCCCTTGCAAATGACTATTTTTAGTGGCCAAAACTATGGGTGGATTTTTGAGCCGCCCTCTAAAAACGTCCGTTAACCCGCTCCTAAAAACGTTTTAGTAGTGCATGTATCGGCCAGTTCGCTGGTGGGAGTGGGATCTCAATCAGAGGAGACAAATCGCGTCCTTGTAGTTTACGTGCTCTGATGTTCCCGAAAGGGGACAATTTGGCCGTGTTTTGGGCGGTTACCGGCCGGTGTTACCGATGCGTGCGGATAGGATTCAAAGCTGGCCATCATTTTCATTTCCATCATGCGCTTGGTCATGTCTTCAAATCTTTCCAAAGATCGGTGCAGAATTTAGAGATGAGTTAGATAGCCAAGATCAGTGGGATACTTGCAAATGTGAAGCCTTCACTACAAACTCTGCTCGTATCACACTCACTCACACTAGCTAGCGCGCGCGGCCGTCCAGGAAGGCCTCGGGAAACTTGGCCCATGGGTTCTCGTCCCCTGAAACCTGTTCTCACTCGCTACAAGAACTCCTATGCATTCCCTTTATCAAAGGAGAAATTGAGAGCCAACTCGAGTCTACTTTCCCCTTGCTACAGTTTTTAGCGGCGTCGTCTCAAGGGCGATTCTCGTCTCCTCCACTGATTCGATCGCTTCCTCGTCTCGATGCCCTCGCCGGCCGGCATCGGAGGAGGAGGAGAATTGGACGAATCGGCAGGGGGTAAACTAACATCCAAGCTGGATAGATGGAGACAACGACACCATGACCGTCGCCGTTGCCCTAGCTCCACAGTACCACCTTGGAGGAAGAGGAAACTTGGGCGGCGATGGTCTAGTCAGTGGCCAGCATGGTTTGCTCGAGCGCTCAGTGTTCAAAGTGCACATCGATGAGATCAATGTGCCGGCTTCTATAGAAGCTTCTTCGTTGAGATGAGAATCGGCTTCAAGTTGCAAGCTTGGCTGTTTTGTCATCCAGGTGACCGGGGATCCTTACAAGAACCTAGTTGTAGTTTTCTTTTTATCTAAGGGGATCTTTGTAAGGAAGTTTATGTAATTATGTATATGAATAAATGGAATCAACCCGATTTTCTAGAAAAAAGAATGCTATTGTTTCTCAATAGGTTCTCTACAAAAGTAGAGATGGCCAACGGCATCTAGTACATTTGATAAAACTGTGGAAAATGAGTTTGTGGGCGTTTTACATTGTTGGTGATTTGATAAAATTGTTGGAAAAGAAACAAATTGCACTAGAAAAACTTTCAGACGCTCGAGAAAAATTAGTAGAAAATATCAAAATGGTGGCCGTTCATTAAAAACGGTTAGGAATGACTGTATATCTTGATGGACCTAGCTTGCGGAAGCCAGATCTGCTTTAAGATTCATGTGAGGGCTATGGGCTTTAGATTTTCTTCTCATATCTTCCTCTCCCGCGCCACCACAACCTCCCGCGCCGCCGAGGAGGCGGAGGTGTGGGAACGGCTGGCTGTGTAGTCGTGCCAGTTGGGGTGGTGGTCAAGATGACAAACCTTATGGATTAAGGTTTTGGTGTTCCGGGAGCTCCAATGGTGGTCCTAGAGGAGGTCGGGGGTGGCAGGAGGACCGGTGGTGGTGGTGGTTCGACCAGTAGACGCGCCGCCGGCCGGGCAAGGTTGGAACCCTGGTCGGTAGAGGGCAGTGTTGTGACGATGAAACACCAGATTGCTAGGCGAGAGGAGGAGAAAGGTGGGGAGAAAGGGCAGCGAAGGTTCGTGGGCGGGTGACGCGGTGGTACGACGATCGCCAATCGGGGTGATTAACGAAGGGGAAGGGGTCGATGATGGGAGGCATGGCTGCGTGCAAAGAAGGAGAAGGCCGGCATAGGGAACAAGAAGACTGAGGTGGGCTGTTAGCGGGCCTAAAGCCGGATACCTTATCTAGCAGAAATTGAGGTGAGCCATCATCTTCGACCGTTGTCTGTTCGACACCAATTTCAATCTGATTAGATATGTCATTGCAACAAATATGTTTTGTCTCTTTATTTTTAGATACCAGCCAATCCTAACATAATTTTGAAGGAGCCGGATGACGAATCCTCAAAATCTGCTTCTCTAAAAGTTAAGATAGAAGCGACCTCGCTCTGATAGGCTAGCTGATAGTGGTTTTTAAGAGCGTTAAGGCGAGGCGAGGCGAGCCACCACCGCCTTATCACCTAGGTGACGCCTAGACGAGATAAGACTGACTAAGGCGGGCTAAAACGACGTTTAAGACGAGACGAGCCACCACCGCTTTATCGCCTAGACGACTCTTTAAGGACACTTTAAAAACACTGCTTGATACACGCAAACGGTACGGCAGCAAAGAGTTGAACCGCAAAGCCGATCCTATCTGTGCGCTTCGTGGCGCGCGAGGCGAGGCATCGAGTGCCACGCAATTAAAGAACATATGCTTAATTGTTTTATGAACAACACTTTTGACTATTCACTCAAATTTCTTGAGATAGATCGATTATCTTTCACTAGGATGACACCATGTTGGCGAGCTGCCGAGAGCGGCTCTGCTCGGCGATGGACAGGTTCAGCTGCACGGCCATCGGCTTCGCCGGGAAGCTAGCGAAGATCGTCCTGGACGACCGGAAGCGGGCGGTCCACTTGTTGCTCAAGGTCGGGCTGGCGCTCACGCTGGTGTCCGTGTGCTCCACTACGTCACGCCACTGTTTCGTATGGGCCGTGATCACCGTCGTTGTCGTCATGGAGTTCGATCACGCACCGTCGATACGGATGCATTGCGCAAAGGCGGCACGATGAGTAGAGGTCAGAAGGGTGAGCCGATACTTCTCGGCGTGTTCGTCTTAGTAAATGCACGTGGTTCATGTAGGCTTCTGTGTGTCGTCTAAGTTTTGGCTTCGGCTAGCTAATCGTGCACATAGCACCTCCCGTACCTTATTGCAAATCTATTCATTCGTGTTTATGCATGTCATCACTCACAATACAAGATTTATAATATTTCCTGACAATTTTTTTTATTGAGTGGCCGGTGGCGGCGGGAGGTGGCGGAGGTCGCAGGGGCGCGAGGATGTCGCGGCGTGGTGCACGGCCGGTCGCGGCGGGGAAGAATGCGGGGGAGAGACGTTTGCAGGGGAGGGTGGGTTGCACGCTTGGCTACCGCGCGACCTGTCGCACGATATATAGCGTGGTCCTTCCGAAAACTAGATACTTATCTTCAACTGCTTTAAAATTCTTGGGAGAGCTATGGGCATCGAATTTCTTTCCGGCACCGTCGTTGAGTCGAGTCCGGAGGATTGGGCAAGAGGTGGGGGAGTGGCTGGTGGCAAAGTCGTGCCGACCAGGCTGATGGTCAAGATGACGGAACTTAGGTGTTAGGGTTTCGCGGGGGGGAGGGGGGGGGGGGGGGGGGGTCATCCGATGCGGGCAGGCCCCTAGAGAAGGTCAGGACTGGCGGGAGGACCAGCAGGAGTGTTGGTTTGCTGGTAGCGGAGAGTGAGACGACGGGCGGTGGCGGTTGTGGCCGGGCGGATGATGCGGCGGTGCAGCAATAGCTGGTCTGGCGATGGAAGGGGCGGAGGGTGAGAAACGTGGCCGTGCACGAAGAAGGAGAAGGCCGATACATTGAAGAAGACTGATATGGGCCATTAGAGGGCCTAAAGCCGGCTATCTTATCATCTGGTAAAAAATTGATGTGAATGATCGTCAACATCAATTTCAGTCCGATTAAATATGTTATTGAAACAAATCTGTTTTTGTCACTGTTTTATATTATTTTCGGATGATATGGATGAGCCAAGCTGATTCTAACATAATTTTGGAGCTGGACGACCAAGCCTTAAAATCAAGCCAGATAGAAGCCCCAGCTGTGATAGGCCTGCGCGCGCGGGGCGAGGCATCGATTGGCAGGCAATCAAAGAACACATGCTTAATTATTTTATTATTACAATTCCATAAATAACATTTCGACTGTCCATTCAATTTCTCGAGATGGATTATCTTTTTCACTCGCTCAAGGTCGGGCTGGCGGGCTCACTCTGGTGTCCGTGCTCTACCATGTCACGCCACTATTCAATGGCTGGTGGACTCTACCATGGGGGGCCGTGCGTGATCACCGTCGCCGTCGTCATGGAGTTCACTGTCGACGCGGACGCCTGCGATTCGTACACTATAACTAACACTCTAACGCATTGCGCAAATGTGGCACGAGGGAGTAGAGGCCCTTGAACAGAGCTCTCGCGTATGATGTCGGTGGCAGCGTGTTCGACACTTTGGTTGAGGCCAGGTGGCTCTGCACCGTCCGTTGCCAACGTTCTCGGGGTTACGTTCATCCCGGAGGTGATTAGGTGAAGGCGAGGTACGACTACGACGTGCCCATTTTCATACTGACCTTCGCCCTGGTGACCATGTCGAGCTACCGCTTGGAGGGGACGTCATCGAGTTTGCGCACGAGCATGTCACCACCGTCGCGGTCGGTAAACCTGAGAATGGATTGGCATCCATCATCCAATCGACTACATCCAACTAAAGTCCAATAGATGAAGCGCCCAGGTCCTATCCAGTCCTATATAGTAGCTGCTGTCATCCAGTTCAATCCCATCCTACGCCACCAAAATCCAAATCCATCCAAGTAATCCAATTCACGGCGGCCTGCGGAAGCGTGCTGCGCGGCCTAGCTGCTTAGGTAGCGAGGTGTTCACGTGCTCAGGCACTCAGCGGCGGCGGAGAAGATGCACGCACGGGAAGTCCAACAGGAACCGGATATCCTATCCTTTCTGTCCAACAGAGTCTAACGTTATTGGATTACAGGTAGACGGATATCCACATCCAACTGGAGGCAAGTCCAATAAAGTCCATGTACGAAAATCCAATTGGATATTGGACTAGGCCTCATCCACTCTCAGGAGTAGCGGTCGGGGTCGCCACTTGCCTCCCTACTCACCAATAACCGTCTTCGTCTCTTCCCAATAATCTGGGCCGGTGAGGATCTCTCCACAAGCTAGCCGGCCGGCGGCAACAACGTTGACAAATTGGCGGAGTTCCCTGAAGGGGTACAACATTGACAAACTCAATTTCTTGGTCATCGACAAACGTACAATAAAGATTCATACTTACTTTAAATAACATAACACATACGCAACTTCTTGGCCTCCAAAGTGCACACGTAGTTTACTCTAAAAAAGACAGGTAGATAGGTACTCCCTCCGTTTGAAATAAAAGTCATTCTAATTTTTTTAAAGATCAAAGCATCTTAAATTTGACCGAGGTAATACAATGAAATATTAATATTTATGATACCATATAAGTACCATTAGATTCTTTATAAATATATTTTTATAGTACCTCCAAAGTACACAGGTAGTTTACTCCCGAAAAGATGCGTAGATATCTACTCCCTCCATTTCAAATCATAGGTTATTCAACATTTTTTTAAAGATCAAAGCATGTCAAATTTGTCCAAGTTTATACAATAAAGTATTAATATTTCTTTTTTCCTTTTTTTTTGCGGGCATTTTTTCCTTTTTGTTGATTACAAAGCTCCTGTAAACAAAATTTCGCAAGAATCTTTTCCAATGGTACAATGTTTTCTGTACACGAAGTGCAGACACTTTTGCCAAGTGGGGGACTATTCACGGCAAATTTGGCTTCCGGCACTCATGGAAACCAATACCAGCAGAAGCTTGGCAAGCTTTGTCGTCAATGCGCTTCTTCGGAGGCTCGTTGCTTCCTGTGTCATCACCCCAAAAAAGTCTCAGGTAATCACAAAAGCCCCCCAATTTCACGATCAAAAGTTTTCGTCTGACTACTAATATCCTTATATTGGGTCATAGTATCCTGAAGCCAATCCAGAGCTATGCCTGAAAATTAGAGCCCACATGCGCTGCAATGAGCTCGCACTCTGCAAAGCAGTAGTTTAGGATGATGACATGCTACCAAAGCTGCAAGTGACTTTCTGGCTTAAGATGTGGCCCTGTTGGAGATCGAGAGAATAATCATGGAATCTACGAACAATTTAGCACGGCATGCCTGCTTCAAGATAGATCAAACAGGAGAGATACGTTTGTTTGGTCCTTACAGCAGAATGGCCTAATTCACTGTCCGTTCGATGTATAAGTTGCTAGTTGTGCCTATAAATCTACCGTACAATAACATAATCTGGAAATTGAAATTGCCTTTAAAGGTTAAGATCTTTTGTGGTATCTAATTAAAGGAGTAGTTCTGATCAAAGGCAATTTAGCAAAAAGACATTGAAAGGGAAGTTTAAAGTGTTGCTACTGCAATCTAAACGAGTCTATTCAACACCTTTTCTTTGACTGTCATATTGCGAGGTTGGTTTGGAGAATAGCACAAGTTTCTTTTAATATTAAACCACCTACGAGTATTCATCACATTTTTAATGGATGGCTATATGGGGTTAATAAGAAACTCATGTACAAGATTTTGGTGGGAGCTGCCTCCTTATGTTGGGCTATGTGGTTAAGTAGAAATGACATGATCTTTAACAACACGAAAGCTCCTACTCCTATGCAGGTTATCTACAGAGGGACGCCTGGATCCGTTTCTGGTCTTTGTTGCTGAAGGAGGAAGAGCGGCCCCAAGTTACTACGGGTGTCGTGTGCTTGAGACCACCGTCATGGAAATTTTCGCCTCAAATGGATGGTGTTTTAGTAATAGAATTGGTTCCACATAACTTTGTTTTGCTACCTCAAGTTGAACTGCTTGCTTTTGCCACCTTCTGGTGTCTCTTTGTAATAATGAACAGCTATATGCATTGGTCGATGCAGCGGCTGGAATATTGAATATATTTTCATTTCTAAAAAACAAAATGTCTGCTTCAAGAATCCTGAAGTAGCGGAAGTGCTGTGGTTATCAACAAGTGTTGTGGCTGCTATTAGTACTTGTTGTCTTTCAGAGAGTCATATATCACTGCCTTTTGTTGTGATTATTGAACTAAATACCTACACGTTCTTCAGCTCTGCTGAGTTTTAACATGTACTCCCTCCGTTTCAAAATATAAGTCATTCTAACTTTTTTGGAGAGTCAAACTATTATCTTTGATCAAAATTATAGAGATGATTACAAAGATTTATGATATACCGAATAGCTATACTATAAAATGTATCTAATGAAAAAATATAATAATACTTATTTGATATTATAAATGTTAGTACTTTATTATATAAATTTGGTCAAAATTGAAAAAGTTTGACTCTCCAAGAAAGTTGGAATGACTTATAATTTAGAACGGAGGAAGTATTTTAGAACCACAATATATTTTCCTGCTTCACTCAAGTAAAATTCAGAGAAGTACTATTGACATTGTTTAACGATGCCTAGAGTTTGTCCCAATTTTTCATGGTACCAAACAACGGATGGACTATTGACATTGTTTAACACTCAAGTAAATCCTTTTAATCAATGGACCGAGGTAGCAACACACGCAGTGTTTAGGCAGAGAAGGTCACTTTCGTTACTGACATCATCCATGAAAACGAATGTATTTTTTAAATTATAATTACTTTCGCATCAAATGCCCATTTTTATTTCCGTTTTCACCATTATGTTTCTTGTGTGAAGATGTATAAAACAACATCCACTTTTGATGTGCTTTTATAGTATTTTATACTTCTACCAACTTATGTCGTTGTATGTATAGTAGTAACATGTATACAAACTTTGTGGCAACTTATGCTGTATTTTAGAGATAGAATCATATCTGGTGTGTCTACGTTACAAATTTGTTCATAGCCATGTACAAGTTATGTGGTATAGTGTAGTAATGTGTGTATCTACTAGCATCTTTAACTTATGTAGAGACTTTGTATCAACTTGAGGGGCAATACAACAACTTATATAGTGACCTCATGTAGTTAATAACATCAGGTGAAAAATTATGTACATAATTTGTTAGAAAGTTTATATATTAAGTTGGTACACATAATATAATTTACCATTTTATAAAAACTTCCCCAGAATATATGCTTCATGGGCCTTATTTCGTAGATATCATTCTAAGAAATATAGTGATGCAAACGGAAATTAAAATAAACACTTTGTAAAGAAAGTTATTGCATTTTAAAGAAGTGAAAATAAACTAGTACATGGGCCCATATGGGCCGTGGGAGTCGCATGGCCGTAATCCGTCGTAACTTAGACTTTACCTTTGTAGAACTTTTTAGAAAGCTTGGCAGCTAGCAGTCTGGGGCTCGCGTCTGGCAGTAAACCCATCGTAACTTAGACTTTATCTTTGTAAAACTTTGTAGAAAGTTTGGTAGCTAGCAGCTAGGTGTTCGTACAATCGTACACCCTAATAAGGGTATAAAGGTCAAAGAGAGGAGGTCAACCTAATAAGGGTAGTCTGAAGAAGCTACGAGAGCGCCCACTAGAAGATGAATTCTTAAGAATCTTGTAGCGTCTTAGGCGGTGTTTTGTTTTTTTCTCGTCTGTTTGTGCTATCTATGAAAACCGGTATCCCCTGGCGTCAGACCCTGGTGGGTCTTTAATTGAACCTGTTATTTTTCTTTCTATAAAAACAGGGGAAACCTTTATCGAAAAAAAGAGGAGGTCAACCTAGTGTACCTGGTACTGCAGTAGCCCCAACTCGCTCAGCAGCATGGGTACACTACATGCTACCCACCATCACTACAGGCACCTAGAGAGTTTATTGCTGAGCCCAAGTTGTAGAGTATATTTGCCACACGTGTATTTTTTTTCCGAAACAGTACAGACCTCATACAAAGGAGTACATATATAGTATGAAATTATGACCTTACAAAGGAGTATATTTGCCACGTATGGTCCGCGTCCTGCCGGACACTGTACCTTACGTCATTGAGTTTTTTCCCCTTTGTGTGCCTGCCGGTTAACTTGCAGAGGTTTTTCCCAATATAATTCATGGCTCTAATTATCAGAGCAACGTCAAGGACGAGGACGACGGTTAAATCTCTGAATCCTTCATGTAAAACCAACCGCTGGCAAGAGCTATTGGACGATCATGTCTACCCTGCTCCGGTTAAATCTCTGAATCCTTCATGTAAAACCAACCGCTGCCAAGAGCTACTGGACGATCATGTCTATTATTAGTACCCTGCTCCAGCCCTTCGTCAACTCAACTCCATCAGCTGTCCTTGTTAAATTAAACATCGGTGTGAGTAAGTAAGAATATACCGGTGCTTAAAAAACTACTAGTCTTAGTTATACGTACGAAGGACAGTTAACAAAAATCAATTAGAATTAGCAGATATTCTAACCGGTGCTTCTTGCACATTTAGTAAGTTACTCGTATTGATTTTGCCATAATATGAATAATAGACCCTCATTCATATCGGCATTGTGGCGCCGGACCTGTTATCGACACAAATAAGGGTTTATTTTGCGTCGGCACATATGAGGATCCCTACAATAGGTGAAAGTTTATAACATTATGGTGTTTTACATCAGCAACAATAAAAGCAGGCGTGGCTATAGCCGGCAGTACTATGGATTCAAATGGATCAATCAAACATAGAAACTGCGAAACCCAATTAAGTCAACGGAAGCATAATTCTCTACAAGTTATCCAAATGATGGCTATTGAAGTCCAGCCCAACGCTACTAGAGACATCGTCATTCGTATCGGCCCATACGTCCCGACCCACCAGCGTGTTTACCTCATTTGCATCGGCTTGAAATAGCATCGGCGTGAATAAGTACTTAGACATGCCAGTGTGTTTTTCAAGATGGCATGTTTATGCATACATGCCGGTGCTAATTCGAGCTGGCAAATATATTTAAATGTTCTAACCAATTTAAAATTATCTCGCCAAGAATAATAATTTAATATAGCAATTAGAATTTTAACCGTTCATACGCGCGCAGGGAGCGAGGAAAGTTGAAGCGCTCGGTTTCTCTTCATCAATGACAGGTGTGAAATCAAGAAAACAATTTGTAACCGCTTCTTTTTACCCTGCAAGTTGCAATGCTTCATCTTGCCCTACAAGCAGTTGTCCTATGTGGTCTTGTTCGCTAGGCAAAAGTGGTTATCCTTGTTCATCTTCTCTCTTATTTTCTCTGAGTTTATTCTCCTTATAATTATCTCTCATCTATATCTGTATATGTTGAGCAGGGGTGTAGAGCCTGGCCTTAGTACTCGCTGAATCACCACTAGGAATTGAGGGTATATCCGTCTTCAACTGCATCATCCAACAACTTTGTGTGTGGAGCGGGGTGTAGGATCGTGTGGTGATCGGCTACATGTCCAATGAATTCTATGATCCCTTCATCACCACCAACATAATCGTCAAGCATGAGATGGGTGACTACTAGTCCTACAAGATCATACTCAACGACAGAATTGCCAACGTCTTATATGTCCTTCTTCTTACTCTAGCGGACGTGCCCATGTTCCATGGCCACGACTGGTATTGGTGGGGAAGCATGTGAGCTTTCGCTGAGTCAAGCAGATCATGAAAAGCATGACCTTTAATCTGATGGCGATTGGCCGTGGTGGAGAGGGAGGTGGTCCGACACTCCCTAGCCTCAGCCGCCAACGAATTCACGGTTGGCGTGACTAGATCTACGGTAGAGGCGTGAAAGTCCCTTGCCTTCTATGCCCCTACCACTGAACATGTGGCCACCACTATCAAGGGGAGGCAGGTGTTCTTGAGGCCTGAGCTAAATCCGCAGCCATGATTGCCTTAGCGGCTGCGGTGAAGGTCCGTGCTTGTGCGTTCTTGGAGCGCGAGCTCACCATGAGGTGTTGGTGCCGGTCCTTGGACCATGACCTCCGTCGTCATGGTGCCGATGGCGGTGGGGCGCCCGGGGCTATCCGTAGTGTAATTTGACGATGTAAGCACTTTGGTTAACTTTTGTTATGAATGGATTGTCAATTTTTGTCAGATTAGGCTTTATCATTGGTTTATCCTTGTATCTAGTTGATGAACTACCTCTATCTACCTAATAGATGAACTACTTAGTTTATTCATTTCTAGTTGATGAACTGCCACTATATGCTTAGTTTAGTTCTAGTTGATGAACTTATGTTTATGTTTGTCAGCATGCATATGAGCATTGTTATGAATCTTTCAGTTAGCACAGGTGTTGTTATGAATGCTTTTGGTCCTAAAGATCTTTGCTTGTTATACCGCAGTCATAGAAGATGCATCCACGATGGTGTATCGTTCACTCCTGTAGATACTACTTGCGGCTTGCTATCGATGGGCATACATGTCAAACATTGATTTCCTAAATGCTTTGTTCTAAGAATGCATCGACACTTTGTCGTGATTGCATTATATCATCTGTCGATCCTTTTCTCGTCCATCACCAACTAATCACAATGCTACATAGCAACATATCACTATTTTCAGTGCTTCTAGTTGTCGCTTGTGGTGATCGTCATGCCTTTGGGGCAGTAACAATGTTGTCTGCATTAGAGTGAAACTCTACCTAGTAAAACCCAGTAGTTTGGATGATGTGTCATGGCTATGATATGGCTATGCCGCCATGTTATCATTAGCATACCTCTAATTTTTGTTCGTTAGTTATTCTTACACATTCAAGTCTAGCAATTCTTGTCGACACATCATTTTATAGATCGAAATAGCTTGTTAGCCGTGCAGATGTACCCTCTTTTACGTTTTATCCTAGATCCACTTCTACTGATATATAAGGATGATGAGACCTGCAAGTTTTCATTATCATAACAAGCACATGTCCCATATAAGCACAGGTTAAGATCATTGTTAAACCATGGTGGTTAGGAAGCTTGTAAGCCGCACATTATTAAGTATGGGTTTGTGTTGCCTCCCATCAGACTGCTGGCTATTCATGTGTAATATGAACAAAATTGCTAGAGGTCATCCTAGAAGCCGATTTTCTAAGGGCCAGTTGAAGACGTTAGTAGAGGGAAGCTTTGCAACTTTAGTATTGCTAGCTACATCCTATGGTAATTGCTTGGTAATTTGCTACGACTATGCCTAGCCGTACGTGGTGTGTTTCTTCCTCGAGCCGAAGCCATCACAACATCATAATGTAGAAAAATCTTCAATGAGCTCCTTAATGTTAAAATGGATTTTGATCAATATTATGCCATAACATGGAGTTGCTCCATAGTTTGAGGAGATTTTTCTCTTTTTAAACCGTAATCTATATGTTTTTACCACTGACGATCAATGTGTATAATATTATATTTTCATCAACAAATGTACTATTTTTTAGTTCGCTAAACGAATGTGTTCGCTTCCATTTTTCTTTCCACTATGTATAGAAATTAAAATAGTATTATCAATTTTATTCTAAATATATTGTTTATTAAGTATCAGTCATTATCTTTTTCATTTATATATACCATTATATCATCATAAAATTTAATGATGTATATTTCTTATTTTTAAAATTGTTAATTTTTATGTGTTATTTGTTGTATTTGACTTGGAATCTAATTTTCTAAGTTTTTAAATTTTAATTTTGAATTTTATTTTCTTATTTATTTTGGCTTGGACTCTTTAGCCTAATGGTGCATTTTATTTTATTTTTATATTAACGTGGTATTTTCTATGGGCTAACATGGTGGCTTATCTACTATACCTATATAGGAGATCCCCACTAGCAAATTTCTTTAGGATTTCGTGAAGCCACGTAAGCAGGAACACAACCATGGGTTACTCCATTTCACAAGTCACGCCATTTCTATAACCATTTGTCTTTTCTTCTTTCCACTTTCAATCTTCCGTTTCCCACCATGCATTTCTATAATCTTATGTGACCATTATCTTCTCCACTTTCCCTTCCAATTAATCTTCCGTTAGCTAAAGCTGAAATGTCCCTGGGAGTGCTTATATGACACGGGAGCTAGAGGAGCACAGAATGCAGTGCACCGCATGCCACTGCCCGCGTCGTCTCCTACCGCTGACAGCGCGTCTTACATTGGTAGCGCCTCCTCGCTTATGCTGATGACGACATTATGCTTGCTGGAGAGTACGACCACCCGACCATCATCCCTCCGCCACTCGCCTCTCGGTCCTCCAGCTGCTATTGGTCGTTGCCCTGCCATGTACCCAGACACCCTGCTGGTCGAATGAAGGAGACCGTTGCCGCCAGGCGCCAGGAGTCCTCCCGTCGGTCGTGCAGAATGTAGCCTCCGTTACCAAATGCAAGTATGGGAAGGAATAAGGGATTTTCTGTGGACTGCGGAGAAACTCACTCCAGTCGTGGGAAGATGCCGAAGGGCGTGTTAGTGTAGTGGCATAGTGGGCCTTTCGGTGGTCCAACTATTCTCACATTTTCTTATTCCCCTTTTTCAATATTTTTCTCACTCCTCATGAAGGGAAACAGAAGGTCACAGAAAGAACAAAAGAGACGAGGAAGCCGCGTTGTCTTGGGTAAGAGTTTCAATCGTTCTATCTCATTGTGTTTTCTTCCATTCATTCTTTATTTCCAAATTTGTTATTTAAATGTTGTTCTACGACCCATATGACGCTATAAAATCCCGCAGCAACGCGTGGAGTATCATCTAGTTAATATAATAGATCCCACCGTCAGACCAGCACGCACGGTGCAGCTCATAAAACTCACACCATGATGTCTCCGCAAAAACTGAACGATTCGGTTTCTGAAAGTGAAGGCTTCTGTTTTATGTATTTGCTACTCCTTCCATTTCAAATTATAAGTCGTTTGACTTTTTTACCCCAAATTTGACCATTCGTCTTATTCAAAATTTAAGTCAATCTTGAAGAACTTTTATTAATAAACCAAGCCACAACAAAATATGTGATATTTTGTACAATTTTTTGAACAAGACGAGTGATCAAACTTGAGGTCCGAAAAGCCAAACGATTTATAATTTGGAACAGAGCAAGTATGAAAATTAAGGAATGCTTATTCAGGAGGAACTCGTCAGATCAAGTGCACCTCTGGTTCGTTGCCCCTTTGCCCTAAAGTGAGCTGGGCAGCTCAATCGCCATCGAGTAGAAGAAAGAATAAAAACCTATGGTTCAGAAAAATAGTTTTATTAGAAGGGTTTGCGAGATGAAAAAAATAAAGGTATATGTATTTTTGTCGTTATATATCTTCAAATTGGGTGGGCAAATTCTATCATATAAGGACCGAGTTAAAATTCTTACAAATCCCGTACCAATCTCGAACTTTTATGTCAGACCGTCGAAACCAGATGATCCAGTTTTCAAAACAACTGAACGGTTCTGTTTTCCAAGGAAACCACAACTTTGCCCATGTTTAGTTCCCACCCGAAATCTTTTCATCCATCACATCAAAGGAGAATCTTTGATGCATGGAGTATTAAATGTAGATGAAAAAGGTGAAAAGTTACATGGATAGGCTGTAAATCGCGAGACGAATCCAACGAGCCTACTTAATCCATGATTTACAACATTAATGCTACAATAACCATCCGTTAATTATGGATTAATTACTCTCTAATTACCCTCGTTATATTCGTCTCGAGATTTCCAAGCTATCCATGTAACTTTTCACCTTTTTCTTCTACATTTACTACTCTTAAATCGGCAAAATTAAAACCCGAAATCTTTTCACGAAAACATTTCATGAACTAAACAAGGCCAAAGGCAATGGCATGCCAAGCTGCTCTAATAATGCATCATGGTAGCAGCCACGATTGACTACATAGAAGTACGGTCATGTTCCCACCTGAGGTGTCTAAATCTAGGCTCGTGGACTACTATCTACTACCGTAGCTGTTATTTTCTCCTTTCCAAAAGTATGCCATCGTCCCTTCACGGTGACTTTCCTAACAAACAGTACAAAACCTCATTTTCCTACACTATTCTAATAATAACGTCACATCGTTGAATATAACCCTTGCCATTGGATGTGGACTACAGCACTGAAAACATGTCATAGCAAAAAAAAAAAAATTAAATTGGCTTATATGTTAGGCCCTATATATTAAGCCCTCATGCACCACCACCGCCACCACCTCCACCCTCACACACTACAAGTTGTAGTTGAGAAGCGATGGAGTCTCAGACGGAAGGCAACAATGGTGGCATTGGCGAGGGCAACGCTGGCTTCTTCGCAAACTGCCGGGAGCGGCTCTGCTCGGCGGTGGACAGCCTCAGCTGCACGGTCCTCGGGTTCGCCGGGAAGCTGGCGCAGATTGCCCGAGATGACCCGAGGCGGGTGGTGCACTCGCTTAAGGCCGGGCTAGCGCTCACGCTGGTGTCCGTGATCTACTACGTCACACCACTGTTCAATAGTTGGGGGGATTCCACCGTGTGGGCTGTTATCACCGTCGTCGTCGTCATGGAGTTCACTGTCGGTATGGACACGCGACTCCAATAGACGTTGTTGCGATTTTGTGCGTTGCATGTATGATGTATGTATACACTTTTGGACACATTTTTGGTGAACTAACATATGTAGCCTGGACAGGGGGCACGCTGAGTAGAGGCCTGAACAGAGCCTTGGCGACGTTGGTGGCTGGTTTCCTCGCCGTCGGAGCTCATATGGCCGCGCAGCTCTGTGGTGAGAAGGGAGAGCCGATACTCCTTGGCGTGTTTGTCTTCTTAGTAGGTGCGGTTGTGGTCCATTTAGGTTTACTACGTTTTCCGTTCTGAAATATATGACTTTTTTAATCCTAAGTTAATTTTTTAATAATTTTACAGAAAAATTATTAACATCTATCATACTAATGAAATGAAATGCACTAACGAGACATTTGAACAAAACTGATTTGATGCTACTGGTTTTTCGACGAACTTAGTAGGTGCGCACGTGGTCCGTTTAGGTTTTACTACTTTCTTCGTTCTGAAATATATGCCGTTTTTATTGCATCCAAAGTTAACCTTTTTCTCCCTAATTTTACATAAAAATATATTAACATATATAATACTAATGAAATGAAATGCATGGGAGACATTTGAACAAAACTGATTTGATGCTACTAGTGTTTCTACAAACTTAGTGAAAGATAAAGAAGTTTGACTTGGGATTAAACTTTTTGGATAAAGGAAATTGTCTCCGGCTTCTGCGATCGCACACAACAATTTTTTACATTTTTCTGAACAAGCTAAAAACAAAGAAAGGAAGCGAGTACATGGAAAATCCAAAAGCAAATTCTATTATTGCTTCTCTATCTGTTTTGACAAATATATCCAAAGCGATGATTTTCAGTGCTTTGCTTGCCGAACGGACGGTTTCTCTTGTGCAGTCACGCTGCAATAGGGACCTTGAGATTAAACTAAAATGACTTTATATTTTAATATATAGGATCGTAATTACTATTGTGCCCGTCTAAGCATGTGTTTAGATTAAGGATCACAGTGAGATGGGAAGGTCGTCCATAGCTTGTTTCGAGGTTAAGTCAAATCCACTTGGCCACTTAATATGTAACTGCAAGATCACTGGAAAGAAGATGAAGCGAACGTGATTGTAATTGAAACGACGCTAGTTGCTCTCCAGGGCCATAAAACTAGACTATAGGTAATAAAAACAAAGGCTAATTAATACTAGTATACATGGAAACTAAACATAATTTGGGGCCCTTTGTAGGTGGGGGCCCTGTTCGATCGCTCATGTCGCACGTGCCCAGGGACGCCCCTGGGTCGTCTTTACCTGTTTTTTTTAATGGGATCATCCCACTCTGTATTTATAAAGAAGCACCTGTGTGCCACTGCTAGTGTTTCTGTGCTGCCTAAGTGCACGCCTGCCGTTGTCTGGCTTGGGCTAATTAGCTCATCGTGTGCATAGCACCTGCCTTTGGGAATAATTTTCACAAATAATACCGTATTGCAAATCTACTCATCATCCAGGTTTGTTGTCACACCTGTCGTTTTTCTTTGTGAACATACTGCAGGTTCAGCAGCGACCTTCTCGCGGTACATTCCAGAGGTGAAGGCAAGGTATGACTACGGTGTGACCATTTTCCTACTGACCTTCAGCCTTGTGGGGGTGTCGAGCTACCGAGTAGAGGAAATCATTGAGCTCGCGCACGAACGCTTCACCACCATTGCGGTCGGGGTCGCCATCTGTCTCTTCACCACCGTCTTCATCTTCCCGATCTGGGCCGGGGAGGACCTCCACAAGCTGACCACCGGCAACCTCGACAAACTGGCCGAGTTCCTTGAAGGTACGTACAATAACGACCTTGACGAACTCGAATTCCCGTGCATTCCATATGACAAAGGTTCATACTACTTTGCACATGCAACTTCTTTGCTAGTCAAAACAAAAACCTCATCTTCACTGTACAAGTTTAGCATACATGTATGTACTATGTACCAACTAGCATTAGGCAGCAGTACGTGTCTTCGCCATTCACGGTTGAAATTTGCTGGTAAAAATCAGTGAGAAAAATACTTTACAATCCTAGAGTATGGGAAGCAAAAGAGTTTCTCCTGTGTGCAGGAATGGGTTCTGAATGCTTTGGAGAGAACTCTTCATGGGAAAATTTAGAAGACAAAGCCTTCCTTCAGGTGTATAAGAGCGTACTTAATTCGAAAGTCAGAGAGGACTCCTTGGTAAGATCATCTCGCTTCGAGGATTGTCAACTTTTTTTTTCCTTTTTTTAGTACAAAGCTCCATTAAAAAAAATAAGAAACCTATTCTGATGATATATATTGTCCAAACACTGCAGTGCACTTTTGCCAAGTGGGAGCCTATGCATGGCAAGTTCTGCTTCCGCCACCCATGGAACCAATACCAAAAGCTCGGCACTCTCTGTCGTCAATGCGCTTCTTCAATGGAGGCTCTTGTTTCCTGTGTCACCACTCTAAAAAAGTCTCAGGTAATCGCAAAAATCCCCAATTTCATTACAAAAAGTTTCATATATTCAAAAGTTTTGTTGACCAATATGTCTTTATATTGGGTCACAGTATCCTGAAGCCAATCCAGAGCTATGCCAGAAAATTGGAGCAACATGCGCTGCAATGAGCTTGAACTCTGCAAAGGCACTAAGAGGACTTTCATTGACAATTCGGACGATGACTACACCATCTCCAATCAACAACGACATGTCTACAGCCACCAAAGCTGCAAGTGACTTCAGAGCTGAGTTCTCGGAGGACGTGGCCTTGCTGCAAGTGATGCATATGGCAATCGTTGCATCGCTTCTCTCAGACATTGTTATTCAAATTGAGAGAATCACGGAATCCACGAACAATTTAGCACGGCTTGCCCACTTCAAGAACCCTGAAAGGAGTCGAAGTGCTGTGGTTATCAGCATAGAGGATTGATTGATACGAGTTTATGGATGTCAGGCCGCATATCTTCTCGGTCAGTACACATGGAGTTGTGAAGACACATATATGTACTTACTAATTAGCATAGCAATATTGAAAAATAGTAATACGGAAGCTGGCCGTGACGAAATGGCTGGTTAGGCATAAGTGTTTGGATAAGACCTATATTGACCTTTAATATCACAACAATATATATGGAAGCTGGCCTGTGCCAAAGTTTGAGTCCTTAATATGGTTTCATGACTAGAAAATCCTATATATCTTCCGATCTTTTTTCCTGCCTCACCTGCTTCCAGTGTTTGAGATCTGTTAGATGAATTATGTCCATCACATTATAAAAAATGTTGATGAACATTTTTCCAGAAAAATGTTGGCTATTTTTTCGAGCCAACTTTTTTTTTCAAAAAATGTTAGGAAAATGTTGGCTAACATTTTTGTAACCAACTATTTTATATAAAATGTTGGTCTTATTCAATATTTTCAATTGAAATATCAGCTCAACTTTTTTATAAAAATGTTGGATTAAACATTTTTTTGAAAAATATTGGTTCAACATTTTTCATCTAATATGTTTCAGTTAAAATGTTGAATGGACCACCATACTGTGTTTGATATGGGCATTGATGGGCTTTATAGTTGAACCCTTAACCATCTTCATGGATTGTTTGTTTTTCCTTTGAGGCGATTTGGATAGGTGGAAAATGGATCGAGAGGCCAGTGGTCATGTTTGGTTCGGGTTTACCATTACTCACTCCGTGCCAAAATTTGGCAACGTTTTGCATTCAAAATTTATCCCAAAATATAGCTTCATTTGAGTTACCAAGTTTGACTCAACGGATGAAGGGACAAAAGTAACCCTATGAGAATCAATCCTTGTGGTCCTGGCATTCAATAAGTGACAACATGCATAATTTCTTTTGTTTAGCGTGAATACCAGTAAGGAAGTTGTAAACTTGTAATTGCCATATACAAATCATGTATCGATGTATGGACACATTTGAAGAGCAAATTAGAACTTTAACCACTCTCGTAATCTATCTGAAAAAGGCTAAACTTAGCTATATTCTGGGACAGAGTGAGAGGTAGTACATGTTATGAATCGAGATGCTTCAATTCATATATTTCGTCCAGCGTCATCCAATCCCAACGTGAGGCAGCAGCTTGAGCATGGATGGTCCTGAAGCATGGGACCATCGATAACTAGCACGTCTGGGATGTCCAGACTCACCTTCGAGGTCACCGGGTCGCGAATAACCATGGCTCGGTATCTGTGGCACAAATTGCTGCCTTTATCTGTTAGCAATAGTTTTGATATTTGGAGGCCCTTATTTTTTTTTATGATGTTGGTGCGAGAGGAACGCGCGCGTCTTCCATATAGTAATCCTAAATGCTGAATAACTTTACCTAGCTCACATTCATTCCGTTTTAAAAAGTCATTTAAATTTTATTTCAAACCAAATCATCTAAAATTTAATTAAATTTTTATAAAAAATTATGGATCCTTAATTTGCCATAAATATTTATTATAGTTTATGAATTTGGTCAAACTATAAAACTAGAATGATTTTTTTAAAGATAGGGAAAAGGCACAAGACGATCTCTGTGGGTCGTCATCACAAATATAACTAGTTTTGTATTCATCTTGAGTAAAACGTTTAGCTTTGGCTATAGCTAAGAATCTAAATATTTTCTAACAGGTCTATGGTACTAGATCCATAATAAAGAACCTGTCGTATTTAAATGATGAGGAATTTTACAATATTTGAAGCAAATAAGTATCGTCCATCAGGCTGAAATCAACGGCTGACACATAAGAGGTACCTAGAAAAAGGTATCAATCGGTACCAAAACAAGTGACATCCATACCAAAAATAGGAAAGGTACCTCTCGGTACAGCTTGATACCTCCTGGTACCTTTACCAAACTAGAAAAGGTAACTATTCAGGCATTGTAAAACAGTTCATAAATGATATATATTTAAAAAAACATAGACGAGTTTATCTCTTCTTTTTTGGAAACATAGTCTAAACTTACCACTAGGAAAGTATTAATACACTCATAATCTTACCCCTTGCTATGAGTGTTGGACAAGCAAATTTTGAGAGATCGAGGAAGTCACCGAAGACACCTCGTGTTGACGACTACCTCGTCTACTGTTGAAAAAATAATACCGTCATCTTCTAAAATAAATCTAAAAAAATAGTCGCTAGTCAAAGTTTTACTCGGTAAGATATGAAAGTGAGCTTTCCGTCGTCTCTCTAGTTCACTAGGTCGTGGTATCTCAGTTTTATTACCTATAATAAAATTTTCATGCTTGTAGTTGTAGTGTTTTACCTGATAAATGAATCGGCATATAGTCGTATCCTATATGGTTGCACTCTTTTCCTGTGAAAGAAAACGTGACATGCACTACATTCTAAATAGAACTAAAAAAATATGGGCAGCTTAAGCATTGCCTGTACTGTCGTACAGCCTAATGTACCCGTGTAATGCGGTAGCCCGAACTCGCTCGCTTTTGCGTGCGACATCGCTCGCCAGGGGTTCACCGCCCAAAGACAGTCACATCAGCATGTGTGTGTACATGCAAGCACATGCATACACGTTTAACTTTGACTTGTACCCCCTTCTTTGGGGTTCCTTCTTTTTTAATAAGGAAACAGCTCTCTTGCTGGCCTGTTTCGAAAAGAAAAAACTTTGAATTGTACACATGCATACGTGGCAGTGCTACCCATGACCGGTTCATAGCCGATTCGAGTTCTAACGTATTCAGTATTCACCACGTGTACGAGTGAGTATATATGTACCTCGATTATAACTATGTATGTATATTTCCTCCGTTCTAAATATTATTTGTTTTGATTTTTCTAAATATATAATTTTTTGTTATACGAGTTTGTCTTTATCCGAGTTTGTATGCAAAAGATACGATATTTAAATTTCTGAGTTTGTAAGTGAGCTAACGCGGATGATCCTATGGACTGTTTGTGCTAGCTCTAAATACCTAGCTAGCACCCTAACGTGAATAATATCTAGCCAGCGCCCTAATGCTAATGCCAGTGATGTATTATTCATGTCGGCTCAATTTTGGGTTAGTGTGAATGAATATTCATGCCGACTTTATTTAGAGCCGATGCATATAGTGGGTTATTTGTGCCGGTTCTATTTTACACCAATATGAATGATTTATTCGTGTCAGCTCATTTATGACCAGCACAAATGAGCCGATACAGATGATGTCCTCTTTACTTCTGTAGCTTTGGCTCATTTCATTTTAATCATGAATGCAAATATTTATGTTTTGTTACCAGTGACAGTATCACAGTAACACAATGTTCACTATATGAAACATTGCCAGCTTCTAGACGTGCACAACAAGCTCGAGCACACCTTTATCATTCATCACCTAGCTAACGCCCGCTCTGTGCGCATCACCACGAACCGTACGCGGAAAAAGCAGGCACGTGCTTAATTTGCAGATTAATAAATAAGATAAGAAAATTCAGTGGGGGCATATTTTCGTGTGTGCATAGAAAGGTTGTCTCACAAAGTTATGGTTTGTCAAACCTCTGCTATAAAGATGTAGGCGGTTTTCAAAAAGATGTAGGCATATGTAGCCATCACTACAGAACGTACAGTACGTGTTAGCTAGCAGTATGTAGCTTCGTGGCCTAATATACTACCATATATGCATGCCAATGTGACAACATTCAAAAAACATGCCCTACTGAATTTGCCAAAGAAAAAAGTACGGTACCTTCGTGGCGATTTGCCAAAAAAAGTACTCCTATTCTGGCCTGGTACAGAATGTTGAATCCTGGCCCTGAATGATTAACAAATTAAGTTAGACTATAGCATCCAAAATTTATCAACATTTGAGGACAGCAAACAGAAAACCTCCGCTTATATAAGCCCTCCTAGCTTTAATTTTTTGTAGTCGTTAATTTCCTCTGCCATACGTCCGTGTAATAGGAGCTGTGCCATGGAGTCTCAGACAGAGAGCAATAATAACAATGTCGTTGCCGAGGGCAGCGACGACGGCGGCGGCTTCTTGGCGAGCTGCCGGGATCGGCTCTGCTCGGTGCTCGAGAGTTTCCGGCTCTCGTTCCGCGACTTCGCGGAGAAGCTGGCCAAGATCGCTCGGGACGACCCGAGGCGGGTGGCGCACTCGCTCAAGTTCGGGCTGGCGCTCACGCTGGTGTCCGTGTTCTACTACGTCACGCCGCTGTTCAACAGCTGGGGGGACTCGACCATCTGGGCCGTCATCACCGTCCTCTTCGTCATGGAGTTCACCGTCGGTACGTACCCATGTCGTACAGTTAATTCGTGTATGCGTATAGCCGTACATGCGATGTACACTAGTATTTCGATTTTCGACACGTGCAGCACGTGTGGTGACCTAGCTAACGCGACCATGCGCTACGTACGACTGTACGCGTCTACAGGTGCCACGCTGAGTAAAGGCATCAACAGGGTGCTCGCGACGCTGACAGCCGGCCTCCTCGCCGTCGGAGCCCATCTCGTGGCGCGCCTCTGCGGTGAAGCCGGAGAACCGGTAGTGCTCGCCGTGTTCGTCTTCTTAGTAGGTAATGATCGAGCACGTCAAGTTTATGAGAATTCTGTAAAAATTTTAGCTGTACGATGCTGGAGACTATTCCATTTTCTAAAAAATATGTTACGTACTGTGCATTTCAAATACACGCATCAGTATCATTATTTTCATCTGCACGCTTATGCATGACACGGTACATATGCTTAATTGATTTGGTTCATTGGTGGCTCTCTGCAGCGTCGGCGGCGACGTTCTCGCGGTTCATCCCGGAGGTGAAGGCGAGGTACGAGTACGGCGTGATCATCTTCATACTGACCTTCGCCATGGTGACAGTGTCGAGCTACCGTGTGGAGAACCTCATCGAGTACGCGCACGAGCGCCTCACCACCGTCATGGTCGGCGTCGCCACTTGCCTCTTCACGAACGTGTTCGTCTTCCCGATCTGGGCCGGGGAGGACCTCCAAAAGCTCGCCGCCGGCAACCTCGACAAGCTGGCGGAGTTCCTAGAAGGTGCGGATTTATAATCTAATTGGTTGGGAACTTTATGAAGATAGGAAATATTGACTGTTGAAGCAAGTGATATCTCTGCTGGCGAAATTCACTCAGGGCCCGTTTGTTTGGTCGTAATTTGAAGAAATTGGAATCTAGTGATGAATTATCTCCTACCCTATTAATAAGTCTATCTTTTTATCTCCCACCCTATGAATATAATAGAGTGATCATATCTCTTTAACTCTATCCGATGAATAATCCTATCTTTTTATCTTCCACCCTACGATATTCATTTCCTATCTCACACCCTATGAATTTAGGATAGATTTATTTGTGAGCTTAGAAAGTTGTGAAAAGTCAAATTACAACCCACATAGTATAACTTATCACTAGATTTCAAATCCTCCAAATTCCGACCAAACAAACGGGCCCTCAGGAAAACCTTTACCGCTTCCAGAGTTTACGAGACTGACAACTGCTATCCATGCTTGCAGGAATGGAGTCTGACTGCTTTAGGGAGAACTCGTGTGACAAATTAGAAGGCAGAGCCTTTCTTCAGGTGTACAAGAGTGTCCTCAACTCGAAGGCCACAGAAGACACATTGGTAAGTTGTCTCACTTCAGGGAGGAAGATTCAATTCACTCTCTAAGCTCGTATTACCATCAAAAAGTCACAAAAATATATTCCAATAAAAATGTTGCACGAACACTGCAGTGCACTTTTGCCAAGTGGGAGCCTGTTCACGGTAAATTCCGTTTCCGCCACCCATGGAGCCAGTACCAGAAAATCGGCGCCCTTTGCCGCCAATGCGCATCTTCTATGGAGGCTCTTGCATCCTATGTTGTCACCTCAAAAAAATCTCAGGTATTCCCCCCATCTTACTTGTTTTGTCTCAAGAAAAAAAAAGTCCATAAAAGTGTATTCGATACTTCGATAAACAACGTAATATTGTCTTGGTTTACAGTACCCTGAAGCCAATCCGGAGCTAAGCATGAAAGTTGGAGCAGCATGCCGTGCAATAAGCTTGCGCTCCGCGAAGGCGCTCAGAGAGCTCTCATCGGCAGTCAGGACGATGACCATACCATCTCCAACCGACGACGACGAACGACATGCCTGCAAGCCAGTCAGAACTGCAAGTGACTTCATAACCGAGTTATCAGACGACGATGCGGTTGTGCTACAAGTAATGCATGTCGCCGTCATTGCGTCTCTTCTCGCAGACATAGCTGCGCAGACCGAGAGAATTTCAGAAGCTGTTGACGATCTCGCACGGCTTGCCCGCTTCGAAAAGACTGAAAGGGCTGTGGTTGTCAACATAGAGAATTCATAGACCGGCGATCTTCTTTTGGACTTGATACGAGTTATTAATAGGTTCTGCATCTTCCTAGTTTTTTGGCGCCGAATTATTCGTCGTTCTTCATTATCAGGAGTTACAAAAACCATTTATATCATGTAAATGACAAGAAACGTCACATATGTAATTTACTAAAATTATATGTCCAGATATTTCAAAGTGTATCCGAGCAATCTGTATTATGTAAAGGCATATCTGACTTTCTTGATAGAGGGTGGGCAGTGGTTCATCCCAGCTCACTTTCACCGTGAGCTGAAATAATAAGAAACATCGCGTATGTGGTTTACTAGAATTATGTGGTCTCCAATTTTTTGAAGAACCATATGTATCTATCTATCTATACTAAAAAGGACGACTGAAATTTCGTATCAAATCTTACATATTACTCTTACCCTCAACACCGTCAGATTTTATGATTATGATCGAACGCTCTAGATTAATCTAAAGACTAAGTTAACTACATTACTCCTACACAACGGCGGAGCTAGCCGAAAATTTTAGCTGGGGCGGACTCGCACGACGAGCATAACATAAGCGCAAAAAAATCCACATTCACATGTGACATTTATACGAAATCACGACAGTAGAATCACCAAGCTGCAAATAAATGATATATATGAAGATTTAAGATGTCATAACATAATCTTCAAGACTTCAACATATATTGTACTAATACTATTCATGTCTAGGTGTGTAGGTGGCCTATGTCGGACATAGAGGACTATAGAGGACTAGGGTCCACATGGACGTAGGAAGACTCCAAGGTAGGATATGGCAACGAGTAGAGACCGCGGGACGGGATGGCACAGACTCTACAATACACGGAAACTAGTCGCTACTTATGGAAAGTACTCACATAGCGAGAGTTGTACGGGTTACTACTCGAACTACACTAGGATTCCACTCTTTCCATCCTGTAACCCTGCTCGCCAGTATATAAGGCTGGGCAGGGACCTCTCTCAAGACAAGATTAACATATTCATAGACAATCTCATAGAGTCAACCAATCTTATTGATCAATACACAAGATCGATAAGGCGACCTTGTACTCATATCCACACTACGTAATACAAGATCAGCAACAGGACGTGGGGTATTATGCCTAGTTGACGGCTTGAACCGGTATAAATCTCGTGTCATGTAATCATCGAATTTCTAATTCTACGAACACTCCACCAAAACTCTACTACCTAGGGATACCTCTTGTTGGGATTGCCGGTAAAACATCGACAGCCTAGGCAAGTCTATACGCTGAGTCGCTGTTCAGAAGTTAAAGAATTCCATTCAATCTTTCGTGACACACTTGCCCTTTGATTTTTAAAGTCATCAGCACACATCCTAGCTTTGTTATGGCAACCGTCAATAGCATGACAATGATATGGGAACCCTCTATTTGCTGCATACTTCTGATTGTCATACCCTGTCTTACTAAAAGCTTCATGACCGAACTTTTCATGCTCGGCTTCCTTTCTGAAAAGAAAGCAATAAAAGGAGTGGACTGCATCCTTTGACACACTATATTCTAGCCAATCATAATCATAAAACCATTGTGCTCTAAAGGTCCTAAAATTGTTGCGAGGAAATGAATGACCTTTTGGTTGGGTCAGACCCTTCAACAAATAAGCTCTCTTAACATCGTCTCTAATGTTAGGATGGAAACTTTCAATTGGTATTCGAAGTCCTGGATCTGAAATAATATGGACATTTGGGTCAAATGCTCTTATAAGATCAGTACCTTCATGTTCTTCTTCACCATTTGCTTCTGCTTGTTCTGAATTTGCCCCAACCACAACCTCAGGTAATTCTTCTTCTGCATTAGCAACCACAGATTGAACCTGCTCCTGCTCTTGATCTTGAACCACACTATCCAATTCCATAGCAGCAATATTTTGAATTCCCCAAGTACTTGGGGGCGCCTGGACGAACCGGAACCAGAGCCACTCCCGCTCATGGTTGAAATGAAACTCTTCAAATCTACAAAGATCACATCGAGCACATGAATAAATGTTCAGTGTTCTAATTCAATTGAAAGATGGGGACGATTTTACCTCTTGTTACCAATTTTTTCTTCCCAATTGGAATGCAGCTGCGATTTGGGGTTGGGGAGCCTCGCCCTCGACCAACGCCAACAGGAACTGTGCCCTGCTCCTCCTCCTCGGCGTCGGCGCGAGCCCCTCTCCCTCGTCCACGGCCGCGCCCAGCGGAGGCAACCGCCACGACATCGGCATCTACGACACAGCTCCCATGCTCTTCAGTTCCCTCCTCCCCTACCTCTACCATGTCAGTCGCGAGCCCACAACTCCACTCGAGCAGGCGGCAGCTGGCGGCGGCGGCCGACGGGCGAGTTAGGGTTACGGCGCTGCCGCGCCAGCGTGGAGCGAGGGATGGCAGGGGAAGCGGGTGTGGGAGGGTGTTGGGTGCAGTAGGGGCAGGTCGTGTGGTGGCTGGTGGGTTTGGAGTTTGGGGACTGTTGGGCCACCAAAGTTCCTCAGTTGGACCAAAAGAAACAGCCCACGATGACTCTTTTCTTCCCTTCTTTTTCACCTCTGACCATTAGGTCGCAACGCCGCCGCCTGCTCGCCTCCGGCGACTAAAAACAGACCTCAGGCCACCCAAAAACTATATGGGGACTAGGGTACCACTCTGACAGTAGGTGGAGCAGCTACCCCACCCTGCCGTATGGGTGGCTCCGTCGTTGCTCCTACACCTCGTCATACGGCAGGGAAAAGAGCAAGAATCCTATACGCCTTAAAAAATTCTTCCCCACCTTCCACACCGTTTGAGATTCGTGCAACGAATCACGTGCTTGAGATCCCACTTCTTCAAACAGCACCTCGCGTGCCTCCTCATCCCACCCAAATGTGTCGTCATCACTCTGCACCACCTTAACCTAACCCCATCGTCGTTACATCGCGCCGCGTCAGACCGTCGTGACCTGCGCCGTCCGTCACCCATCAGCTACGCGCCATGGCTTGCTCCCATCACCACCCCTCCTTAGCGCGCCACTACCGAGCTCCCTGCATCAGTTGCCTCACCCTCGCACAGCTGATGCCCCCGCGCGTGCCGCTACGGCCTCGGCACCATGCTTCTGACCGTTGCACCTTCAGCCTCACACCGCTACACTGTGCCGCCGTTGCACGGTGTTGAGCCACTGTTGGCTGCCGAGCTGGAGAAGAAGGCACGAACCAACGCGAACTTTTTATAAAAAAATTGACAGTATTTTTTTAAAAAAAATGCTAGTTTCTATTTAAATGTTAAATTTTTTAAAAAAAATATTGAGAACATATGAAAATGTTGACTCAAGTTTTTCGGTAAACTAGATGAAAAGTTAAAATGTTAGATTTATTTCCTTTAGAAAAAATGTGGTCGACTTCTTTCTAAAAAATGTTGGTTCAATATTTTTCATCCAATATTTTGCAGTAAGATATTGAATAGGTCATCATTAGTTGGGCCTTTGATGGACTTCATAGACGAGCCAATTAACCATCTACTGACAGGCATATAAGAGCCCCGGAAGAGACCCCACTGCGCCCGGTAGCGCGCCATCGAGCCTCGAACAACGACACCCACTCGCAAGGTGCAGCCAGGGTGCGTATTTTATGTCACTGTTGGTGGCAGATTTCCACAGGATGTTAACTAGTATGATGGGTCAATAGGAGTGTGAAGGGACGAACCGTATGGGCATAACATAGTATAGAAATACAATAGAGATTCGGTTCATGCATACGAAACATGATAAAAATTGATGACATCACCTCCATACAATGTATTTTTTAAATGAAAAAATGCTATACCGTTTAGATTTTTTATAATAAAGTGTTTAAAAGAAGACCCATTTGACTATATTTCGATGATATTTGTAAAATATATATTTTAATGGGGAACAATTAGTTCTTACTACGAACAAATGTTTGAACATCATGAATAAATAATTATTTTATACGAATAGAAGATTAAACTAGACAAATAAAAAATAGTAGTACAGTGCGAACACAAGGATTGAACATCACGAACATTTGATTGTATAGGAAAAATAAAAAATAAGCAATATGAATAAATAAATCCACTTGACCATATCTTGGTAATTAACATGATCTTAAAAAACAAGACCCCCACATGGCTATATTTCGATGATATTTGTAAAAAAACATTAATATGAAATAATTATTTCTAACTACTGTGAACAAATGTTTGAACACCACAAACAACCTATTATTTATATGAACATAGATTTAACTTCTAATATGCATAAAAATATGGAAAATTATATAACAACAAAGTTAGGTGTTGTGTTGGAAGTATTAAATGCTCCGCACATAACAAAATAATTCTAGTTTAATAATACCAAATCTATTTGTCAACCAACTAACTATTCTTTTAGATTAACAAAGTGCATATATATGCCGAACATATTAATATGTAAAACAAAAGAGATAACAGATAAAATAAATAACATAAAAGGATAAAAAGGAAATAAATAAAGTTGTAGAAAGGAAAAGAATGAGGAAAAAAGAGAGAAGAAAATGAATAAAAATGAAAAATGAGTATAATAAATAAAGAAAATAATGGACTCTAAATATGGTGTCCACACATATGAAATAAATAAAGTTGCAGTTAGTGCTATTACTTACGATTTTATAAATCCTGAGTTCATTGCGTCAAATGTGAAACCTGAGGCCTGTTTAGTTCCATTTTGTAAAATTTTTATGAAGCGAAAAATATAATTTAGAAGTAGTAACTGTGGACTAATAATAAAACTAATTACAGATCTGGCTTGTAGATCGCGAGACGAATCTAATGAGGGTAATTAGACCATGATTAGCGAATGGTTACTGTATCATCGCTGTTGCAAATTGTGGATTAAATAGGCTCATTAGATTCGTCTTGCAAAATACATTCCATCCATATAATGGGTTTTGTTTCGTCCACATTTAGTACTCCATACATGTAAGAATTTCATTTTGCAAACTTATCACTTTGCAAAATGGAAGGAACTAAAGAGGTTGAGTAATGGACTTGGACTCTAAATATGGTGTCCACACATGTGTAATGATTAGAAATTAAATGCCAACAGCAAGAGTGTGAAGAGCGAGTCAATGCCTCCATGGCTGAGCCGAGTTCTAAACTATCCACCACACGTACGAAAGAGTATACTATATAAATATGTTTATATATGTTTAGTTCCCGAAAAGATTTTTAGGTTTTGATTTTACCGATTTAGGAGTAGTAAATGTAGACGAAAAAGGTGAAAAGTTATATGGATAGGTTGGAAATCTCGAGACGAATCTAACGATGGTAATTAGAGAGTAATTAACCTATAATTAGCGGATGGTTACTGTAGCATTATTATTGCAAATCATGGATTAAGTAGGCTCATTAGATTCGTCTCGCGATTTACACCTATCCATGTAACTTTTCACCTTTTTCGTCTACATTAAATACTTCATGCATCTAAAATTCATCTTTGATGTGATGGGTGAAAAGATTCCATTTTGAATCTAAACAAGGGCTATGACCATAAGTTCCTGCTGGACACCCCGTTGAATTTTTCCGGTTTGTCCTGTCAAGTTGCAGAGTTTTTTTTCCCGTGCATAGCACGCACTACGGGAAACCCAGGAGTTGCCGAGTGTTAAATCTTTGCCGAGCGTCAAATAGTGGGCACTCGGCAAACAAGCCATTTGCCGAGTGCTCAAACAGCGACACTCGGCGACATAAATACACTCGGCAAACAAGCCATTTCCCGGGTGTCTAAACCCGACACTCGGCGAAGCAACTCTTCGCTGAGTGTCTAAACCCGACACTCGGCGAAAAGACTCCCCGGCACGCCACCTGTCCAGCGCACCGCACGGTGCATTCACGGCGGCAGCACTTCGCCGAGTGTCACTAACGGACACTCGGCGAAGCTTGTCACGTGTCAACCACGTGACTCGACGGGTCGGACGGTGGATTCACGGCGGCAACCCTTCGCTGAGTGTCACTAACAGACACTCGGCGAAGAGGAGTTTTGCCGAGTGTCTCCAGCGTACACTCGGCAAAATTTAAAAAAAAAAGATTTGAGTGCATCTCTTTACCGAGTGTTATCTGCCGAGTATGTGGAGCTTTGCCGAGTGTCGTGGTAAATATACTCGGCGAAGACTAACCCTTTGCCGAGTGTATTTGCTAGGACACTCGGCAAAGGCTTGGTCTTCGCCGAGTGTATTAGCCGTGACACTCGGCGAAGCTGCGGGGCCACGTGGCTCTACGGCCAGATCTTTGCCGAGTGCCATGATCCGACACTTGGCAAAGAGGTACTGCTTTGCCGAGTGTCGCGATCCGACACTTGGCAAACAGCGCCGTCACGGATTCCACCACGTCATGACACGGCGACGGTGCGTGGCGGGCCATTAGTGCGCTTTATTTTGCCGAGTGTCGGCCCAGGCACTCGGCAAACCTTTGCGAGTGCCCGAAATCTGACGCTCGGCAAAGAAGCTCTTTGCCGAGTCTACAGTCGCCGAGTGCTCTTTGCCGAGTGTTACACTCGGCGAACACTTCGCCGAGTGTATTTAAGCCTTCGCTGAGTGTCTGGAACACTCGGCGACTACCAGGGTTCCCGTAGTGATGGTTCTGACTGTCACTTGTGACTATGTAAGGACGGACAAAGGACGAGGGATAGAGCTAGCTCTGAGAACTCATGATGTAAACCTAAGAGTTGATCATCGATGGCCACGAGTTGTTCTTGTGAAAAAATAGGCCCGAGGACGATCATCATGGCGTACGGCCGTTAGTGCCCTTCCCCAGCCACAAGTCGAGTCAACTCGACTGCATTGGTAGAACCTGTCCACCTGTGACGACCTGACAAAAATGCAGTGATAAGAATTTAGGGCGTGTTTAATCAGAAGAAGGTGGAAAGTACGAAAAATTACTGTTTTTATATAAGCGTGTATAAAGATAGAAATGAACTGACATGGTTCTCTAAGTGGACACCTTTTATTCGTGAAAAGAGGACGATTTTTCTGGATCTAAACAGGCCAGGCCCTTCCCCATCAAAAACTTTACACATCAATCACATCAATGTTTGGACGCATGCATGGCGTATTAAATGTAGTTGAAAAAAAATCATATTTCATAGATTGCTTATAAATTGCGACCGAGACGAATATTTTGAGCCTAATTAGTCTGTGATTAGACAACAAAATGCTACCGTAAACATGTGCTAATGACAGATTACTTTAGTCTTAATAAATCTGTCTCGTAGTTTACATACGGCTTCTGTAATTAGTTGTGATTTGTCTATGTTTAGTATTTTAAATGTGAAAAGATTCTATTTTAAAAACTTTTCCCAAACGAACTGAATAGGCCCTTAGTTTTCCTAGGTAAAAGTAAGAATACGGTGTTTGCTCCCTGTACAAAGCAGACACACGGGAATAGATGGTAGGTATGCTGATTGAAGTACGCTAAGCACATTTTTTTGGAAGAAGTACGTTAAGCAGTTAGTTATCCTGTTGAAGTACGGAAGAGCATGGCAGTGCATCGATCGGTTTGCCAGTTCAGTCTTCTTTTCTAGTATAAATGATGAAATAGTAATAAATTAGATGTATCAAAGGAAGTACCATGAAACCTGAACTAGGATAATTCTTCATCAAGGAGCAGCCTAGGTGAGGATCATGAGCTAGGCAATTTGACCCTACTAACAATTAAGTTCCAAATGTTCTTTACAACCATAGATTGCAAGAAAGAAACATGTGGCGGTTCATAATCACCATCAAACTCTCCCTTGATTAATATTAATCCTACTAGTGGCTCCATATTACTCCCTGCGTTTCAAAATGTTGGTTCATTTGGCTTTTCTATGCACCTCGACGTACGTTATATATAGATGCATATCAAACATCATTAATATAAAAAAACCAAAACAACCTACATTTTAAAATGGAGAGAGTATTACTAACATCGTCCCATCTAATTTAGAACTACTTTAACATTTAGAAGATACAACTGGCCTAGCAAAGGAATAACGAGGCACCGAATTGTTTGCCACTTATGTATGGAATTCCAGCAATTACACACGTTTTGTAGAGACAATGACATGCATATATTATGAGTGGAGATTGGATTTGGGTTATCTAGCAGGTTCTCTGGATGACTAAGAGAAACTAACTTTGGTGCCAAGAGGGAGGTTAAATTGGGACTTTCTCAAATTTCTTGATCATTCTGCAGCATCGGCGGCGACCTTCTCGCGGTTCATCCCGGAGGTGAAGGCGAGGCACGAGTACGGAGTGATCATTTTCATACTGACCTTCGCCCTGGTGACCGTGTCGAGCTACCGTGTGGAGGACCTCATCGAGTTCGCGCACGAGCGCCTCACCACCATCGCCGTCGGGGTCGCCACTTGCCTCATCACCACCGTCTTCAGTCTTCCCAATCTGGGCCGAGGAGGACCTCCACGAGCTCGCCGCCTGCAACCTCGACAAACTGGCGGAGTTTCTTGAAGGTAGAACCTTGACGAACTCAATTTACCGGTCATCGAGATTTCCAGTGAATTCTACAACAAAGATTCATACTACTACTTTACGTATGAAACTTTTTAGGCCCCAAAGTACGTAGATAGCTAGTCAAAATGAAAAAAAAAAAACCTGTAGGAAACAAAACTGGCGGATGAAATTTGCAGAACAGAAATTGGTACCTATCTGCTGGCAAAACAAAATTCAATGAGAAAAATAATTTACATATTGCAGAGTGTAGGAACTAATTAAGACTTTCTCTTGCGTGCAGGAATGGAATCTGAATGCTTTGGAGATCACTCTTCCTGCGAAAATTTAGAAGCCAAACCCTTTCTTTCAGGTGTACAAGGGCGTCCTTAGCTCGAAGGTCCGAGAGGACTCTTTGGTAAGCTCTTCTCACTTCGATTGTCAGTTTTTTTTCCTTTCTGTTGATTACAAAGCTCCTGTAAGAAAAAATCGCAAGAATCTGTTCCAATAGTACAATGTTTTCTGAACACGATTTGCAGAGCACTTTTGCCAAGTGGGAGCCAATTCATGGCAAATTCCGCTTCCGGCACCCATGGAACCAATACCAAAAGCTTGGCACTCTTTGTCGTCAATGCGCTTCTTCAATGGAAGCTCTTGCTTCCTGTGTCATCACCCTAAAAAAAGCTCAGGTAATCACAAAACCCCCCAATTTCATGATCAGAAGTTTGCTGACCGTACCAATAATATCCTTATATTGGGTAACAGTATCCTGAAGCCAATCCGGAGCTAAGCCTGAAAATTGGAGCCACATGCGCTGCAATGAGCTCGCACTGTGCAAAGGTGCTTAGAGGGCTCTCATTGACAGTTCGAACGATGACTACACCATCTCCAGTTAACAATGACATGTCTACAGCCACCAAAGCTGCAAGTGACTTCAGAACTGAGTTCTCGGAGAACGTCGCCCTGTTCCAAGTGATGCATGTGGCAATCGTCGCATCTCTTCTCTCAGACATTGTTATTCAGATCGAGCGAATCACGGAATCCACGAACAATTTAGCACGGCTTGCCCGCTTCAAGAACCCTGAAAGGAGTCGAAGTGCTGTGGTTATCAACATAGAGGATTGATTGATAGACAGGCAATCTTCTTTCGGACTTGGATACTACTAGTTTATGGATTGTCAGGCTGTATATTTTCTCAGTCAGTAACACATGGAGTTGTGACACATATACGTACTTCCTCCGTTCCAAATTATAAATCGTTTTAAAAATTAAAATTTATAGATTTTGCTATATATCTAGACATATTGTTTATTTAGGTACACAGTATAAACTATGGAACTCGAAGTGCCAAAATGAACTACAATTTGGGACAGCGGGGTAGTTACTAGTTCGCAACTTAGCATTGTAATATTGAAAATTAGTACTACCTATGTATCTAAATATTTGTCGATGTTGACTTTTGGTCACAACATTTGACCTTTCGTCTTATTCAGAAAAAGTATACAAGTATTATTTATTTTGTTTGTGATTTACTTATCATCAAAAGTATTTTGAGATTGAATTATCTTTTCATATATTTGCAATAATCTTTTAGATAATATGAGTGGTCAAACGTTACGAAAAAATCAACAGCGACTAATATTCGATACGGAGGGAGTAACACAGAGCTGGATGTGACCAAATGGCTGGTTAGGCATAAGTGTTCCCAGAAGGCCTATTAACCTTAAATATCACGACAATATGGAAGCTGGCATATGGTTAGCCCATCAAGTTTGAGTCCTTCAATTTTTAAGGAAAGTTGAATCCAATATGTTTACAAAAAAAGATGAGCCAACACTTCAATTTCAACTGAGAAAATGTTGGATAAAAAATGATAAACTAATATTTTTAAAGAAATTGGTCCAACAAAAAGGTTAGCGAACATCTTCATGAAAACACTTGGGCCGAGAATGCTGAACTAAGATTTTTTTAAAAAAAAATTGGTCCAACAAAAATGTTAGCCAACATTTTTATAAAAAAGTGTTGGATTAAAAATGTTGAACCAACATGTTTTTAAAAAAGTTGGCCCAACAAAAAAGTTGGCCAATATTTTTTAAAAAACAATGAATCGATATTTTAAATTTTAATGCACGAATCCCAAATATTGAAAGTGGTAAAAGATGTTGGCTAACATTTTGGTTGGACTTACATTTTTTTGGCTAACATTTTGGTTGGATCAATTTTTTTCAAAAAATATTGGTTAATATTTTTATCAAATTGTTGGCTAATATTTTACTAGACCAATTCAGTTAAAATGTTGAATTTGATACGGGTTTGAATGGACTTTATAGTTTAACCCCTTCGCTCTCCAATAGGCATATAGGAGCCTGGGCATCTGTGTGTGGCTAGGTTCCAATCACGTCGTCTTGGATGCCCCGCGGCACGCCCATCACTCATTCACCTCCCGTAGGCGCGCACGTCGGGATACGTCCACATCTCGCCGCAGCCATGCCATGGATTATTTTCACCCCGACGTTGGCCTCAACGCCGTCATGGGCATGGCCCCGCACCATGGATTATTTTCTTGCGCGAAATCAACGTCTTGTTCATTTGGGCTTATCATTCCAGCCCAACGAATTATTTTTCTCACAGAATAATATTGAATCAGACTATTCTCCTCTTGGACTTTCTAGCCCGGCCGAGCTCTCATAAATCCGGACAAGGTTCTCTGCCGGAGCAGATCGAATGGCAGACATATATACTCCACGGTCATATCTGGAACGAGCGGCGATCAAGGACGCCGGACTTGACGCCAGAGGTTAGCTGTAGTTGTGCACTTGTGCTCGATCGTCTACAGCCCACAACTTGCCTTGCAATGGCTGAGTGGTTTGTTGATAAAAAATCGAATAATGACGGAATGAGTACTCCTGAACGTCACGGAGCTCCGATCGCCGACCACCTGGTGACGACAAGATGATGAGATGGATCCGTCCCGACGGAGGGGGGAGTTCGTGCTCGAGTTGGCGTTGGGCTCTCATCCACAGTCTCCACCCTACGTACCATGACCGCTTGTCGGGCGCCACTTCCTTTTGTCCTCCGCCAAGTTGTGGGCATTTCCGTACCACGCACGGTACGGTCCCGGCCGGCCTCCTGCTAGTGCTGTTATAGGGACCTAGTAAGTGCGGTTGCGATCGAGTGCCACAGCTAACCAAAGTGCTTTTATTCGTGATGCGAGAATAATCGTAGACTCAGCGGTGCTGAGCTGTTCCCCTGCCGAGGAGAAAAGCAGGCGAAAGGTCATGGCATCTCGGTAGATACATTCCCCCTATACGTACTAGATCATTCTCCGAAATGCAAGCGTAATTTTTTTTAACAAAAAGAAAGGCGGTACTCTGACCTAACAAACACAAGGCCGTCGCAATTGAGAGCATGCACGGTCCTTCTTTTTCATCAGAAAAAGGGCGCAGCCCGTCAAACCTCTCCACTGCACAAAGGTTTTACTTTACTTTAATTCCCTCCATACCGGAATAGCCAATTTCGTTTTCCAATCCTTGCCGGAGGCTCCACCAATGCCATCCTCCCTTCTTTAGTTCTTTCAAACTAACCAATTATGGCCATCCTTCGTTTATGTTTTCCATAGGTCAACCTGTCTTCCACATGGTCGTGCCAAGTCAGCCACATACATTCTTCATTCGTCATCACACATGTATGTAATGCCTCTTTTACCCCCGTTTTTGTTCTGTCCGTCAAGAAATTGCATGCAATCCCAATTGAAGCATCCATTCTCTTGAGCCCTTCCATGGCGATCCTAACCCACCAAATCAGCTAAGGAAGGAGAGTTTTGTCGGTGTTCGGTGACTGGATCACGCTTGATGTTGTTGCCATATGTCAAACCCAAACGAAAGACGATGATGTGGAGCTACTAATTCAATGAAAAGTGCGTGGAGTGGAAGTAGACCTACTAGAGACCGAGTTGGTTGGACGCCGAAACATCTCAGGATTGTCGATACAACTATATGGCATTCGCTTGATATGTGTGCACATGATTGGCGTGGTATAGAGAAAATGTAGCATGAGTTGGTATGCCTCGCTACTCTAGGACATCGTTGGCGGTTTGGGAGGGATATCATTCTGGTTTTGGGGGGCGCCCCCCCCCCCTCCCCCCAATCGCAGGTGGTTTTTGAACTGTGTGTGATATGATGATCTTATCATATGAGGTTCCAACGGCTAGCCGAGCCACCTACTCGCGAACCGCCTATGATGAGGCATCATAGCTGGCTCAAGCAAAACTGCCTGTGACGATCCAGCTGTAATGTCGGTTTGTGTATTAGTACCTAAGGATGGATTTAGATGTCTGGAAATCTGAATTATCCACATTCCTATTCGATAAAAACGTAAATATGGATATCCGTATTCGTATTCAATTTTAATATGGATGTCAAATGGATGTATCCGAATTCATTTTTCAACAATTTTCTCTATCTAATTCCACATTCGAGAAAAATCAGAAACATTCGACTTTATTCGTATCCGTGTTCACTTTACTCTTAAAACAATCCATAAAGTGAATTAATACACACTACGACATTTTCTGCCAAAATCAACTAAACATCCGAATGTGAATCCAAATTCGAACTATTTGTTTTGTATTCATATTCGTATCTAAATTCAAATTAAAATGTGGTAAATAGTGTTGTTTGATCCGAATCCGTTCATATTCGATCTAAATCCATCCTTAGTAGTACCTACATGGAAGCCACATATGACAAGAGATTAGATTGGCCACATACATAAAAGTTGAGGGGGTTTGATTGGGTGTTTTTGAAGGTAACGGACAGAATTGCATGCAATCCTAATTGATCCATACACTTATTGAGCCCTCCCATGGAGGTCACAACCCTTTCCTAGGGTTTCGTTACCAGGGTGGTGAAATCAGTATGAGAGGAGAGCTTGTCATATTTGGCGGCTGGGTTACTTTCGACGTTGTTGGCATATGTGTGCAACAAAACTGAAGAGAAATGATGATAAGGAGATAGTGATAAGGGCTGCTGAAATCAACCAAAGGTGGAATGGAACATCCCTAGCTAGAGACCGAGCGGGTGTGAGGTCAGACCATCTTGGAATTGCCAATACAGTTATATATATGTCGTGCATGTGGCTCGTGCGGTGAGGAGAGAAAACCTAGCTAAATACTTTTATGGAAGCAGCCACATATGACAAGAGACTAGAATAGCCTTACAAACACTAGTTGAGAAACTAGATTGGCTGGTTTTGAAAGGTAGCTAGCGAACGAAAATCGTGTGCAATTGTAACTGACCCATCCATTCCCTTGAGTCCCTCCAAACCATGCATGGTGGTTGCAACCAATCCTAACACTACAGAAAAACTCACATTGGTGCGTGGCACTTAGTGCCGGTCAGCCTGGAGCCGGCACTAACGTGGCCCGAGCGAGGAACAGTGAACGCGAAGCCACGTTAGTGCCGGTCAATAACACCAGCCGGCACTAACGATGCACGTTAGTGCCGGCTGGTGTTATCGACCGGCACTAACGTGTCCCGAGCAGGTTCCTTTAAAAGGACACCATCTCTCACTCAATCACATGTGATGCATAGGTGAGATGGTAAGGAAGCAATGCGTGAGGCTAGAGGCCGTGGGTTTGAATCCTCGCGGCCGCGTACGCGTATTTACGCGTGAAAAAATCGCGTGACTTGTGGCTTGCGACGGCGCGTGCACCCCAGCCGGCACTAATCTGTGCACGTGACCGGCACTAACGTGCCGACACGTTAGTGCCGGCCACAGGGACCGGCACTAAGGCCCTCTGTGACCGGCACTGATAAGAGGTTTTCTCCCAGTGTAAGAAGGTTTGCTGCTAGGGTGGCAAATTAGCTATAAAATATTAGAATTCATATTCATCTGCTGCGTGACTCTTGATGTTTTTGCTATGGGGGCAATTAAATTGATGAGAGACAATCATAAGGAGACGGTGATAAGGGGATGCTAAAATCAATATAAAGTGGACTGGCCCTAGCGAGTAGCGACCGTCCGGCCGAGTGGATGGAAAGTCAACAGAGCTTATGACTCGATATACTCCTGTATATGTTGCTCGTACATGTAGCTTTGTGGCAAAGAGAAAATACTAGGTATACAGTCATGGAAGCCACATACAACAAGAGACTAGAATGGCCCTCGATTGTCTGGTTTCAAAGGTAACGAGTGTAACCGCAAATAAATGTAACTGACCTATCCATTCCCTTGAGCCTCTCACATGGCGGCCACAACACACTCCTAGGGTTTGCTGCTAGGGTGGGCAAATCAGCTATAAAAGGTGAGCCGTTCGTTTTTTTGTTGTGGGGTGACTTTCAATGTTGTTGCCATAGAGACAACAATGATATATATGGAGATGTTGATAAGGGCTGCTGAAACCAATCAAAAGTGAGCGACCCTAGAGACCAAGCTGGTGGGTGGTCAACACATTGGGACTATCAACACAGATATAGTCATGCACATGGCTCGTGCGGAGAAGATAAAATGTAACTGACTTGGCCTTGGCCTTGTTTAGTTCCAAAACGAAATCTTTTCACTCATCACATCAAAGGAGTATCTTAGATGCATAGAGCATTAAATGTAGACGAGAAAGATGAAAAATTATATGGATATGCTGTAAATCGCGAGACGAATCTAATGAGCCTACTTAATCCATGATTTGCAATAGTAATGCTATAGTAACCATCCGCTAATTATGGATTAATTACCCTCTAATTACCATCATTAGATTGGTCTCGAGATTTCCAACCTATCCGTATAACTTTCCACCTTTTTCGTCTACATTTACTAATTCTAAATTGGTAAAATCGAAACCCGAAATCTTTTCACCGAAAAGTTTTCACGAACTAAACACGGGCTTGGTATACTTTCGTGGAAGGAACATACAAGGACAAGAGACTAGAATGTCCCTACAAACAATAGTTGAGGAACTCGATCGATTGGCTAGTTTTGAAAGGTAATAACGACGAACGAAATATGTGCAATTGTAACTGAACCATCCTAATCCATTGACCCTCTCCGATGGAGGCCCCAACGCCCATTTCTCATCATCAGCTATAAAAAGGTGAGCTACACTACCAGAAAAATGAAATTTGCCGTGTGCTTTTTGTCAGGCACACGGCAAAACGCCACTTTGTCGTGTGCCATGATGAAAACACATGGCAAAAGCCTAGCACATGGCAGAACAAGTCTTTGTCGTGTGTTTTGGGTATGGCACACGGCAAAGACCTATTTTGCCGTGTGTGTTTGTTTTTTTTATCGACGGACAAAAAGGGTGTTTTGCCGTGTGCTTTTTTTTGCACATGACAAACTAACAAAAGAATTCTCTCCTCATCTCAAAACCTTTTCTACTCTCCACATACAGCATGTGGTACTCCATGTTAAAATTTGGTATATTTTTTATTTGTTTGCTGCATTTAACTAATTAATTGCATTTCAAGAAATTTTTTGAATTAAGTCAAATTTGAACTGCAAGTGATTCAAATAATAGAATAAAAATAGTGGAAAAATCGTATTCATGTTATTTAATCCAGTTTGAGACCTTACCAAGAAATGTTGAACATCTTGTCCATGAAACACAACCACGAACGTGTGTCCGGATGATTTTAAAATTAAAAAAATTAAGTCTGAAAATTATTAGATTTGTCAATATCTCATCATACGTGGAGGTTGTGGTTAAAATTTGAGTGGGTTTAACAATTTTATCACGTACGATGCTTACAAACAGAAACATCTCCGAAGAGAAATCAAAGAGTTGACACTACTAGAAACCGGAATTTCCTAATGGATTTGGTCATTTCCGTGTGGGTTCTTTAAAACCCGACAAGGAAATTGTAATTTTCCTCTGTGTGTCCAAAAAACCCATAGGGAAATTAGACACACACAAAGAAATTTGGTATCCAGTAGTGTGAGAAGTATGCGGTTAGATTCGGAGTGAAAGTGTCAGTCAAATTTTGGTTAGACTTCGAAAGTGTTACTACACTACACATACAACATGTGATACTTCATGTTAGAATTTGGTACATTTTTATATTTGATTACTATATTTAACTAATTACATGCATTTGAAGCAATTTATAGAAAACAAAACTTTGTCATGTGTCGTAGCCGCCCCCCATAAAAGAACCCAACCCCCCCCCCCCCCCTCAGGCCACTCAGCTCGCCCCCCTTACCCCTCCTTTGCGCCCCTCCACCTCCTCCAGATCCCTCCCTCCTCGACGTCGGCCGGCGGCCGCGGCCTACTCCCTCTCTCTCTCTTCCCCACCCTGCCGCCCGCTCCCTCCCTCAGTCGCCACAGCCTCATCGTCCCCCTTCCCCCTCCGCTCGCCCAGCACCTTGTGGCGAGGAGCAGCGGCGGGGCGAGGTGCGGTGGTGGCGGCGGACTGGTGGTGTTGGCCGCGGTGGTGCAGCGGCCTCCCGTGGATGGCGCCTCGGCTTCCTCCCGGCGATGAGACCCGGTGGTGCCTCGGCTTCCTCCGTCCCCAGACAACGAGATCCGGCGGCGCCTCGGCTTCCTCCCTCGGTTTCCTCCCCGGCGACGGGATCCGGCGGCGGGCCTCCTCCCTATTTTTTTCACAGGTGGTGGCGGCATCCTCTCCAAGGTGCGCGGTGACCTCCTCTCCCATGCACACGGCGGCCTCCTTCCATGGCGCAGCCTCCTCCCTAGGGGCGCGGCGAGCTCCTTCCCCAGGCCGAGGAAGCCAGGTGGCGTCCCACGGCAGGCGAGGAGGCCAGGCGGCGGGGGACGCGGTGATTGGAGGTGCGGCGTGCGTGCGGGGTGGCGGTGGCGGTCTGGCCGGCGAGGTGATAGGCCCGGCAAGGATTTGGGATTTGTTTTTTTATTTCTTTTGACTTTTTTGCCGTGTATCCACGGCAAAGATGGCTTTGCCGGCTCTTGTTTGTCATGTGGGGTTCGGCGTGTATTACATACAGCAAAGTCTTTGCTGTGTGCGTTTTAACCTTTGCTGTGCAACTGACACACGGTAAAGAACATGAATGTCGTAGTGCTAGTCGGCATGGTTGCTATATAGACGGAACGAAATTAAAGAGAGACGATGATAAGGAGCTGCTGAAATCAATAAAGTACGGTGGAGCAAACCTAGAGACCAAGCAGGTGGAAAGTCAATAACGTCAGTCTCAGTGGAGAGTGTCATGAGCATTAAATATCATGTCACATCAACAAATTTACTGACATGACAGAGTCATTTATGAGAGAAGTGTCATGGAATGAGAGAGGATATGTCATGGTGATCACTATCGCTATGGATGTGCGCTTGACATGTGTGAACATGGCTGGTTTGGTGAAGAGAAAACGTAGTTGACTAGGTATAGTTTGGTATACTTTGCATGGAGGAAACATATTTACTGGTTTTGAAAGGTAATTAAGGAACGAAAGTCAGAGGACGAAATTGACAACACGAAGAAAACGAGTAGAGCCCCTCCAGCTCCAGGCTTACAAAAAAGAGATGGAGCGAGAGCACTGGCAGGCACAAAGAGACGTCGGAAGGCGGTGATCCACAGGAGCAAGAATACCAAGACAGCGTGAAAACGACCCACCCCTACAGGCCTACAGGTACGGCGGCTGGGCTCAGTCACAAGACATAGTGTGTACGGTCAGCGCACGCGGTCGCACAAGCGAGATGACCGCATGATCATGGCGCAACCAACAATCCCGAGCTGAAGTCAGAGAAGAGCACTAGCAGCGTCCAAAAAGGCTTCTTTTCTGCACCAAAAGGCCACTCCACTACGGTCGTTTTCCGAGCTCCCACCATCGCAGATTGAGGCACGGTAGCTCTAGGGTTTATAGGAGCAGCTTAGCTGTGGGTGCTCATGCACATGCGCAGCAGAAACGTTGCTTCGCATATGCCGATCAGTACGCATATCAGCAGCCCTGTTATCTAGCTACTGAATGTAACTTTCTCGGCGATCTTTCACTCGCTAGCTGGAATCTTGGATGATGAGATAAAAAGTTTTTTTTCAAAAGAGAGATGAAAAAGGTGGAGTGAATGGTGAATACGCAATGTGGTAATGATTTTGCTTTAGACATAGGCATAGCCCACTGGCGAGATCTCTTCTAGGACCCTCGATTGGAGGCCACAGGACAGCATGCAACGCAATGCTAGATACCCTGAGGCCTGAGAGAACATTAGCAGCACATGTTCTTGGATTCTGCTGCCATGTTCTCCCTCTGATGGAACGGCCGGCTATTCTGATTTCTGATGTTCCGATCCCCCTCTACTTGAATTGTTCTCGGATCGATGCCGCTACACGAACTCGTTCTCTCGTACTGCAAGATTTGCCCGGACGTGTGAGAGCTACCGATAGAAACGACGGTTATCCCACCAGGATAAAGAGAATATATCCGAGGAGACATGAGAGGTGAAGCAACAAATGTATGGAGAGAGAGAGAGAGAGAGAGAGAGAGAGAGAGAGAGAGAGAGAGAGAGAGAGAGAGAGAGAGAGAGAGAGAGAGAGAGAGAGAGAGAGAGAGAGAGAGAGAGAGAGAGCAAAAGCTTTGCTGCTTCGTGAACCGCTCGATCTTTAGCAAGCAAGCAAGCTTCGATCGGACTCTGTGATTGCTGTGTGTGCATGTCAGCTGTTACATGCGTGCACTCGATCTCGTAAAGGTCTGCATGCACGCACGCACCTTATTCCCGGCAACATCGTACTTCAAGGTCACCCGGAGCGATTCTTTGCAGCATCAGGAAAGCTAGCGACAGCTTTATGGCCGATGCATCATCCCGCTGCATTGCATTCAGATACGGCGTATTTTCTGTGTGCTGCTCCATGAGCTGTAGTACAGTGTTATGGAGACGGTGACAGACACAAGTCACCATCGCGTTTGAATCCTGCTGTGTGTGGATCAGTCTACATCTGGACGGCGACAGGCCAGTTGCCCAAGTGTGTGTGTGCAAGAGACGTACGAAGGGAAGTACGTACACGTACACGACGCAACAGTGGTGGCGGTCGGCCGCTAAACGGTGGCCAGAAAAGAGCCTACAGTTTCCGGGCGGAGGATGATGGTCTGCAGATAACAGATATATACATACAGATCACGTCCAAATGCACCGAACAACAAAGCTCGTAGGATGTTACGGAAGTGTGTGCTCAGACTAGGGATTTGTTGGGATAAATTATTCAGTGTGATATAAGATATATATATACATTTGATGCCAATCTAAATCCCTGCAGGGCCAAAAAGAAAAAAGAATATAAAAGTGTGGATTAGTATAGAGTGATAAGCCGTGCCACGTCTCGATAGCTAGTAGCTGTATAGGGACGACATTATATTGCATGGATACAGCCGGCACCAACACCTCACGTTCATTCTCTCTTTCTGGCCCTTTTTAAAATATATGTTGCCACCGATCGAGTTGCACGTACACGGTTTGCTTTACATAGCACAAATGGCTTATTAGAGGGCAATTTTAAAAGCCAAGAAAAGCTCGAGCGCCGCTCGATCGCCTTTGTCGGTCGGTCCGATCCGTCGTCTAAAGTCATCAGAGTGGATGATGTCGCATCGGATACAGATCATGCATGAGTCATCGTGTAGCGCTGGTGCATCCCTGCCCGCGCTTGTGCCTGCGCCAGGATCGGGGAGTGCCGCCGAACGAAGCAAAGCTAAGGACAAGATCAAGGCGAAGTTTACCTCGCCCGACAATGTCTCCCACTCCCACACCCAGGTGCAAAAACACACAGCGCCGCATGTCAAAAAAGGGCAGAGATCGTATGTATTGCTCCATTACTTGGTTTACAAAAGACTTGTTTGCGAGCCTGCCAACTAGCTAGCGAGATCGAAGTCGTCCTCGTCAGGGCGCACGCACTGCACGCACGCAAATCGGCGCCAGAAGAAGAAGTGGGGAAAATGGATGGCAACAAATGCACGGCTCGCGATCGACGACCGATATCTAGATCGTTCCGGAAAACCTACATCGATCAGCAGATAGCATGCATGCATGCATTTAACTTGTTGCACACCAGTCGAGGAAAAAAAAGAGAGAGAGGCGCAACGACCAGCAACCGGTCGAAAAGGGCAGGAGATCGAGCACCAGCAGCACATCGATATCACGAGGTCGCATTCGCAGCGGAAAGGGCCTGCGCGGCAGCCGGCAGGCATATCTGTGGCCCTGTGCAGTGTGCACTGCCTGCCGCTTCGCGGTACCCCACTACATATCCCCAAATTAAAGCCCAGAAGCCGCCGCCCGGTGTGGTTTTCCTTCTCTCCTCTCTCCCCGGCCGCTTATATAAGCCACCCCCACACCCCCTCTCCTGATCGAGCACCCATATCCCACTCCACTACCACAGCTAGCTAGCATAGCGCCTCGCCGATCGAAGATAGATTCGTCACCAGGCTAGCTAGCTGCGCTACCCGGCCGCGGCCATGGAGGAGGTTCACCATCACCAGGCGGCGGCGGCGGTGGTGACCGTCGTCGTCGGCGCCAGCTCCGGCGCCGGCGGCGAGAGCCGCCTGGTGGCGAGGTGGGGCGAGGCGGTGTTCTCGGCGCTGGCCGCGGCGTGGGGCGCGGTGGCCGGGTTCGGGAAGAAGCTAGGCCAAGATCGCCCGGGACGACCCGAGGCGGGTGGCGCACTCGCTCAAGGTGGGACTGGCTCTGACGCTGGTGTCCGTGCTCTACTACGTCCGGCCCATCTTCAACAACTGGGGCCTCTCCACCATGTGGGCCGTGCTCACCGTCGTCGTCGTCATGGAGTACACCGTCGGTACGTTTCAGTTCGTTCCTCCGATAATAATCCATACATCAGTAGTACTATACTACTTAATTAGATGACAATAAGATACGCATGCATGTCGTCACGCATGGACACGTAGAGAGCCGTACGCGCACCGTACAGCTAGCCTACCATCAGTGTTCACACACGGAGGACGTGCTACTAATTAACTAGGTTAACTTTTTGCTTGTGGTGCACAGGTGGGACGCTGATCAAAGGGCTGAACAGAGCGGCGGCGACGCTGCTGGCCGGGTTCATCGCCGTCGGCGCGCACAAGGTTGCCAACCTCGGAGGCACCCATGGAGAGCCCATCCTACTCGGCATCTTCGTCTTCCTTCTAGGTACACCACGCTTTGCTCTGATACTCTTAGTGATCGATGACAGGGCTCGATCCATGCATGTCACGATTACTAGTGCTTTAATTCGTGTGTTTATTTATTTCACGGTTTAATTTCTCGGTCGATCTGATCTCTATCTATCTCTGCAAATAAACAGCGTCGGCGGCGACGTTCGCGCGGTTCATCCCGGCGGTGAAGGCGCGGTACGACTACGGGGTGACCATCTTCATCCTCACCTTCAGCCTGGTGGCCGTGTCCAGCTACCGCGTCGACGAGCTCATCCGCCTCGCGCACCAGCGCTTCTCCACCATCGCCATCGGCGTCGCAACCTGCCTCTTCACCACCGCCTGCGTCTGCCCGGTCTGGGCAGGACAGGACCTGCACGACCTCGTCACGGGGAACATCGATAAGCTCGCACACTTCCTCGAGGGTACGTACGCTGTACGATCGGATATATATATCGCTACAACGAATCGGATTCATCCCATGCATATGGATGGATGGATGGATTCCATGTCAAAGATAAACTAAATCCTTGCTACCAAATCTAACCGCGAGAGACAGAAAAAAAAAACTTACCGCGAATAATTAAGTGCATGATGGTATTGATGCCTAGCCAAATTCAGTAACGAGAGAGCTTTCTAAAGAGGGAAATTAACATAGCACACTAGTACTAGACACACGACCGGAAACTACTACAGAGACCCCAGAGCAGTGAGACTAATTAAAAGCTGTATGCATATGTATGCAGGACTCGAGTCCGAATGCTTCGGAGAGAACGCTACAGCCGAGAATCTGGAGAGCAAGCCCTTCCTCCATGTGTACAAGAGCATCCTCAACTGCAAGACCACCGAGGACTCCTTGGTAAGCACCAGCAATATAGTGCAAATTTTATCTTGAGCATCAATGCTCCTGCATACGAAAACCGGCCGCGACGATCCGTTACAATGGCTTTTAATTAATTTATTTCCAAAAATGCAGGCGAATTTTGCAAAGTGGGAGCCTGGCCACGGCATCTTCTACTTCCGGTACCCATGGAGCGAGTACCAGAAGATCGGCGCCGTTACCCGCCAGTGCGCTTCTTCAATGCAGGCCCTCGCTTCCTACATCCTCACGCTCACAAAGTCTCAGGTAACTGCACGCGAAATCCCACCATTCCGCGATCAGAAGGATTACAGATCAACCATATATATGTCACTTATCACCAACATCATTTTTTTTCCTGTACTCGCAGCATCCTGAAACCAGCATGGAGCTAAGCTTGAAGGTTCGAACGGCATGCGGTGAGATGAGCTTGCAGTCGGCCATGGCGCTCCGGGAGCTCTCGGCGTCGATGCGGACGGTGACCGTATCACCCACGGCCAAGGCCCACATTTCTGAAGCCGTCAGGGCGGCGAGAGGCCTCAGAGCCGAATTGACGCAGGACGCGGAGCTGGCCAAAGTGATGCATGTTGCTGTCATTGCGTCTCTGCTCTCTGAATTGGTCACGCAGACAAAGAAGATCGCAGACTCTGTTGAGAACCTAGCTCAAGCTGCCCGTTTCAAGGCCCCTGAAGAAGAAGACGCTGGCAAGGAGGATGTGGTGGTTATCAATGTGGTTAGTGGAGAAGAAGGCAGATGATCTTCGCTGGAACTTGAATATAGTGGTGTTCTGTATTTTGTGAGAATAACCACATCAGGAGGAGCATCTGCTGAATGGGATTACCTAGTATATATGTGGTGAACAATACTATGTCGTGCGTGCAGTACAGCAACCAGCAAGTGACTAATTATTCAATTTATAGAAGTAATTATGATGCTGATTGTGATGATATAACGTTTGCTGCGTTCCGCACAGTTGTACAGCAATTAACTTCCTCAACAGGCAAAAATAAATGCTCTCAATGTGTGCATATCTAGTCAAAAGCACATGAAATTCCAAAAGCATGACAAATATTAATCCCATAACAAACCTTGCATGGTAGTGCAGATCTAGTCAAAATTCAAAAACAGATCATAACAACTTGAAAAAAAAAGTGTGGATATTGTTCCTTTCCTTATGCTAAGTTTCTAGATATAGATTCTTCTTGAGATTAGATAATTCACCGAATTGGAACTCTCAGGAGATGGCCCTTTGGTAAGATAGATGAAGTAGCTGCACCACTTCAAGTCTTCAAATGCCAGTGCATTCCATTATCAATTCAGTTACAGACAACAGTGATAAGCATGGAAAGTTTGCAACAGATGAAGAAACTAGCTAGTGAAACTTTGCACTGTTAATCACTAAATTCAAGTTAACCAGAAAAACATATACATGCATGCTTTCCTTTTCAGGACAGAACTATGACAACCATATCAACCATCACTTGGCTATAAACGAAGTGATTAGTTATGCAAAACTTGCTGGCTATAAATGAAGTGATTAGTTATGGACTGTCAACCACTACTGTCATGTTGCTAAGGAAACAAATAGACTAACATTTTTTTAGAAAGAAAGGTGTTTGAAAGGATATATACAATTGGTCATGGAGATAGAAATTAAATTTCCTTCCACAGTAAATTAGTTGCTTTCTATGAGTAATTATGCTAGGGGGTTTCAGCAAACTCAAGCATCAAAGAGGAATTGTACACTACTCTACCTCACCCCTTCACTCTACAATGAGCATCAACCTCATCAAGTAACCATAACTGACCCCTGCCCTTCACTAGCTTCTTCAGTACCAGATGAACAGAAATTGTACAACCTACTACGATAGATGAGGAGAGAAGCATCACGAAAATGGACTGAACGTGGCCTCGGCATATAGCAGCATGGGAATGGATCAAAGAAGACGTTATTGAACTAACCACCAATTTCTACAAGACATCACATAAAAGGAATCTTCCACTTCCCCTCAAGATTTCAGACCTATACGCTTGTGCAATGTTATTTATAGCCGGGAGCATCAAATATCATCTACACCACTTCCAGTATGCTTTTGTTCAGGATGGCATATCACTAACAACATCATTTATAGCCCAAGAAATAGTTCGTTCCTTCCAACTTTCTTCCTAAAAATATAAAGGTTCATGTTCAAACTTGACCTTGCTAGCATTTGATCATATAGAATGGTCCATAGTGCAAGCTCTCCAACATCAAAGGGTTTCATGGTCATTTCATTGATATTTTCCTTATTTTCATGGCAACTCCCACGTTATCAATTTGCATTAATGGCTACCCCACGCACGGACATACGGACCCTAAACCCTAAAGACACTTTGCGTCCTAGAAGGGGAATATGACAAGGTTGTCCGCTCTCGCCATACCTCTTTTGTCATCAATACCTTATTACACCCACAGCCGCTTCATCTCCCAAAGGAGAATACAACAAAGATTGTCTTCTCTCGCCATATCTTTTTTGTCATCACTACCTCATCAATGGACAACCCATGGGGATTTCGCTTCTCAATGGGGAATACGACAAGGTTGTCCATTCTCACCGTACTTTTTTGTAATCACTATAAATGACTTGTCCATCTACCTCCAGCATGCCCTAAGACAGTTTTGGTGGTCTGGGATTCAAGAAGGTGACACCACAAAACCCCTCCAACTCAGAGCTTGGCAAGACATTTGCCAACCAAAATCTCTTGGTGGCCTCGGTACGTATTAGGAACAAGGAACAAGTCAATCAAAGTGGCCTGGGATACAACTTGTGAAACAGATCCAGACATCTCTGCCATCAAGGCCAAAATGTTACCAAACAATTACTGGATAACACCATGCATCCTTGAAAATCTAATCAGACCAAACCTCCTCAACAATTGCAATTATCACTTATCACAAGGAAACACAAACATCTGGACCCAGCCTTTGTGCACAATCTGCACACATCATACTCTCTTGCAGGAAAACAATCAGCACACTAACCTGCCAAACAATGTTGCAGACCTATGGCTCCCAAACACTAAGCAATGGGACAAACACAGAATTGAACATGGCTCCCAAACACTAAGCAATGGGACAAACACAGAATTGAACTAAACTTTTTTCCCCATTTTCACACCTAAAAACAGTTTTTGAACAAACTACGGCACAGGAGAATAAAATAAGTCACATTCCAATATTCCATACAGGCTTACAGCCCTAATAAAGACTTCATCGAAGTACAGATATTGGTCAGTATGGGAACTACTTAACACTTTGTATGCATACCTATGGTGAAACTCCCTTCAAGAGTAGTAAACAAAACTAGCCTATTTGGAGAGTAAAAACGAACATAATTACCAGCAAAGAGTACAAAACAAGACAAATTCATCATGGACCCTACCAATTACAAATACTCTACAAAAGTTCATGATCTGGTCAGTACATGGGAACTGGATCACGTAATATGCACATACCTATGGAGAAACATTCTTCGACTATACACTAGTTAAATGTGAGCTGGTACACATCACCAGCCATATACAGGGTGCTGAACTTGAGGAGGCAGGAGATTCAAATCCATGCACTGTTGTTTGTCATAGTCACGTGTGCCAGGAATCGCTCCAGTCGCCAATCTGAGGATTTCGTTGCCAGTCAGGCAGTGATGAGCAAATGCCAGTCCCCCATCCACCACATCTGACAACTTAGGAAGTAAGGTATCTTGCTCACTTTGTTTCTCTTCCCACCTCGTCCAGGGTGACCATTTGTATTGCTCAAAACTTTGTCCAGCTCTGAGTACTCCATAAACCTCTCAGTTGCTGCCTCCCATGATAAATTGTACCGTTGCTCTGGAGTCAGAGATTGAGGTTCACTAGCCATGGCCTCTTTGACACGAGCAACAAATTCCTCTGAAGTTTTATATGTTAAGCAGTTGGGGAATGACTTGAAAAACTCGTTTGATGGATGATCTGCACAGACTACAAATTTCCCCATGGCAAGAGCCTCAGCTGTTGCTGTGCATAGCACATCACTAACACTTGGATTGATGAAAACTTTATACCTGAATATTTAACAGAAGAAAATAAATAATTGTATCAGCAATCTGCATAGAACAGGACAAAGATGAAAGTGAATTCCTTTTAGTAGATTCCTAGAACCTCACCCATGGAGTGAATCATCTGCATGGTCCTTTCCCCTGAAAAAATTGATGCTCAAATCACATTTTCTAGCAGCAGTCTGAACCTCTTCAGAGTCCTCGCCATTCCCATATACATCTATCTTGAAGCCTTCCAAGTCTTTTTTGTGTTTGGACAATAAATCTATCAGTTCTCTATAACCTTTAGCCCACACCATCTTCCCAAGAAAATATGCTCCCTTAGAAAAGACCTTCTGTCCATGCTCCCTATCAGCTTCTATTTTCTCACCAATATTGAGAAACTTTGGATTCACACCATGTACATTACAAACAACAGACCTTGGTAGATCTTGAGTTGCAGCAGAAAGACGTAAAACCTGCATGCACCCATTATTAGCTAAACTCTAACGAACACGACTTTTAACACAAAAACTGACATAAACACAGTACCTTGTGGCAGTATGCCCTAGTCACCCAGTTGTTGATATGCTTAACAAGGAACGACTGAATAGCACCATTTTTCTCTCTCTTGATATATTCCAGGTAATTTGTATGAACTACGCCGATGACATGGTTGAACTTGTCAGTCCAACGCTTTCCATGATGATACCAGTTGAGATGCTCAGGTTCTTCTAAAATTGCTATGTCTGCTTCTTTTGAGGAGATAAACTGGGAAGTATCCCCAGCAGGAATAATGCTGCGGCGCTCTTTTGAGAACTGTGGAAAAAAACATCCCATGAGTCATGGAAATTTCAGGGGAAGCAGGGTACTAGGACTCAGGATAGAAACAAAAGGGCCACAAAGATTGGGTGTTTACCTTGCCAGGATAGAAGGATATCTTAAAATCTGCTTCGAAGCCAAGTCTTTCCTGCAGCCAGTTCCTTATATAAGTTTCTTGCTCTTCTGGCGAACTGAAGGTGATGTTATTTGGGTAAACCAATTCTTGCTCTGACTTAGAGAGCCAAGGAACCAGCAAAGTCACTTTTTGCTTTACACTCCTTGCCAGATATGCAGCACGAAACAATGGGTTGATTGCTGTCCCTGTCATCCATGGAAGACTTGCTGTGGTGACAATAGCAACATGCCTTCTGTTGTCTGAGATCTTGTATTTTGCAGGATCATTCCAAAAACCTTCATCCGTGTGATAGCCAGTACTTTCTAACACCCTAGCTATCCTTAGATCAAGCTCCTCAGTTATGTTCTCAGCTAAATTTCTATCCTCTGAAAGGGAATGGTACATGAGCCGACCATTCCGTTTACTATATAACATCTCCACTAGTTTGTCACATAGATCTGCACCACAACATTGTAAGACTAAAATGGTCAGCGCCAGGCACCAATATCCTATAGAGTGCAGACCAACAGTAATGTTTTATACCTCTTCGTATGCCAAGTTGATCTAAAAATGGTCCAGATTGCTGGACTAGATATGCCAGAATTTCAGTCAGATCCAGTGGTGGGACTTCCTGCATTATATTCCAACGCCCGCTTGAGAAAAAGCACACTCCAAACAAAAAGCAATCAGATCAACTTGCAACACAAATTGTATTATCAGTTAATAATCAAAATCTTTGAGAGAACTCTGCTTTCATAAAAGCTCAACGTGTACTGAAAAAACTAAAGAAACTCACAATTTGAAAGGATTGTATTTGTTACAGTATTTGGTGCATTAACATATAAATCAAAAATGTTTGCAAGTTAATTATGGCAACCCTGCTTAGTAAGCATCAATACGTCCTCTGACCCCATTAATTTCAGGAACAGGTTACCTTTCAGAATGAAATTATATCTTCAGACTAATAAAGGTATATCCAGTACAAGCTAGCAGTTTGCAAAATATATGTAGAACTGTGCATATTGGACCTAGTCACATCAGAATAAGTAACAAGGAAAATGTATCCAAAAAGAGACCATTAGCCGTTCTCTCTCTGCACCGCACAAAAAAATTCCAGATTTTACCACTGTTTCTTATGGAATTACCTTGGATTCCCGATAGTCCTTGTTCAGTGATTTCTGCAAAAGAGGAAAAGGAGTATTACGAAGCAGTAATACTTCAATTAACCTTTGGCATCAGTTATAACATGTATAGTGTTCTCAATAACTCGAAAGCATTTTTTTCTTTTGCTAACCCACGTGGTGCACAAATTCACCAAATAGTTTTCTGCTGACAATAGTTAGGCATATAAAATTTTGAGGTTGCTGATTAAGTGACTGTGAACCTCTAAGGTATTCCAGGATGATTTTTCAGTGTTATTTTTAAAAATATTTCCTAGGATGACTACATATACAAATATCTTACAATATTAAAACAAATGTCAACATAAACACTAAACAGTGTGTTGATGTCTAATATGTGTAACTACTGAAATGTTTGGCGTAACAAAATTAAAATATTAATGCAGAAAACTTTCAAATTTTCTGCTATGGGATGCCACAGTTTTGCTGCTGAAGTGCAGTTTGTCAGTCACACCTCGTTTTTGAGTTATGGCATTCAGTCACTAGACATAGCCCCATTTCAATTTTTCAATTTCCTGAAGAAGTACTAGGAGTATGCCATCATATCAAATGCAGTGGTTGAAAAAATTACCAAGCTTAACTTAAATTTCTCCACGAACTCGCCGCGGCCACGGAATCCAGAGAACATGTCGCTCGACAGGCTCCTGCGCTCGAACTCCTTGATCCCGCTCCGTATCATCCTCACCACCTCCCACTCCTTCCCCCGCTGCTCCTCGCCCCGGTCCCCCTTCCACCGCGCGACGCTCCACCCCTCAGCGCCGCCGTCCCGCTCGGCCGCCACAATGGCGTTGCGGATGGCCGCGATCCCCGATAGGTCGACGCGGAGGCTGGTGGCGCCTGGCGCGGGCGGCCACCCGCCTCCGTCGGCGGGGGACGACGCCCCCCGCGACGAGTACTGCCTCCGGAGCTCCTGGATCTTGGGCTGGATCCGGTTCCGCACAAACTCGACCTCCGCGATGGGCGCCCCCGCCGCGACGGGCGGCAAGGAGGGCGCGAGAGCCGACGCCGACGCGAGGAGGTGCTCGAGCTCGCGGTCGGCGCGGGCGCGCACGGAGTCGGCCCGCGCGCGCATGAGGCGAAGGTCCGCCGTCGCCGAGTCCCGCACCTCGCGCCACCCCTTGGAGATGAAGGCGAAGGCGCCGCGGTCCGCGCAGCCGCCGGCGATCGGCGGCGGGTCGTCTTTACCCATTATTCGCCGCCGCGGGGCTCGCCGCACGCGGGGACGAGATGAGGCTTGCTTAGGGTTTTGGTTCTAGAAGCGCGTGGAAGCCGCGAGGCGCGCGTGAGGGTGCGCGGGAGAGAGATGGTTTGATGTGGTGGTGGGGAAGGGAAGGAAGAGGAAGACGACGGCGGCGGTTGGGGCCGGAGGGGGAGGCGCGCGGGCGCGGCTGGTGTGATTCCGGCATGCGGGGCCCGGTGTCAGGGAGGGAGGGAGGGAGGGAGCTGGAACAAGGAATGGTGTGGGCCCGGGGAGATCTTGGTGTGTGGTGAGGGGGATGACTTGGCACGGAGCTTGGTCGTCGTGGGGCCCCCTAGGTTCGGAGAGAATATGCTTGCGTGGGTAACTGGCTGGCGTGCTGCCAAGTGCCAAGCCGCGCCTAGGCTTTGCGGCTTGCTTGTTGTCTCGGTGGCTTGGGCATTTCCTCACATCTTTTCAGGGTGTGAAAAACTGAAAAGCTTTGTACTCCGTATTTCCTTGTGATGAAAATTGTGTAGATGCTTCTGGATTGGCTATCATTTCCCTACTTTCTTTTAGAGAAAGAAAGCGCATTTGTTTTTTCTTGTTCTTTCTGTATTATTCTTTTCTCATGGCATGGCGCGATTCGTGTCTTGAGTCACTGTAACACGCCAAACAATTCAGTGCGAAACAGTTTTGCTCGTGCTATAATCAAACTTTTAGATTTATAAAAAGGACTCAAATTAAAAAAAATGTTTGCAGCGCGCTCAACATGGGCCTCATTTCTGTGAAACTTGAGTGGGCCAACTGAGAAGCCGAGGCCAGCCCAGAGGAGGTGACAAAAACCTAAAGTGGGCCAGCAAAGTTGAGTGGCCCAGTAAAGTCCCATGGACCAACGACATGGGCTTTCCTGGGCCTTAGATCGCTTCCCATTTCATTTCTAGCTCTCTGCCTCTTCTCTAAAAAAAATAAAAAGACGACAAGAGGACATCTCTGCCCGCCACGCGCGAAAGGGCAAACGCTCACTCAAAACAGCAACAACAACATCTCGAGCATCAAACACACTTCACAGCGAGAAGAGGTTCTCTAATCCACCAGCTGGTCCTGAACTGAATCATTAGTTTACAACACATACGGTGGTGGCCCCGACCACACCTTCCCCCGAGCAAAATAATTTTTTTTTTGAAATAACCCAGCAAAATAATTCAGAGCACGAAAAGTCGGAAAGGGGGAGGCCTCAACAACAAGGTCCCTCAAATAATTCTATACCCTTTGCAGCACCAACCCTAAACGACGACACAAAATATTTCTCTACGTTTTCCCTCCTCTACCAACCGTAATGGCACTCACCAGTCACCACTCGCACACACTCCATCACACGGGGTCAGAGAGAGCCGAGAGGCTGTCAGCCGGCAACACTAGAGCTCTGCTTACCAAACAGAACAAAAGAAGATCGGACGGTACTAACGGTAGGTGGCGTACTCCATCATAGAGGACGCACTTGCCTGCGATCGTTCTCTATGCGCAGCCAAAACAGGTGTGTGATTAAGCTTATATAAGCTATGCAGGGCAGCAGGGTCGTCCGTTTGCTCTGCTCTGTACTTCCAAACTCTAATGGTCCTCTCGCTGTAATGTACTCATGCTATGGTCCTGGAGGTACGGTAGGTGGCATGTTACGCTAGTGTATATGTGTACATACAAATGATACATCATGCCTCCTTCTTTTCCCCCTAATGATCTGTTGTGGATTTTGTGATCGCCAAGCTGGCGTACCTGGAATCATCAAAAGTCGACATACTGTATTTGGGGAAATAGTTTGAGGGAAAATGTAGTGCGTTTCAACTCTTCAGTTTACAGTCTCTCTGGTTCGCGCGTTCGTCTTACTTCCATGCTAAGTCAGTGTAAGAAGAGGATCCACTATTTGTGTTGTGAATTGTGATTGTGACTTTGTGAGGCTGCAGGCTGCCTCCTTTAGGTAGGGTCTTTTGCCCCCACTATTTTTTTCTAGATTATTTTTCTGTGCTGATTTACCCCCATCAGATTCAGATCCTCTCTCTTTTCTTCCTTTATGGTAAAAGAGATGGCCTTTGTCAAGCCATGCTGACTCACGGACACTTTTAAGTTTTAAGTGACCACGAATGGACGAAATGATCCAAAAGCCCATTTTCCACAACCTTGCATTGCCATCATGTATCATGTATGTGGTCGGATGCCTTTGATACCAAAACTAACTCATAAAGAAAACCACACGACGCTATCCAACAGGAAGGATGACTTCATGCCCCTTTCCTTTCGTTCCCCAAAGCTTAACAACACTGTTCGCCTCGAGCCTCTGACCTTATATTCATGTTAGGAAAAATGAAAACAAACAGAGTCACTACTTTGAGTTCATTGATTAATGCTATATTCTTCCCCTGACGAAAAGTAAGCTTAACTATAAACGGGTGTACACGTATGGTGTCCCAGCTGATTAGCTCGCGGGAGGCAAATCAAATGGTCTGATTAGTTAGGGGACAGGCATGCATGGTGGTGCGCCCGAACAGGTGGTGCCATTGCCATAGGGCACGGGGCAGGGCAGTCGGTGGGGGGCGCTCGGTTGACGACGGGATCAGAAACGGAGGGCGCGCCGGCCGTTGTTTGTTTGGCCAGAGCCAGACGCGCGTGAAGCGACGTTGCAACCGTCGACCACCAACTCTCCCCACTCCGGCCGGCTCTCCGTCCCCGGGTGCCGGTCGCTGGATCGATCGATTGGAGCGTGTGCGCCGATGACGTAGCGCTGAGATTGAGATGGGAGAAAAGGGGACGAGCAAATCCAAAGCGAAATCTCTTCGGCGAGGGTTTAGTACTTCAGTTCTATGTGAAGCATTCCGATGGTTTGGCGGCATGGGTCAATGCCACAGAGAATATTCGTCTGAGAGTCAGCTGGTAATCTCAACGAGCACATACAAGAAGGTCAGGATGCAATGCAAGAATCGCCCCCCAGCTGAGATGGAGTGAACCTCAGGCACCAGCGAGCTCATCAATACCACTTCTCCGGCGCTAATCTCAGAGGCAGAGCAGATGCACATGCACTTGCTCACAGCTGATAGGCAAACCCTCCACGCTCCAGAGGGGCCCGGGAAGAAGCCGAAGAATCTTCGTGAGGTGCGCTGTACCTTTCATCGCCTCCAACCCAAAACAAAAGCTAGCATTTTTAAAAAAATCGGAAAGACGCACCACACCACAGCGCACCGCCTCTAGTTTAGTCGAGTTGTTGGAGTAATTAAAGGCGAGGCCACCCACACTCGCGCCACCACTTTAGCCTCCCACATGCGCGCACAGTCCCTCCTCCTAGCTTATCCAGCGAACTGAACACAGAGCAGAGAGCTGAGCGAGCTCTGCCATCAGTCTCCCACCAGCACTGAGCTGAGCTGAGCTGAGCCCAGTCGGAGCCGATCGATCGCCATGAGCAAGGAGAAGCACCACCGCGACTGGATCCTCCGGCGCTGCTGCGGCTCCATCTGCGCCTGCTTCCTCACCCTCGCCGCCGTCGTCGGCTTCATCATCCTCGTCGTCTACCTCGCCCTCCACCCCTCCAAGCCCTCCTTCTACCTCCAGGACGTCCAGCTCCGCTCCATCGACCTCACCGACCCCGCCATCACCATCGACCTCCAGGTAAGCACACGCATCTATCTCCATTTCTCTCCACCAGGGTGTTCTTCTTCGTGTCCAATTCCATGACGAAGAACCTAACCAAAAACTCTCCCTCCTTTTGGCACGGCGCAGGCGACGGTCGCGTCGCGGAACCCTAACGAGCGCGTGGGGGTCTACTACAAGTCCCTGGACGCGTTCGCGACGTACCGCGACGAGCCGGTGACGGTGCCGGTGGTGCTGCCGGCGATCTACCAGGGCCACAAGGACGCGTCGGTGTGGTCCCCGGTCATGTCGGGCGACGCCGTCCCCGTGTCGCCGTACGCGGCGGACGCGATGCGTCAGGACATCGCGGCGGGGTACGTGCTGCTCCACGTCAGGGTGGAAGGGAGGGTCAAGTGGAAGGTGGGAAGCTGGGTCTCCGGCGGGTACCACCTCTTCGTCAACTGCCCGGCCCTGCTCGCGGCCTCCGGCGGAGGAGCCGTCGGTGGCGCGTTTGCGGCTAGCGCGGCGGCGGGTGTCGTTCCGGCTGGTGTTAACGTCACCACCGTCTCGCTCAAGTTCACGCACCCGGCTGATTGCACCGTCGACGTCTGAATCCGACGGGCGTTGTGCGTACGAGGATCGATCTCCACGCAGCACCACGTCGCTGGCTGGCGCGTAGCTATCGAGCAGTCTTGTAGCAGTTGAATGTTCTTGGTTTTTTCTTCTTCTTGTTATTTATTTCCCCCATTCCGATCGAACCTGTGCAGAATAAATTATTACTTATTATGAAGTATTTCTCCGCCTAAATAGAGTTGGTTATTAGTTTCCCACCAAAGTGTAAGATTATTGAGGGTAGTTAAACTTTGAACCATCTTGGCGTTTCAATTTTCTTTTTTGGGGTCCTCCCATGCATCATGCTCTGTTTCGTTCAATTGAGCTTTCGGTGCGTGACATGGTAACATGGGCATTGTCCCCCCGCATGGTCGAGACTCGAGACGTCGTCAGTCTATCTCGAGCAGCACAAGATAGAGATGCAGCAGGCACTGCGTTTGCCGTTTTCAAGAGCCCGTACGAAACGGTTCGCTGAAAGGGAGGGAAGAAACAGAGCCGGATTTGAGAGGTGGGAGAGCGACGCGCCACCGGCTCAGCTCGTCGATCGTATTATTATGAGCAAGCAGCACGTAGCATCCGGCGACGCCCCACCTAGCTAAGGTCGTCGAGATCCGGGCGTGGCGCTGGTCTGGCCGCGCGTCACGGTCAGGCTGTGTGTGCGCGCAAAACGGGCAGTCGCGTAGGCATTATGAGCATGAAAACTCTGCTCGCGCCGACACCGGCACGTACGTACGTACTGGCGGCCGCGTTTCGCGTACGTGGCCTGAAAAAGACGTGCGCACACGCACGCAGCAGGAGACGTTTCACCCTTCCGCACCCAGCTCACAACAAGTCACAAAGGAGGCGGGTTCGGCTACCGAGCACCACCCCCGGCCGTCGGGAACTGGCCAACTGGGATGGGAGTGGGACGGCGAGAGGCCAGCGGCCGCCTGCCAGACAGAGCAGTCACCAGACGGCGACGCGGCAGCGGCAGTGGCGGCACGCGCGCGCGCCACGGGACATGTCGATTGGAGCGAGCGATACTCGATCCCGAGCGCGCAGGCCACGCCAGCAAACATGGGCCGCAGTTGTCATGAACTAAGTACATAACGGAGGAGGATGATGGGCTGCACAAGGCTTCAAGCCCAGATCAGATAGGCTAACGTAGCTGTGGCCCAAAAAGAGTACCGGTAGTGGACCGGGCGTTTTCTTAAAGGATTAAGTCCTTTTGACCCCCTCATCTATCGCCTCTGTTCGGTTTTCCTCCCTACTGCCCTAAAACCGGGCGTTGGAGGCCCCTCATCTCCAGAAACCGGGCGATTTTGGTCCTTGGGTGGTTTTGTCACTACTGTAGCAGTGGGCCCCACCTGTCAGTGTAACCCCATTCTCTCACATTCTCTTCCTCTGTGACCTCTCCGTCGCCACCGTGACGTCGGCCCCATTCCTCCGCGCCGCGCTTGCCTCCATCACGTGGCGCTCCAAGCTCCTCGCCGCCGTGTGTCGAGGAGCAGGTGCGGGAGCTCCACCACGACCTGGCCACGCTGCTCGACCTCCTTCCCGTCGCCAAGCTCACGCGAGGTCCGTAGCCACCGCCCTGCTGTCGTTCAACGATGCAGGGCTTGCCGCCGCCCACGCCGCGCCGCCGCGCCCGCCTTCACCGCCCACGCCCACGCCGGGATCACCCCTCCCGCGGATGGGAGCGACGGCGCTCGAGCCGGAGGAGGAGGGAGGCGCGGCGGCACTCGAGCCGGAGGAGGAGGGAGGGGCGGCGGCGGCCGGGTCTCGAGCCGGAGGAGGGAGGGGCGGCGGCGATGGAGGCTCGGGCCGGCGGAGGAGGGAGGTGCGGCAGGAGCCGGGAATCGAGCAAGCGGAGGAGGGAGGCACGACGGCGAGCCTGTCCTGGAGAACGGCCACGCTCGCTCGGGCTTGCTGCCGCCGGTGGATGCAGCCGCGGGGCCATCGTGCGCGTGAGGAGGAAGAGAAGGGGGAGAGAGACGAGAAGACGTGCGAGGCCCACTATTACTGAACCACCCACTGACACGTGAGCCCCACTGGTACTGTAGCGACCAAAACCACCAAGGGACCAAAATCGCCCGGTTTCAGAAGATGAGGGGCCTGCAGCGCTTGGTTTTAGACAGCAGGAGAAAACCGAACAGAGGCAATAGATGAGTCCTTTTTTTAAATAAAAAAGGTGGCCGACCGGGCATGATCGCTACATTTGTGGCCCTTCCGCCACGATGCCATGGCTTAGTGTGAGAAAAATCAAGGAGAACTTAAACGATAGGCGAGTTTTTTTTCCGGCTATACGGGACACGCACACATAGTTGTACGCGTCCAAGTCGAGCGGACGCGATAAACATCCACCCTAACGCACGACAGACACCACGATTTTATTTGCCAATCTATACCAATCTAAAAAGAAGCATTGGGAGAAAGGTTTCTGCGAGGAAGCGTCGCAAAATCGCGTCGCCCTCTGCGACCCGTCGGCGCCGGCAGGCGGGCCTCCGCTGGGACAACGATCAAGCGAGCGAATGTGTTCCGGGATATATCTCCGATCGTGGCCGCCCACGATCTTCGAAAACTGCTCGTTGCGTCGCCCTTTATCTCCTCCACCTTCCTCAGCAACCGTCACGCCTACCCTCACCTTCCGCCGGCCACACCGCGTCCATCCACGAGCATAACCCCGCTGCCGCAGAGACGATCTTACCTTCCTCGCTCTATCTCTCTCATCTCGCTGTCACCAAAACGCCCCCCAGCCACCAGCGCCGCCTCCGCCCACATCCTCTTCTCCTCTCCACAAACAAGCACGCTTAGAAGGCTGCTGCATGGATCATCAACGTTGCTGAGGCCAAGCGCCTCTCGCGTCGACGATGGAGACCAGGATCGACGGGCGGTACGCTCAAGTGCAGGCGCTGCTGCAGTGCGCCGGCGACATCGCAAGGGTGCGCGGAACTGCAGACACGGACAGGGAGATCGGCGACGCGCTCACACGCGAGGAATCCTCTGGATGCTGCTCCGACGCTGCACAACCATCCTACGCCCGCCTGCGTACCCCATCCTCATCCCTTGATCCTGTCTATGTGCATGTTCCTTGTCCTTCTTCCCCATGCTGCTCTGCTTGTTTGGGCCTAGGGCCAGCCGATGCCAGCACTTCCTCGGCATGATGGTTAGCGAGATCGATCATGGCACATGAGTACATGATGACTAGAGCATCACGTCGCACCATTGGCAAGGAGTCTTTTGTGTGGACAGTTATCCTCAATGTTGCACCCGCCCACGGTTTTTTATTTGGTATACATCCATTTTGTTCAGATTCAGGTACGATTCATAATGTTTTCATTTCGTATTCTTAGATCCTGAGAGTTTCAGGCACCCAGTGGTTACTGCATTGGTTGCATGAGCGCGATCCCTTGGACCTGTTTTCCAGCAGCGCCTATGTGATTCCATAATCATGTTTATTGCCCTGATTACACAGTGCAAGAGTAATACTCTTATTTCCAATTCGGTGTGATTTGGATATGCATTTGAATCATTTGGGGTTCTCCACATTACATGAAACTCAATTGTTGTGCTCTTTGCTAATTCTTGTGGCTACAAATAGCCATTAACTGTCGACTAAAATAAAAATACATTTCTTATGTAGTCAGTACATGAAAACTCTATTGCACTGGTCCACTGCAAGTGAAATTTATTTCTTTAGTTGTACATACAGAAAGATTATTGAATGACCAGTTCAATTTAGACAACCATATCACCCCTTTTCCTTTTTGACATGAAGTAAATGTATGTTTTTCATTTCATACCAGCAACACACTCATTTTTGGAATCAATCATACAGCAAAAATGGTGGAAGCAGGTAGAAGGGAGCGAAATAGCATGCATCAGTTTTGAATAAAAGCATTGCAGCCAGACTTCTAAATCAAACAATGGCCACTTGTAACAATTCTTTGCATGTCTGATAAAAAAAACCTAAATTTTATCATTGTAATGTTTCTTAGGTTGGCCAAACTTTAAGTTAAGTTACACCACTGAGATAAATTCAGTTAATGGGTGCCAATTACATTTTTCCAAATGAGACCTGGAAGAGTTTATTCTGGTTTGTGTTTGCTACCTGGCTTGGTCATTTGAACTTCCACATTGCTCTGGCTACTCCGAGGCAAAGTAGCTCATCAAGGCCAACGACTGGGGTACCATAATAGTTTCAGTGTTCACCACAAAGATACATGTTTAGATATTTTTTAGTGTACACTTTCAGAGAAGTGAAATGCACGCCATACTCATAAGTCATTTTTAATTGGAATATACTATGATGTGTGAAGTAGTCCACTTCAATTGGTATATGATCAGATTTATAAGTTAAATAGGTGATGTTTTTTTTTCTAAACATGATGTTAGCCTGTTGCAATTTTCTAAGCTTACTATATAACTGATCAATTACCCGTTGTCTGCTTGATAGTCCAGAAAAAATGGTGGATGGGAAGATGCGAGGTACTTTTCTGTTCTTGGGCTCGGGGCCATGAATATTTACATGCTAATTTCTAATTATAACAACACCGTAAGCACCAATATGAAATTGTGATCTGCTACCAATTAACAAGTAATGCATGATCAATGTACTGTTAGAGTTCATGTTAAAATAATCTTCCATGAGTTGGTTTCCTATAATTCAACTGATGTACTGGTGATGAGGGCTGAGGCCGACAAGTGAGTTGCACTGTTCCATGACCTGTTACGTGCCGTTGTCGGCCTCCTGCCATGCTCTGTTGCATCTTGGCATGTGTCTGGAAACTCGCCAATGCCGTGAAGCACAAAAAGAATGTGCATACATACAAATCGGCAAAAGCTCGGCCGCTCAAGGTTAGTTCCGCCCCCTTAATTTTATGTGTAGGAAAATTGAGCAGTGACTCCATAGCAAGCAGTGACTTAATGATGAACCACACAGACATTTAGAATGCCTATTATCACTACGCTTTTGCCTCACTTCCTAAACTCTCTCATGCGCCCTCAAAAAATTAAAAAAAACTCTCTCATGTGCCTATGTACTTAACTTTTTCTTTTTTGTGTGAATAAAAAATGTACGCCATGCTATGTTTGATTATTTAAATGTATATTGCCTGACAATTGTTTTATTTTCAAGTTTCTTTTATTGCGTCAAGAAACTTTTAAACCCGTAGCAACACACGGGCACAATGCTAGCAATATAAAATAGTAATATACAACGATCACGGTTAGCAGTGCGCGGACCTAGCAGTTTTGTAGAGCCTGGGCAGATGCTACAGTCCGCAGACAAAGCTTTGGTCCCTGCTCTGGTTGTGTGTGTTATCCCAGTTGCCCAAGCACCATGCTTAAGGTGTTTTTGTTGCCCAAGCACCATGCTTAAGGTGTTTTTCGTTGGCTTAACTGTGTGCATGTAGCGCACTTTCGCACAAGGGAGCTCGGGCAAGCGCCCAGGGTCGCCGCGCCCTCGGTCCGCCACTGACTGTCAATCTGCATGTGGCAGTGCGATTGACTGCCAGCGTAAAACTTGAACAACGAGGCGAGCAAGGACGCGCCAAACTCCGGATGAGCTCGCTTTCTTTGTTTTTTTTTTGGACTGTGAGCTAGCTTTTTTTAAACAATATAGATGTACCACCACCCACGATGCTTGTGTGCGCATAGAAAATGACACAACAATGGATATAGAAAGACGCTACAGAGCCGAAGGCCTTGAGAGCGTGCGAATCCTTCTCAAGACATTGACGCGTGCACCAACAAAGAGAGAGAGGGCGTGCTACAGTAACGCATATCTGACATACGACATGTAGAATACAGTAACTATTAAAAGCTGGTGCAACAATAGCAGAGGCCCTGAGGGGGGACATAAGAGCATCTCCAACAGATTGAACTTCCTCTTTCCCCTTTCCTCTTTTTACTCGTATAGGGGAATGAAAGGCAAAAAATCATCTCCAACAGATTGATTTCTCCCTTTCCCCTTTCCCCTTTTTTCTCCCTCTCTCTCCCCTTTCTTTTCTCAATCTTCTCCTCCTCCCTTTCCTTCTCCCTTTCCTCCTCTTCTTCCTGGCCGCCCGATTCGCAGCTCAAGATGAAAGCCTGGCCGCCCGATCCGCCGCCGGCGAGGCCATCCGCGCCGCCCTGGCCGCGCCACCCCCGCCGGCGGCCATCTGCTCGTGTGCCGGCGGGCCTGTGCCGCTCCTCTGCCGCGCGTGCGGAGTGATTCCCGGGCGCGGCGGCACTGCTCGGAGCGGCTCGGGTTGGCCGGCAGACGGAGCTCCGCGGCAGTTGGCGGCGTGGGAGCTTGGGGGCGGAGCTCCACAGCGGCTGGCGGCGCGGGAGGTCGGAGCGGCTCGGGATGGCCGGTAGAGGCAGAGCTCGAGGCAGCTAGCGACGCGGGAGCTCGAGGCCGCCGGCGCGGCTGAAGCTCGAGCGTCTGGGCTGAAGCTCGAGTGCTCTGGAACGGGGAGGGAAGAGAAACAGAGACAAGATGAGGGAGATGATGTTACTCGTTGACAGGTGGGTCCTATTTGTCAGTGTGGAAGAAAGGGAAAAGGGGAAAGGGGAACTGATTTTACTCTTTCTCCCTAAAACACTGATTTTGTGAAAGGGGATTCCTCTATAGGGTGAGAAAGGGGAAAGGGAAAAAAGAAACTGTTGGAGATGCTCTAAGCCCCCCTGCGTACCCCTAGATCCACCCTAGACTCAATGGTCAACGTGATGGCGACCGCTTGTAGCAGCAGCAACATGGAAGAGGGGCGGAACCGTTCCAGTGTAGCATGGCCAGCAAGGGAGTACGTACTAGGATGATATCGTGGCTGGTAAGGAAGAAAAGCTCGAGCACGATTATCTATTATCTTATTAAAACAGAAGCAAAAGGAGCTACCAGATTCACCGAGAGGGTCTAGAAATTCTCACATTAATCTAAAAAAGAGAAAGGTATAGTCCGTTGGATTTTATGAAGATCTAAAGTCCAGGCTAATCCACAGAGTCCATGTCCAATACAATTATTATAGTTAAATCAGATTGAAAAATAGAGAGAATTATTAGTTTGGTTCGCATATAGTATAGAACGTTGACTTTTTGTTATCTTCTTAGATTTTTGAGTCCATATCGAAATACGCCTCTATATTTAATTACTTTTTTTATCTCATCCATATCTCTTGCGCTCAAGAGATAGAAATTTTATTAGAAAAGGATAATACAAGATGAACAGCCCTAGATAGAAATAATAGCACAATAGTGCTCCCTATTCCTAATTAGTGGTCCGTAGTCATAAAAAGTTCCTCTCTGACTTCCCCGTGCTTTAGCTTTTTTTTTCCGAATCACATATTACAGACACAGACACTCATAAACACGCATGTATATTTGCCCCTACGAACACACGCACGCAACCCTACTCCTATGAGCACCTCCGAAAGGCCGAGCCAGCAAATCCTCAAGATTGACTAAGTCACCACTGGCGTCTCGCTATCGACGGGCACGCCGTCTACCTGGAATAGTGTCGGTTAAATCCTGAAATAAATCCAGAAAAATGCGAGCACCGGTACCAAGTGGAGGACTTGAATCTGATGGGCAAGTTTCACCACAAGGATCCTTACCAGCTGAGCTATGCTTAGTTCCCAGAACTTTTGCTGACACAGAGCTTTGAATGTGTTATTGTCACATTTGAGTGTGTTACATGGATTTCCTTGACCACAAAGATTTCGTGTAGTTCATCCATCTTTGACCACAGACTCAAAGGTGGAGGCACCATTTGGTTTCAGGCTGAAAATTCATGCCCATGCATCTCATAGGCAGCAATAGGCCTATTTTTTGGCCAAGCATGTCTTCCCGTTCATTTTTACCATAAAAAATGAGAGCGAAATAAAATATGGACTTCATTTTCTCTGTCCAAGTCCATCTCACAGAAGGTCATGGGTGGGCTAGGGCAAGGTCGTCAGGATGGGTCTAAAAATACTCAGATCTAATACTAATAGAAATCTGGCATGCATGGTAAAAAAGAAGAGAAACTCATATATAAGAAAATTAATCTAAGAATATGTTTCATTGAAGTCTTCATTTATTCCATTGTAATACTAACAAAAAATAATGCATAGGAAAAGGTGACCTAGAGGGATAGGTGAACAAGGACACGAACATATGCATTCTTGGATGCATCCGTGCATGTGCATTCTTGAATGCATGCAGATGAAAAACTGAAAATTGTTAGGATGATATATATCATATCATTGCAAATAAGTTTTTTAGTAAAATACTTACCATAAATACTTAAAGACATTGAAGATGACCCAATAGTGAAACTCAATCCCCAATTTAGTTACTCTATAATTTAGCTACCGTACATTACAATAGGATTTCTCTCTTTATAAATAACACAATTGTTGATTCTATGTAAGTTTCATTGAATAAATTTCTGCTCATGGTAAGCACTTTCACTTTGATTAAAAAGAACATGTTTTTTCCTCCCACTTATAAACTATGCTCCCATGTAGATTATCAATTTCTTCATTAAGACATCCTGCAAAGTTAGTGCTTCCAACATTTAGATATCTAAAGGGAAAAAGATGAAAATGTCGAATGTTTCTTCAGAGAAGAGGAAACAATAAGGATTCACGTGAGAACACAAGTCGTGTAGACTTCCTGGATGCTCCACGAGCATCTGCAAGACGAGTTAAACTACTAAAGTTGCAGGAATACTCAAGTTAATAAATAAGGTAAAAAAATTTGAGAAGAAAAATAATAAAGATATAAGTTGTGGGATGGGTTCGTATGCCAAAATAACTACATTGATGGACAACCACACGTGATTTTTCTAGAATTACTCAATTAATAAAATTAGAATAACATGGGAAAATATATTATAATAATTATATATATAATAATATAGTACTATTATATTTGAAATATAAATATACTAATAAAGCATGCAAACACTGCGAACAAAGTATGAAAGAGTGAGCCAAGTAAGTGTTGTCGGTTGGTGAGTATCTTCAAAACTTTGAAATCTCTACTAACTTTATAGTAACAAAAAATTGAAATCTTGAAGAGAGAACCAGTGATCTACCAGGTCGGCAAAAAGTACAACATGCCTTATAGCGTGAAGCAGCCAATAACCAGATATTTTGTCAAAACTAAAGGATAAGACAATAGGGTTGGAGTAGAAAGTGGATAAAGTACAAAAGGACAACCTCTTGCAGGTGCACAAGAGCTTCATCACTAGAAGATAAAGTATTTTTAACTTACAAATTAATGCATCCGCCTAATAAAAGATTGAAGTGACAAGTCCAATATACATACATGTATGATCCGAAAATAAGTGCTATGAACTAGCCCAATTGAACATAAGTGCATAACAAAAGGGCTCAGGGAGCATTCACCAACTTTTGTCAACGGCTGACTATATAAATACTTTTAATCCATCCATATGTTCTTCGTAAAACCTAAGAATTATTTGTCGATGCAACTAAATCTCTCTGACAGAAATTCACATTACAAGACAAAAATCATATAATACTTCTTTTATTTAAATACAATTTAATGCCTCAAATATAATACTAAAAAATATGATACCTTTGGTTTGGGCTTTGTATTTGAATGAATAATATAAAATCATATAAATAAAATTATTTTCATGTGAAGACTCCAAATGTCATTGAAAAAACTAGCTACCCGCGTAAATTACACGGGCCGTCTTACTAGTTAAGAGAACGCTAAGGTTTCAACTTAACAAAAAATGTGAACCCCTGCATAGGAGGGGTAACTCTTCTTATATATAGGGTTAGTTTTAGCACTATGTATGCAACGTACTCTTATATATAGACTCATGGTCCTTTGCGCGAGGTTTTATGAACGTGCTATTTGCGAAGCGCCGTCCTTTCTGCTTTAAATTTTTAGTTTTTACATTATTCAATTTACTAATTGACAATTTTTGGTACCTTATCATTTTTTATTATTTTGTTGTCAATAAATTTTGCATTGTACTATATGCATCTTTAGTTTAAAGATTTTAGGGGCACTCTCAGACCCTGCAGAACTTTTTTTTTTGCTATAGTATGTAAAACAATGGATCCTAAAATCTATAGTTTTTTCTTTGATATTTTACGATGTTAAAATTAGATTAGCACATAATTTGGATTAAAAAACTATACACTTAGCCTATCAACATCAATTTTTTTTTAATCTTTCACCAATGTCAAAGAAACAAGAGTTACACGCATAGTTAAGGCTTAGATGAGAAGTGAAGACAAAATAAGGGGCTACATGCATAAAAATGTTCATGTCATGTGCCATAGTGGCAAAAATACGTCTATTAGGAGTACACGTGACCGTATATACACACATTTGACAAGTTTGTGTGTCCACTTGCACATTTGGTGGTGGACCGGGCCTCATACCCTCATCGCTGGACCGGCCGCGCTGCCAGCAGCTGCCGCCCTTCCCACGATGCTAATGTGAGAAAAATCAAAAGAGATTTACCAAACTTTAAGAGCAAATAAACTGTAACAAAAGCATTTGACGCATTCACGCATCCAAGAACATACATGATCGAAGAGCTAAGCTAACCATCGATTCAGATGAAAAACGAATTCATCACCATCCACTTTTCGATGCTGATGTGTACACTGACGAACTGATAAACTGATGAATGAGGAAATTGACTATACTAGTACAACATGTTAACATCACGCCATAATCTCAAGTCTCAACTGGAAAGAAAATCGACCAACCTAGCCAAGAAACGAAGCAACAAACCTGACAACTTCTAATGTGGAATTAATCGGGTTGGTGGAACTGCTCTTCATCCGTGTCTTGGCATCGACACGTCATCCGCAGTAATGATTCCTCGCTCGTCGCCACGAGGACCCCGCCGCCGTCACATATCGTTGGGCCCACCCCGCTCGCCGCCGCCGCCGCCGCCGTCGTTTGCCCACGCGTCGTCGCCGAAGCCGCCGCGTACCATCGCTGTTGCCCCGCGTGTGGCAGCTTCCCGGCGATGACGCGTCGCCGGCTGTGGCTGCATCGTGGGGAACAGCTGCATCGGCGTCGGGGAGAGTTGTGGCGGCCTCGCCGAGAACTGCGGCTGCGTCACGGGGAACAGCTGCATCGGCGTCCGGGAGAGTTGTGGCGGCCTCGCCGAGAACTGCGGCTGCATCGCGGGGAACAGCTGCATCGGCGTCGGGGAAAGTTGTGGCGGCCTCGCCGAGAACTGCGGCTGCATCGCGTAGAGTTGTGGCGGCGGCGTCGCGGCGAGCCCGGGCGCCGTCGCCGGTGACCACGCGGCGCCGTAAGGGCCGCCTTGCGGCCGCATCCCGCCGCCGCGCGCCCTCCCCGTCCCCGATTGCTGCCACGCCGCGCCCAGATTGGTTGTTCCCCCCCAAGGCGAGGCGGCGGCGGCGGCGGCGCGGCCGTGGCTAGGGTTGGGCGGCTGGAAGATCCGGAGGCCGCCGCCGCCGCGGCGCCTCGCAGCAGCCTGGCGGTACGCCTCGAGCCGGCGGCGGAGGACCTCGAGCTCGACGGCGGTGTCGAGCAGCTGGGCTTCGAGGTCCTCGACGAGCCCGACGCAGCCGCGCACGGGGTCCGCAAGCCGCATCCTCGACTCGTGCACGACGGTGCGCACGCACGCGTCCCACCGCGGCGGGGTCACCTCCCGGAGCGTGCGCAGCAGGTTCTTGACGCCGAACACCCGGAGCACGCTCCGGAACTTCTCGGGGTCGCCGGCGGGGAAGTAGGGCGCCAGCACGCAGCCCGGCGCGCACTTCTGCCGCTTGTGCTTGCACGCCGCGCAACTCGGCGGGGGTGTCGTCTGTGGCGGCGGAGGCGCCGCGCGGACGCCATGGGCCGCGGGCGGGGTCGGGGGCGTGGACGAGGACGAGATGCTGCTGCCGCCTGCGGCGGCCGAGGCTGGGGGAGATGAGGTAGCACCCGACGGCGAGTCGGGCTCCGAGGTGATTGCGCCGCCGGATGGCGAGGACCAGGTCGGCGGCCCTTGCGGCGGCGCCGGTGGTGCGGACATGCTGCTCCGCGTCCAGCGGGCAAAGGTGTGCCGCGATCTCAAGAGAATTGACGAAGGGATCGGACGGCAAGGTAGGCCACCGTGTATATAATGGTGTGCCGCGATTGGTTGATCGGCAGGGGGGAAAAGGAGGAAGGACGCTGTATCACGGCTTGTGTGGTGCAGCCGTGCAGGTGTAGAATCTGCGCGTTGGATGGATCTGCCGAATGGTACACCAACACCGTCCTGACTGGGACCGAAACGCATGTCAAATTGCCAATGTCATTTGCTCCGATCCAACTATCCAATGCAAGTCGGGTGCATGCTAGAATCCTCGCTATGTTGAACGCCAAGCAAATCGATACATTTTAACCGTTCTTCTGCTCATTTTTTATGATTGTTACTTAAGATTTGCATGCCCTCAAGACATCGAACAATTGTACGTATTTTATTATATTCTTTTAAGATGAAACTTGCACACACAAATTCTCATATACGTCACGCACGCATAACCTGTTCAATGAGCGCCTTGAAGAGACTGGACTGGTAGGTTGTCGCTACCCTAGATTCCATCGGCGAGATCGATCAAGCTTTAAAAAATACGCACGTGAATTTTATATTTAATAATTAATAATATAATATCGTACATTTAAAATTGTTCATAACACCACACATTAAATAAAAACTATGTATTTATACATTAAAAGCATTGGACCTCCGGCAGAAAAAGAAGTAAATTTGTAGGATCTTACACAAAAGAAAATATCTACGATACATATATCTGTGTTCACCTCGGCCTGAGCTGCCGTGGCCAGCTTCTTGATGATGAGGAGGCCGAGGAGGTTGCTCTCCTTGTTGCCGGTGGCATCGAGGAACGCCGCCACACACTTGATGGCGCCGGGCATTGCCACAACACAGAGCATGTTCCGCTTCTTTTCGACAAGCTTGGACACGACGTGCGTCGTGGCCACCCTGGCACCGCCCTCGGTGTTGACGCCCTCAAAAAAATATGAACTCTGAGTAGGCGATGGGAATGAAGGGAGAGATGGTATGTTTTAAGGAGGATGTGGCACCTTATATAGGCGGGCAGAAGGGCTAAGGGGACGAACCTGGACGCTCACGACTATGGTAAGCAATCAATTTCCTAATTGACTTTCATGGCTATGGTAAGCAATCAATTCCCTAATTGGCTCCCATAGTTATGGTAAGCAATCGATGTCTTAATTGACGCTCACATGTATGGGCTAAGGGGATGAACCTGAACGCTCACGATTATGGTAAGTAATCAAATTCTCTGATTGACTCCCACGACTATGGCAAGCAATCAATTCTTTAATTGGCATCCACAATTATGGTAAGCAATCAATGTCTTAATTGACTCTCATGGTTATGGTAAGCATTTTTTGATTATAGGATGTGATTGACTACAAGTTTTAAAAGAAAGGAGATGTCCGAATGCATAGATGTCATTCATTTTCCGTCGGCCTTGAATTGGGGAACGCGATTGCGTAGCTGACATGACAGATTTGGGTGGATAGAGTGGATATACGGGTGACAAAAAATTGGGCGGGGGAGGCGGGGACGCCGATTTTCAACGGGGGAGGACGACAAATCCGTCTCCCCTCTCCCTGTGGTCGTCCATTTTGGCCTGCCATATGGATCCTTTGTGAGGGGTGTTTGAATAATTTTTTTGGGTGAAAACGATTTCAAATTGCTCAGATTGGCAAGTGCTAGTAGGCTGGATTCGTAAGATTTTGATTTTTGAAATTGTTTTTTCTCAGAGACTGTTGCCTTTTCTTTTATGGGTTTAACTGATGGTCTTTTGCTTTCTGGGCCTTATGCGTGGGCTTGTTTTCCTCTCTTCAATATTTTATTTTTGTGTGCCCACCCTTCGTAATTTCGTAACTTAAGCTAAATTTCATTTTAACTCAGCTTACATAATAATATTAACTAGAAATTGTAATTTTACTTGTTGAACTTTAAATTTTCAATCTTTGCAAAAACGGCATCAACGTGATAATTTCCTATATGTGTTCAATTTCCAATAGTGGTGTTTGAAACGATTGCACATTTGCTATATATCTGGCACGTATTTATTATATTTAATGTATGGTCACTGTCTGAAATGACATTTATTTGTGAAGTAGAGGTCTCTTCTTTTTTATCTCAGCGTGTAACCCATATACACAGGAGGAAATGCAAAGCACGCTCCGTGGCGGCACCAAACATATACTACATTAAAACGCTTGCGATATATATATGCTATTGAATTATCAATTTGGAGTTGAAATGTTTTGAGATTCCTTATGACAATGTTTTGAATTTCCTTACTGGCCATCTCCTGGTGAAAAGATAGTAAACTCGTTCCATAATAACGGATAAAGGCGAATTAAAATCTCCAGCTAAAATAGCATCACCGTCACTCCACTACAAATTTACAACAGCTCCAATTTGTCTTTAGTGAAGCACAAATACACCATTGATCCAATTCTCTAACACCACGATCGCCAAAAAAAAAAGCAAAAGAAAGGTTAACTAGACTTGCAACTAATCTATAGGTTCTTATCAGAAGCTCTCCCTTGATATGCAGCACATGAATCCTTCGATGTACACAGTCACTAGTTCTCCTGCCTTCGGAACAACAGCGTCCTGTCGACGGCCGTGAGCAAACATACATCACCTGAATCATGCTCACCCGCTTGATCACCCTCCACGTTAACGTTCAAATCGATGCAAGACGGAGACGACGACGAAGCACCATCTCCATTCCGTTCATGATCGCCTGTGCGCTCCTCCTTACCCTCCTCCTCGACCTCCACCTTCACCTTTTTGCTCGGCGGTGAGCACGCTCTAGACCCGGCCTCGTCGAAGCTCTCACAGCTCAGGATGATGATGGCGTCGCCGACGCTGACCTCGTCACCAGCACGGTTCCGCACCACCCCCGTCTCGATCGCCTCCTTGATGCCGAGCCGGCAGCTCCGGGAAGCCTGCTCGACGTCCTCCATGAATATGACCCGGTGCGGGTTCTCCGATAAAGCCTCGTATAGCCTCTCTACTGGATAGGCCGCCGGCTCGCCGGCGGGAGGCGTCCGTGGCCGCTTACTCCGGTAGTGCTCGTCGGAGGATCCGGAGGCAGCCGGCGACGATGATGTGGCACCGGGCTGCCGCCTGATGGAGAAGACGTTCTTGCGTGACCCGAACACGAGGCTGGCGAGCTCCCTCGCCACCCTCTCCTTGCCCTCGGCGTCGGCCCCGAGGAAGAGCATCCACGTCTCCTCCTTGGCGCCGGCGGCGTCCACCGCCGGCGACCTCGACGACCTGCCGCCGCGGCGCTTGGCGATCCCCGACCGGCACTGCAGGACGGCGCTGGCGACCTCGGCGACGGTGTCCTTCTGCCAGGGCACCTCCTTCTCCAGCGCGGCGCAGAGGAGCTTGAGGTTCTCGGCGCTGAGCTCCTTGAACCTGGCGCGGCACTCCACCTCCACGGACCCGTCGTTCGAAGGCGCCGGAGACTTCGTGGGACCTGCTGGCAGCCTTGTTGTTGTTGTTGTCCCCGCTGGTGGCCTCGCGCTTGGTGGGCTTCCACGGGTGGTGCGTGGCGGCGTCGAGGAGCCACACCGAGTGGCGAGGCTGGTGGTTGTTGTTGTCGCCGCCGTGCTCGTAGGAGGAGATGGAGGAGGCCGGGGACACCGGCGCCGAGAAGTGCAGCGTCATCCGCTGCGACGGCTTGCTGCAGATGGAGCTCCATGTCTTGCCAAGATCCGCGAGATGTGTAGGTTCCTGTAACAAATGTCACTTAAGAAGATTAGCACATGTGTAAACAAAGCATGCTATTAAGAAAGTAATTGGAACAGATTATTGGAGAACAATCATGCATGTGATAGAACATTCGAGTGGTTCGTACATACCTGGTCACGGCAATGCTGGAGCCAAGAAGGGAGTGTCGAGGTCGACGACGACGAGACGAACGACGGGCGGGGCAATGATGCCTTGGTGTCGATCCTGGTGGCGGCAGAGCAATCGCCGCAGCATCTGGAGATCAGCTGGGTGCCGCCCAAAAGCGGCCAGCAAGGCGCCGGAGCGTTCCCATCCGTGTCAGAGCCCGCTTTCATGGACTGATTGACCGTGCCTAGAGCGCTGCAGAGAGAACAAAACGGAATAAGATTCCACCGTCACCTCGCCCGTCGACGTCCCCATAAAATCAGCTGTTAGCTGCTGCTAGCTTTGCCGGTGTACCGGCATCCGGCATGATGCACAATGGCTTTATTTCAAACATTGTTGATAATTTAAGTCATGATAATGCCCCATTTCTATGTATTCCGTATGGTTATGAACTTATTTGGGGTATTTAAACTTGAAAACCTAATATTATGGGATGTTAACAAGGTTAATGGAGAAAGAAAAAGGTAGGAGAAACAAAGAAAGATGCAAAAGAGGGAATGTGAATGTGATGAGCTAGCTACTGCCCTAAAGCTTTTGTCCCGAAAGCACGCAAAAGACGAAAGCTTTCACTCACACTCATGGTAGGCAGTAGGCAAAGAGAAAAGGCCAGAGAGCACGCCGCAGGGACACGGTACAGCCGCTACATCCTAGCTCAGGGAGCTGCTGCCTCAGTAACGAATGGTCAGGGCAGGGACATTTCGTTTCAGGCTGATTCGTTCACCTGACGTGACCTTCTGAATCGGGAAAATCTAACCACTTTGCACCCATCGCAAAACCGAAGATTGGGGGACCGCTAGCTGGATCGGATTCAATTTTTACGTACCTGTCGTCGAAGGCGCAGGTGGTCATGAGGCTGAGCGCGAGGCTGCCGGCGGGCACCGTCAGCGTCTGGAGCCCCCACAGCGTCTCCAGCGACGGCTGCCCCGCCCGGCACTTGGTGTACCCCTGGTACGTCGCGAACCCGAGCAGCCAGCACACGCCGCCGTCGCCGCCGCCGCACGCCATGGCGCGGAGCTCCGTGACGGCATGCTCGACGGCGCAGTAGTACCCTCTCCGGCCGCCGCCCTGGACGACGTGGCCGGCCCAGAACTCGGCGGCCCACTTGATGTCCTCGACGACGACCAGGACCGGCCGTCTTCCCTTGCCGCTGGCGACGAGGCACCGGAGCTCGCCGAGCCGACGCTCCGCCTCCTCCCTCGCCGCGTCCCGGAACGACGACACACGGAGGCTCACCACCTGCGCGCCCCGCAGCGCGTCGTGTTTATGTTCGCCTCGCTTGATCTTGTTCACTGCGGCGTGCGCCGTGGCCTCGGCCGCGGCGGCGCTCTCGGCGACGACGACGAGCCTTCTCTTGCTCCGCGACGCCAGGCAGTCGAGCACGGCCGTGACGTCCTCGTCGCGCGCCTGGTGGTGGTGGTGGTGCAGAAGTGGGAGCTTGTTGGCTTTGGATTCCGGAGCCGCACCAGGGCTCGTGCTGGCCGTAGCACTGCTAATAGGGTTAGGGTTTTGGCTGCTGGGAGTGGCGGCGGTGGTTGCGGTGGTGACGCACACGGCCTGCTCGACGTTGGCCTTGACCTGTGTGCTGGAGAAGCCGGCCTCGCGCATGACGCGGCTGACGCTGGGGTCGTCGAGGATGGAGACGACGAGCTGCTCGAGCTCGATCTTGACGGCGAGCACCGGCTGCTGCTGGCTCTCCACGGATCCCCTCCGCTGGTGCGCCTGCGCGCGCTTGAACGCGGCCACGAGCGCGTTCGACAGCGACGGCGGGTAGTAGCCGTGGTGGTGGCCGTGGCCGCCGAGCCCGAGCAGCGGCGACGAGGCGACGGCGGCGGAGGCCGGGAGCCGGTTGAGCGCGACGTTGAAGCAGAGCTCCAGCGCCTTGCACTGGAGCGGGTGGGAGTGGGACCGGAGGCACGCCGCGCGGAGGAGGCCCGGTGGCCCCGGCGCCGGCGCCGCCAGCATCGCGCTCGCCACGTGCAGCGGCGTCACCTGCGCGTTCCCGCGACGCCGCGCGAGGCTCACCGCCTGCTTCACCACCGCCGCGGCCTCCGGCGTCAGCGACTGCTGCACCGTGCAACCCCCCGCCCTCATCTCTCCAGCCGGCCGCCTATACCTAAGCTTAGTTAGTTAAGCTAGCTAAAGATCTTGTGGCAGTTGCGAGGTGGAAGTGGAAGGGGAGATGAGGGATTGTAGATATAGAGGGGATAGGATCACTGGAGCTGCAGGCGGCGGATGCGGCGGTGCTGCTTTATATGTTGGCGAGTAGTGTTCATCTTTTGAGCAAGGGCGGCCGGCCGGTGAGGTCTTGAGGTGAGGGAAGGATGGATTTGGGCGCGTCTGGATTTGTGCTTTTCTTGTTAGGGAGGGCTGCTGCTAGATGCAATTTCTTTAGTACTCCTCTCTCTCGGGTTAATTTTTTTCTGGGTCCAAAGTGGATTTTGTGGTGGTGGGAAAGAGAAAGTGGGTAAGAGAGGGTAGAATGCATGTGCTGACAAAGCAGATACAAAGGCGCCTCAGCTTTCCCTCCCATCTCTATCTCTCTCTCCATGGATATAGCTCCCAGTCTATGCTCTATCGTCTACGACCGTGAGAAAGCAGGTCATATGGATGTACACACACGGTATACAGTAATGCAGTATCTTTGTGACCAGATTTTGCATGTGATCGGCTGCCTCTAAAGAATGACCCAATGAGAGCTAAATTTTTATGGAGGGGTACGGTGCATCAAAGTGAGCAAAGGCAAACATAAAATTTCGAACCTGATCTGGAATGATTTGAACAGGTGACAAATGTGCATTGGTCACTGGAGCAGCCGCCCGCTTGCAGACTTTGAGGTTCCTGATGAGGGCTCTTCCGTATGAAAGGTACAGTGATCAGTGATGTTTACAGCATAGATATAATCTGCAGATTTTCAACATAAACATATAGTAGCCATAAGCAACAAAACTATCAACAAATCCATGGCAGCCAAGTATGTTTTGTTGGAGCAGATTCATATATGCATTTTACTCATGATTATGCAAAAGTAATGGTTGTTGTTGCAAATTTGGATAAAGAGGGCAAATGGGGGGAATCTTTCCAACGACATGCAAAAAATTATTTATGCATTTTTTATATATGCACATACAACATGTACTATGGAGATGAAATGACATTGCCAACCAAAGGCAGTTGCACAGCGATGTGATCCTTAACTGCTAAAAACAAACAGAATCTCATTAAGGCTAGCGAATTATCTTGATTTTGGTGAAAAAATATACAAGCACATTGCTTGCATTTGCATATATACATGATACTTTCAATTAAGTAAACATTGGATAAAAGAAACAGTGGTTTCTCCATCACAAAAGATGCAAGAGCTGCCTAAAATGCTGCAGGAACTCTGCATTATTATCTAACATGATGGGAGTACGTATACATGCATGCTAAGAGAAACTAGTGAATTGCTGCTTTTACACTTCCCGCAGGTCGTATAGTTATACAATCGATCACATTAACAACAGGAAATGGGACTGATCTTGCAATGATGACGATACAACATATGGTGCTTTATGTGATCGATCGATAGGATCTGATGTGGCCTGCAGTGACCTCTCATCTTTTGAGAGGGCCCATTTAAATTGGTTTTCTTTTCCTGCGAGAGAGATCTTTGTGCCTAAAAGAATCGGGAACTGTGTACGGCCTCTTTCTCTCTGGACTCAAAGTATAAGGAATAAAGCGTCCCCCCTTACTGCCCATATGCTCTGTGTGTGTAGGTATGTGTGTATGCATCATGCATGGCAAAGATTAGACTCACTCACGATTAGTAGTGGTTGGACTGTTGGAGCACAAAAAAACAGCCACATGATGTTCAGCAAAGCAGGGGCTTTTCAGCATTCTGCTCCTCAAAAGCAGACTGTATTGGACTATTGGTACTAGCCAGACACAGAAATTAACACATTCAGTCGATCCCCAAGTTTAGGCAAATTCCCAAGTTTCAGTGCCACTGCCATTAGAAGAAAATAACCATTAGTAGCTAGTATTTATAGCAACATATGCATATTTGTTGACTGAAATTACAGCGCAAGTACTACTAGCATTCCTCAGTGCAGTGTTCAAATAGTGTGCACTGTGCGGTACCATAAGGAGCAGAATTATCGGCGAGGGAAAAGCCAAAGCATGTAACAAAGCAAGGTTTACAGGATCATTGACCGGTCATTACTGCATGAATTTGCATCAAAAGTTGTGCTCGAAGCATTGCTCTTTATGGGGATACGAACAGAGAAAAGGGGTCGGTTAACAGCTACTACACCCAGGGGTAACGATCAGAAATGACTTCCCCCTCACGCCTTCCATCCCAAGAGATCTCCCTCATTGCTCAATCATCATCTCCGCAGGTAAATTTCATTTCCAAGACCACAATGAATCATGCAGTTATGCATATGTACATGTCTCTTAAAATAATACATGCATCTGTTTTGTGCCTAGCCTGGAATTCTTCAAGTTTTCCTAAACCAAAGTGACCACTACTTCTGAAGTCTGAACTAACATGTAACTGCTACAGAGAGCAACCTGTCACCTTCTTTCTAGGATTCCAGCATCAATGTATTGTGAAGCTCTGAGTGTATGCAAGATCTTTTCAAACTAATCTGAGAGGTAGTGGTCACAGTCAAAGAAATCTTTGGTAACATATGGCCCAAAAGGGCAGCAAAAGGCCAAGCCCTAATCATCACAAAGCCATTTGCCCCAAAAGGAGCGCTCCATGGAGGAAAGTATATACGCAGTTTGAGGAACGACCAGAGAAGAGGGAAGAGCAGCAGCCAGCAATGCTGCAAAAGAAAACACAAAGACGAAAGCAGAAAAGAACCCTAGTAATCACTGCAAGCCCTTCTTTTGATCTCTTCTTTTCTTTCTCTAGCTGCTTAATCGAAGCAGTGGTTAGGTTCCTGTTCAGATCTGTGTGTGCATCACAAAGGGCAGTGTGGCGTACTGAGGAATTAAACAACCGCTAAGCTCTGCATAGCTGCAGGCAGCTTTTTAAAGTGAACAAGAGGGCCACTAAAAAGCGCATAAGTGGCATTATCTGCGGAAAAGCTTCTGAATTTTAATTCCTCTGGCGCGCTGGTAATGGCTGCTCAGAAGATGCAGCAGACACAGCACTACACTACCACTGCAAGGTTGTGGAAAAGTGACACCTGTGTTTTCTGAACCTAGTTTTGGAGCACAAGTGTATCTTAAGTTTGCCATACTGTACCAGAAATCCATTTTTTGTGATATGAACAGCATAGTTGTTATTGTGCTTTGCTGCTTGGGTAAAGGCACTTATCTAACGTTTGGCAAAGGGATTACTTTAAAGTTTGAACCTGCAGAAATTTGGCGAAGACGACCCTTGCCAGCTGTGAATTCATTCGTTTTCGAGTCCCAGTTAGCTTATTCCCCTTTTTCTGTACACCTGCAAACAGAGCACAGTCAAAAAGAAGTAAGCAACCAATAGGTAGTTCACTAGTTCGCTACATGCAAGATAGAAAAAAGATGATTAATTCACCATGCAGGATCAACTGATGCAGCTAATACTCACCACCAGTCACCAAGTTGCATTTGGGCTGAAAGGATGTGCCTTCCTAGCTGATATCCTACTGGACCGGTCAGGCCTAGAGCTGAAAATGAATGCTCTTCTCTTCTCCTCTCCTCAACAATAGATGATATTCAGGACAAGATACAATCTTCAATAAGCAACTTTGACAAACAATTTCCGTAATAGTTAGTACAAAGTGTAAAAGTATTACATTCGGGTCCTATTTTCATTTTTTCATGTCATCAATTTAAATAGACTTGTATAGATCTAAGGTCAAAACTGAGGAAATTTTGACCAGGCAAATTCTAACGCATCATGTATTTCTGAACAGAGGGAGCACCATATAAGCATTGAGCAACAAACATGTCTACCACTACAATACCACCCTTCAGGTATTATAATTCATCAGCACTAACATTATTGAGATATTCTAAAACATCAACTAGCATTTTGACAATCAAGTGTCAGTTATTGTATCCTCATAGGAAAATCATCGAATTATCCAATGTTATATATAATTATAGTTATTGAGCGTACAAAAAGTAATTCACATTTCCTGCATATAAATATCATTGGGAAAATGAAAAAAAAACACACCTGCAAACTAGTTTTTTTCCAAACAAAAAACATGCATCTCAATTGTTAGTTTAGCACATGTGACTTTAGTCTTACAATCTAACACGGCTATTGCCTAGCCTCCATTATTATTCTACGTGCTCCATAATGGATCATGTACCCTTTAATTCCACACGGTTCACTACAATCTAAATTCTTTTACAAGTGATGCAATAATACACTGCTATAGTCCATATAAATTACATGACACCTAAGAAAATTTGGAGCACCTAGCAGCAGATTGAAGGATAATTTCAGAAATATTTTAATATACGGGTTTTCCTGTATGTAATGAAGGGACTCTCATCAAATAAAAAGATAGGATTACAACTACAATTAACTGCAACAAAAAAAAAGAAAAATTTCGTTTATCCCAACAGGCAGTAGTTAAATGAATAGCCTAACTTCAGAATGAAAACTTCCTTAAAGTCTCATCCACTCTACGGATAGTTGCAATGTAAAGTTAGAGTACTGAATCAAACCCTCCTTGTTAATGGTGACTAATCCAAGACATTCCCTAGCATGGCAAAACAGTACCAAGAGGTCTTGTCACTTTTGATCACACGCAAACAAAATTGTAAAAATAAATAAATAGATCACCCATTGCACAGACAAATGTGAAGTCCAAGGGATAGAAGAATACAATGACATATAATTCTTTCCCAGTGTAATCAGAGAGCTTAACGTGCAAATTCATAAGGACATCATCAGAAACAGTGTCAATTACCAGCATAACCCTCCACATTCATGAACTACCGATCGAGCAAAAGTACATTTCTGCAAAATAAGAGCAAACTACTTCAATTACAACGGCTGGCACACACAATGCAGCTGGTAGGTGGGTGATCGGCTGATACCATACCTTGGCGAACTCCAGGTCGAATACGGCTTCGGCCTCGAAGTCCGGAGCCTTATTCCCAACTAATGGCACTGATATGGATTTACTATCACTACAACAATAGGAGGTTCAAGTAATAGAGTAGCACGATACAAAATCAAGACGGAGCTCGTTATGGTTTCCTGGCAAGCTGGCCAAGATCATTTAACAATTACAAGCCTAGATCTTCATAAAGATGATCAGATCCCCAGATCCAGCCGCGTGGCATTTGCTGGGCCTGCTTCTTCAACGCACCCAATCTGGGCCGAGGTACTTTAGGTTGGGCTTTGCTTCACGGCGTGTAGATGAACCAGCCGGATCAGGCCCATATTTAGTTCCCACCTTCTCTTCTGAGTTCCCGCCAGCTTGCACTTCCTTTACCTTCAGCTTTGCCTGCATCCAAGCTTTCCTCTTCTGACGCCTTGTCATTGCTGCTTTACCAGCAGACAGGTTCGTGACAGGCACGCCAATCTGCGCACGCAAGCATCCAACCCACAAATTAAACCACAGCTCAAAAGGTCACACCACCCACCAAGTTAAAACCAAGTAATAAATCGAACCAAACCTCGCCTCCAGCATGTCCAGCGAGAATGCGGGTCCTAGGCCTCCTGGCCAATCTCGAATCGGCGGTGGCGGCAAGGCGTCGAAGTGGCTTCTTCTTGGCAGCGGCTGAGGAGGCGGTAGTGCTGGAGAATGCGCACAACATGGACTCGTCATCCGTAGAGTAATCAAAGAGCTTCCGACGAACCACCTTACGTCTTGGCACAGAACCACGATACTTGGCCTGCTTGCTCATTGCAATGCCCGCGAGCAAAATCGCCATCATCTCAAAGTCATCGTCATCGTCTGACGATGAGTCATCGAAGAACATATGCAGAAGCGAGCTCATCTACACACACAGTCACCATTTCATTCACACAAATTGCAGATACCAATTGATTAAAAGATTATAATTTATGTAGGACACATAACCATATGAAAGACATGAACGCAGTACATAAACAAGCATTATACTTATGAACTCAAAAAGTAATCCTGCCATTGGAATTCCTGATAGAATGCAGCATAGTAGAATTTGGATCAGCTACGATATGCAAGTTCGAAGTCTGATAGAATGTAGTGGATTGTGGTTATACCAGCTTCACAGAGCAGTCTGATAGGATGTAGCATAGAATGTTTAAAAACAGAGAAAGAATTTGATATACTCCAGTATCTGGAAGATCCTCAACACCTCACTGGAAAATCAGCGTCAGCAACCATCTGATATGCGGGCCTTGCTGTTAACTTCTCTGTTTCTTAAGGATTTTTTTTTTTTTTTTTTGGTTCTTCTCTGTTTCTTAAGGATTGTTTGGTACCGAATAATGAACAGGACATATGGGGAATAATGCGGATTAAAGGTGTCGAAGAGGCAAACATTGGAATCACTGAAAGTATATTTACCAACAAGATCCACAGCATCCAAATCTGAAATCCGTGCTCCGTATCAGTAAATGGCACCTCATAACTCGCGCAGAGTTCAAATCAGCCAGTTAACCCCAACAGCATCCCTCTCAGCCGTCGAAGGAATTTCAACAAGCAGTTGGCACGCACGCAACGCAAGGACCCAACGAGCCATTCCCCCGGACTGCCCGAAGCCCCGAACCTCAACCAAAGCGGCGGGGTACTATTTCGAACTTTCGAAGCATTGGAACAGGTTGGATTTGGATCAGCCACGACCTCGCACGCGCACGCAGCGTCTGCCCGTGCAGAGAGGAGAAACGCGGGAGAGAGCGGAGACGAGACCTGGGACGGGATGTGCTTGTCGAAATGGCGGAGCTGGAACCGCCGCTGCTGCCTTGGATGCCGAGGAGAAGCGTCGGAGCCGGGGCGGTGCGCGACCGAGCAAGGTGGGGGACTGGGGGCGCAGGCGATCTGGGGTGGGGCGGGCAGGGCGGGAGAAATCGGGGGCAGGGCGCGTCGGCGGAGGAAGTCGACGGCTCGGAATTTGGTATGGTAGGGAGCGGGCAGACTGGGAGCGAGGCGCCGGCGGCGGTTGAGCGGGCTGAGCGCTTTTCCTCCCGCCCCGCGCGCCCTGCTCGCGCCAAAAATAATTGTGAATAGGGGAGCGCTTGTTCCCTTTATTTAGGGATGTGGACTCATTTTGGGGCTACATAAAAATATAAATGAAACTTGGGATGTTTGGATCCAGATGCTAAACTTTAGTATGTGTCACATCGGAACGTCGGAGAGGGATGTTGGACGAAGTTTTCGGTTACGAATAAAAAAATAATTTACAGATTTCGTGAGTACTTCATGAGACAAATTAATTAAGTATAATTAATCTTTCATTAGTTTACTGTAGCACAACGTAGACTAATCAGGCTTAAAAATTCGTCTCGTAAAATAGTCACAATCTTATGTAATCAGTTTTTTATTTTATATTTTGATACTTCATACATATAAAAAAAATCGATGTGATAGATGCTAAACTTTAGTAGCAGAAACAAAACATGGCAGTCCAGCAAGGTAGGAAAGCCAAGCTTTTCGCGCTCATAGTTCATGAATCATGGCTCGAGGTTTGAGGGATTTTGGGCACCTGTTGGATGCCCACCCGAGGGATGAATTATATTCCCTCCATACTCGTAAAGAAAGTCGTTTAGAACAGCGATACGGTCTACAAAGCATAACTTTGACTACTTATTTTAACAAAAATATTTATTAAAAATCGATATATTTATACTTTTTTTAAATTATTTTTCAAGACAAACATGTTCATATGGTTTTCACATTTTAAAACTCAATAACTTAAAAGGTATTCATGATTTATATTTTCAATGTTTGACTCAAACCTTGTCCAAAACGACTTCTTTTACGAGTATGGAGGGAGTACAACGTCTGGATATATGTCACGGATTGGATGAGAATCAATGGCTGAAATTTTACACCGAGTGCCAAGTGTTGGAGATTGGAGAAATGCCCCCAAAGCCTTCGCGTAGAGCGGGACGATCTGCCTAGCCTATTAATGGAAAAATGTAAACTAGGCTTAGGGAAAATTCATCAGATCATGGACCTTCGGAGGATCAATGCGAAGCCCAAGAAGGTCACGCGAAGCCCAAGAAACCCCGAGAGGACGGGTGAAGATTAAAGCGAACTCCAAGGAAGGCAAGCGAAACCCAAGACACTCCTGCACGAGGCGCGAAGCTCACTAGATCCTCAAGCAAGCGTGGAACTACGGACATAGAGAACGAAGCCCAAAGCCGGAGAGACCTGAAGGCCTAGATGACGAAGGAGACGTATCAAAAAGCAATTGAAGGCGCACGGCTTGAAAATATGCCATAGGTAGCAAAATGGATTCAACGTTGATGGTTGGGCCTCGAAATGAGTAATGAGATGTTCAAATTAGGTCTGCGAGCCCTTAACTTGTAATGTGCACTAAAGGTGCTTTAGACCAAAAAATTAAGGCCCGAGGGCTATAAAAGGAGCCCCTCCCGTCGATGTAAGGGGTTGGTTCATCTTCTAATACAACTGGTTCCCTAGGGTTTCCTCGTTTTGCGGAGCACTCAGTAACATTGTTTGAACCGGGTTCCCTTATGACCCCAGCCTACACCAAGCACGATCGTTAGTTTAATGGAAAAGGTCCTTCTAACGTCCCTCAACTATCGTTAAAGTCTTGTTCTCAACCCTCATCCGCAAAACCAGGTATCTTACATCTCTCAACTATCTAATCTGTTGAATTTTGGTCCCTCGGCTGTTTCTAGGATGGTTTCGCGTGACATGGCATTGGCCCCATATGTCAGGCAGCGGGCCCATGCGCCATGTGGTTCTTTTCTCGCTCTATCTCCTCCCCTTCTCTCGTATCTCCTCTCTCTTCCTTCTTGAGTCTTGACCCCCTTCCACCTCCCTGACGCACCCGGCCCATCACAAATCTCCCCTAGGCGTAGCCTGAGTTCGTGCGGCCGGTGGCAGAGCTCCCCTGGGCGGCCTCCGAGCTTGCCCCTGGCCGCCGACGAATCGGGTGTGACGTACAGACAGCAGAGTCCGCCCGCATGTGGTGCTCGGGTGGAGTGGATGCAGCGGCGGAGCAGCACGTGCGGAAGAGCGGGGCGGTGCCGCGACGGAGGCTGACTGGCGGCGCAGCACAAGGGGAGATGGCCAGCGGGTGAGGGCGAAGGCGCGGCAGGGGTAGGCGACTGGCGGCGCAGCAAGGGAGATGGCCACACGGCCCGCGGCGTGACACAAGAGAAGATGGCCGGTGGGCAAGTTGAAGACGCACCAGGGGCGAGTGGTCGACGGCGCGACACAAGATAAGATGGCCGGTGGGCATATTGAAGACGCACCATGGAGTTTGAAGGCGCGACAGAGGTTGGCGGCCGGCGGCACGATGAAGGAGAGATGGTCGGCAGGGGAGGGCATAGGTTCAGCAGGAGCAGGTGGGCGGCGCGCATGGTGCAGCTCATGGGGAACATGGTTGGGGCGTGGAGGACTGCATTGAGCGTGAAGGGGATAAGGCGGGGGAGGATGAGAAAAAGGAAGAAGAAAGCCACACGGCATGGGCCCACCCCCCACATGTGCCTGACATGTTGGACCCATGACGACGTCATGCGAAACCACCCTTATAAAACAGACGCGGGATGGAAAACAAACGGATTTGGAAGTTGAGGTATGGTAGATACTCGATTTTGTACTCCCTCCATCCCAAAAACATGCAATTCTAAGGTTAGGTCTGAAATTTGTCACATAAAACATGCAACTCTAGCACACAAACGGACCCACCACCTGATAAACGGGACCCACCAACTCACAAAGCGGGACCCACCAACTGACAACTCACAAAGCGGGACCCACCAACTAACAAGCGGGATCCACCAACTCACAAAGCGGGACCCATCAACTGACAAGCGGGACCCACCAACTCACAAACAGGACCCATCAACTCTAACGGGACCCACCAACTGACAAGCGGGATCCACCAAATCTAACACCGTTGAAAGAAGACAAGAAGGGCACATGCATCATTTTACCTATACATTGGTTTGCGTGAGAAAACCTAGAATTGCATGTTTTTAGGACGGAGGGAGTAGATGAGGGACTAAAGTCACACTATGGCAATAGTTGAGGGTTGTTCAAAGGACTTTTCCTAGTTTAACTGAGAGTTTTGTCACGCTCGGCCTTATCTTTGCGCAATTGTTGGCTTTGATATGAGCCTTGCGGTTGGTTTTTACGCGTGGCTATTTGATTGGATCTTTGGTCGGCCCATCTTGGATCGGTCGTAGAGAGTGTGTACTGGCCGAGTACGAGGCCTACTCGGTTTCCACGTTGGACTTTTCTCCGTGCGTGAACCGTCGCGGCGCGCAGAGAGCGAGGAGGCCATGAGCCGCGCGACGCTGCTAGCTTGTGCGTGCATCGCCCACCCGCGCGGCCGCGCGCCTCCTTCCTCAGTTCCTCGCAGCGCAGCTGCGCAGGCGGCAGGCCGGCACCACGGCCGCACCTATAGATGGTCATTCGGGCCGCCCGGCCCGTCCCTGGCACGGGCCCGCCCTGGCCCGCTCTTTTTTTGGGCCATGCGTGGCCCGCCCCTATGCCTCTGTGGGCCGTGCCGGGCGCGTCCACGGGCTGGGGTGACGGCCCAAGCCCGGGCCCATCGTGCCGTTTTGGGCCGGGCCAGCCCGACTTAGCCCGGCACTACAGCACAGGCCGGGCCGTCCACAGCCTGCCCCACCGCCTCCTCCTTCCTCTCCCTGCATACGCCGCCGTCGCCTCCTCCTTCCTTGTGGCCGGCACCCGCGCTGCCGCCCACCTACCTCGCCCCGCAGGCCGTCGACGAAGGAGAGCTGGTCGCCGCCTGGAGAGGAAGGAGGCAGCGAAATGCGTTGTTGCCGCCGAGCCGCGCAGTCGCCGGAGAGGGGTAGTAGCCGGTCCCGCGCCCTCGCCGCAGATCTAGGAGAGGAGGGAGGCAGCCAGGCAGGGAGCCACCGGGGTAGGGCGCTGGAGGGGAGGGCGCCGGAGGAGAGCCAAGCCGGCCGTCGGGAGCCTGGGATCTAGGAACGAGAGAGGGGATGCGGCGTGGGCGCCGGAGGAGAGAGGACGGGGGTGCCGGAGGTGAGGGCGACGACGCTGGAGGAGAGAGCGGGGTCGCCGACGTCGAAGGTGAGGGCGGGGGCGACGGGACGGCGGCGACGCGCTAGAGGATTGGGTGGCGGCGGCCTCGGGTGCCTTGGAGAGAGAGTGAGGGACGAGGTTGCTGCGTAGGGTTGAAAGATGGGGTGACCAAGTGAGCACTGAGCAGAAAGATGGCTAATGGGCTGGAGGTGGTTAGCAGGCCGATTCACACCACCGGTTCTACACTATGTTGAGGTGGTTAACGGGCCACCACCGGGCCACCCTGTTTACACCGTGCCGGGCCGTGCCAGCCCACGGGCTGGGGTGTCGGCCCACGCCTGGGCACGGCTGTCGGGCTGGACCAGCCCGGGCACGCCGAGGAGCGGGCCGTACCGTGCTTGGACCGAACCAAATTGATCGTGCTTCGGGCGGGTCAAGGGGCGGCCATCTATAGCCGCGCCCTCTCTCCTCCTCGTACCCGAGTGCTTCGGGATGTAGGGGGACCAGCCAGGACGGCGTGAAGTGATCCCGTGCCGTCTCGGGTCTCACGGCGTCCTGTATTCGTCAACGCCACGGCCCACAGCGGCAACCCGCACACCGCGCTGTCAGCAGCGGAGCATCTAGCATCTCGCGAGGCGGCCCTCGTGGCTGTGCCGTTTTATTCTGCTGCGCTACCTTCCTATCCTCGAAACACTTGTGTTGTGTGCGGTGTGCCCGTGCGTTCGTTTGTAGTACTACTGCAGGTGTGTGTGCCCGTGCGCTCGTTCTGGCCTTCTGGCTTGTGTTGTGCGCACAACATTTTTGAGCTAGCGATGGTGGTGCTGGCGGTCTTCCAAATACGTGTGTGACTTGATCCAAAAAAAAAAAATCGTTGCCTCAGTATACAAAAAACAGCTGGGTGTCTCTTACAAGTCTTAAGCTATGCTCCAAAGTCCAAGCTACCATCAGCGACGTCACTGGTTAATAGTGGAAGAGGAAGCGAGAAGCTATGTCACGTGTGATTGGAATCTACCTGTGATTAATTAGCCATTTTTTCAACCAATTTTACCTAATGCTAATCAATCATCCCCCTCCTTAAAAGGTTGGGAAGACTAATCTTAGATAAACCCGTATGGGAAAATTGTTCATGAACCAAACTGGCCCAAAAGCTACTACGAACACGAACAAGTGTAGAAAACGATTACACATTGATGCCATGTTTAATTCATTCGTCAACTTTTTTTCACCGGTCATATCAAAGAGAATTTTACATGCATAAAGTAGTAAACGTGTGTTAATGACAAAACTCATTTCATAACCCCGGAGGAATTTTACGAGACGAATCTAACGAGCCTAATTAGGCCATGATTTGCAATAGTAATGCTACAGTAATCATTCGTTAACCATAGATTAATTACCATCGTTAGATTCGTCTCACAATTTTCATATGAGATATGTAATTAGTTTTATTATTAATTTACGTTTAATACTTCTAAATGATAAGATTCTCCTTATAAAAATTTCGTCAAGATTTTTCAACGAAATTGAACACCCTGAAGATAGATACACAATCACAGGCTACAAGCCTACAATAGCCTACAAGGATGTCAGCCACCAAGCAAAAAAAGATTCCCTTCTTCTTCTTTCTCGAACGGACAAGAAAAAAAAAAAAATTGAAGACTGAAGAGGAATCCTCCCAAGGCCCACTACTCTGCGACTTTTGCATCCAACCCCTCGGAAAAATGAACCAGTCACTAATCCACCCTCCCGCGTCGGCTTCCCTCCGAAGCCCCAGCACACGCAAACGATCCTGCTAATTTCCCTCGTTTTCTTCTCTCCTCGCGCTTTTCCCCTCCTTAACCCCTTCTCGCCACCGCCCACCCCCCACCTCCACCTCGCCGCCGCCCCCGCCGCCGCTGACCTCCCGGAACCTTACCTCGGGCGGACGCCTCGCGACGGTCGCCGGCGGGACGATCGGAAACCGGGGCCTCTCCGCGCCGGGCGATCGCGCGACCATCGTGCTCGTGCGCGCCGCCGCTCCCTGCGCCGCCGACCATGTCGGCGGGGAGCGCCCGGCCTGCGGCCGCGCAGCAGATCGTGCATTCGCTGCAGCGGTGCGCGCGGCTCGTGCCGGTGGGTCCGCCATTTGCGGACGCCCTCGGCGACTACCACCGGTTCCCCCAGCCATCGCCGCCGCCTGCGGCGGCGGCGGCTGCGGCTGCGCCCCTGGACGGCGGCCGCGGGGGCGTCGAAGAGGGGATCCTCGTCAGGACGCCGGCGCTTCCGCCCTCCGCTTCTGCGCTTGGTGACTACCACAGGTTCCCCCCGCCGTCATCCCCCGCCGCCGCGGCTCCGGGAGCGCCCCTGGCCGGCGGCCGTGGAGAAATCGAGGAGGGGATCGTCGTCAGGACGCCGGTGAGTCGCCGCTTCGAGCGAACCAAGCGGCTTTTGTTACTGGATTTTTGCTTGTTTTTGGAGGGGAGGGTTTTGGTGCGGAATTTGTGGGGTTTTGTGGGCGGCTCAAGCTGTCATTTGGCGGAATTCTCCCTGAGATAATGGCATCCCCTTTTCCAAATTATATACCCTTCTCATGTAGGATTCGCATGCGGATTGAAATTGCCTCTGGTTGTTAGTTTAGCACAACAATTTGGGGAATCTCTCCTTCTATATCAATACACCCCGGGCAGCTTAACACTGCCAGCCTCCTGAGAGGCTGTCATTTGGAGCCTCAGGTTGTTAGTTTAGCACAAAAATGCTGCGGCCGTGAAACTTTCAAGCATGGGAAGCATGAGGCATATCAGCCGCCTTCTGGTATCGGAAACAAAGGGAAGAAGTCAATGTAGTGGGTGTTTGCTGTTCAGCTGTGAGATTGAGGTTCGGGATGGTAATGGTATGTTATGGTTTTTTTATGGCCAACGCTACAGGGGATGTTCCTTAAACCTATATGGTGGCTTGCAAGTTGCATCATATCGGCTTGAAGAGCAGGGTTATGTGCCTGTAGTACCAGTTCAGATCACTGCGCTGCGTGACAATTTAGGCTTAAGGATTATGTGTTCGCTGCTGTTTGGAAGAAAAGTCTCAATTCAGTCTTTTCTAATATGATGTCCTTTTATGTATCATGCCTTATGCAGTTATGCTGTATATATCCACAAACTAATGCTTCATTCTGTCATCTTGAATGCTGGTTCTAGAGATACCATCGTGGATCACCTTGGAGCCCTGTTCTTGTTTAGGTCATTGTACTGAATTGGTGCTGAAACATAGTTATGTTAGCCTTTAGGCATATTCTGAAATTTCTGAGAAGTGGAGTTGCATATTAGGATTGTTGGCTAAATCTAAGCATCTATTCCAGACACAACTGCGACTTTCACAAGGTTTCTTTGAGATCTTGGGACTGTATTATTATTTTCTTGAGAGATTAAACTGTATTGTGATCTCTTGTATTCCTTTTCTTATGATTCACATTACGGTTGTGGAACAGATATATTCGTATCCCTTAGAGGCTTAGATGGCATCTGACATATGCTCATGACGCACATGCCTACTTCTTGAGGTTTTGTCAGGGTTTAGCATGTGTTGCAGGTTACCACTTATAACTGTCCAATGTAAGTCGTCAGTAATATGTTTCCTCATTTTAGGTGCAGCTAAAAAGAAAAGTACCCTCTGGAGGAATCGATACTGCTAAGTCACTTGAGTTGGTAACCAGTCCTGGCTTCATTGGAGGTGTTGGCAGTTCACTTAGGGCCTCAATATCTGGAAAATCTGCAAGGACATACAAGTCAAAGGCTAAATACAGCGTAGCTGGATCTCAGACACCTATATCAATTGCTGGCAAGTATAAGTTTGTTGTTCTATGACACTGGTTACATGTTACATCAGTATAATTTGTTTCTTACAACTTCATCTTCAATTGTATTTATTTTGTCTGTTTAATATTTAAGTGTGTTCCTTTCTGTTGTAGCAGTTTCACCTGGCAATCCTACTCCAGCTGGTCCTTGCCGCTATGACAGTTCCTTAGGTGATTTCAGCAGTCTTAGATAAAAAAAAACTGACTGTTATAATCCACCATTTTGGTCCTTATTAGATGTCATTCTATTTACATTGTCTAGTATAATTCTTTTACTGAAAGCTATTTATGCGATGTTTTTTCAGCACTATTGACCAAAAGGTTCGTTGATCTGCTCAAGCAGGCTCAAAATGGAATTCTAGATTTGAATAGCACTGCAGATAAGTTAGATGTATGAAACTTTCCTCATTTAAGCTGGTGTTGCTCTTTGTCCCTCTCGAATCTTGATGCAAGCTTCTGGATGATTTATGAAAACCCAGGTTCAAAAAAGACGCATATATGACATTACAAATGTCCTTGAGGGAATTGGTTTGATAGAAAAGAAGTCCAAGAACAGAATCAGTTGGAAGTAAGAATTGTCTTCCTTCTCTGCTTACACTCTATGCCTGTATTTATGGTGCAGCATTCTAACATCATGAATTTACAGGGGTTCGGATGAATCAGGAACTAACTCGGTTAATGATCGTTCAGTTCTTAAGGTACTTGTTTCTGTATATGTTCCTCATTCAATTTCATGTAATCATGTCCATATTATCAAACTCATGGTCAATGTATCTGTGCTTAGACATGTTAGGATCCAAATCTAAGTAACGCTTGGTGCAACCTTCTTGCAGAATGAAGTTGAAAATCTTAATCTCCAGGAGCAAGCATTGGATGAACATATAAGGTCGGAACCTGCTGATGGTTGCAAAACTATCATTCAGTTTCCTGTGCTACTATTTCAAAACTATCATTCTAAAACTTAATTCTCGGTGCAGTAAAATGCGTGAGAAGCTAAAGGCGTTAACTGAAGATGAAAGCAGACAGGGGTAATCATATTTCTTTGTGTTTTGCATGTTGCTGTTTTACTCACTAATCGTGTTTATTGGTCCTGTTTAGGTGGCTGTTTCTTACTGAAGATGACATCAAGGGATTGCCCTGCTTTCAGGTTTGCTTAAATTTCAAGAAAATTCCATATCATTGATTTCCAAAAGTTCTTCCAATTTCTGACATCCACTAGTCTAGGACCCTTCTGAACATAGTTATCCAAAAGGATCCCCTTTTCCAGCTTCAACTTTTTGGCTCCCTTGGTAATTTTCCCAGAATCTCCACCTTTCTGAATTATATCATATATAACACTGTGAACAACCTCTGTGCTATCAAAATCCTACACCAAAGTTCACAACAGTAAATATGTGAGGTTTTGTCATCACACATAACAAAAAAATTGAGACAGACAAGCCATGTCAAATGAATATTTACCGAAATCCCATCTTGGAACAAATTTCATGAAGGGGACATGAAAGTTCAGCATACACCTACTAGACTTAACACCAATCACAACTATTCCTGACTATTCGGACTATACTTGACACCAACTGTGACTATCTCTACTGAATTATGCTGTGAGCTCATATAGCCTTTGTCAACCTGCAGAACCGAACACTAATTGCAATAAAAGCACCTCATGGGTCTTCTTTGGAAGTACCCAATCCTGACATGGTAAGGACCCAGTAAAATAATGACCACTCCATATAAACTTCATTGCATGTTTAGTTATTATTTACTGTTTCATGGCTTTTGCTCAATCTGTTTCATTAGATGACTGGTGATAACTTTCAAAGGAGATACAGAATAATAATACGGAGTACAATGGGCCCAGTTGATATCTACTTGGTTAGGTAATATTTGAATCTTCTCTTCAAGCCTGCGCCTTAAAAATAAACTGTCTGATACACTCCTTACTGTATTATTAGTAACTTTGAGGAGAAATTGGAGGTAAACCTGGATGACATTGGAACACTGGCAACGCAAACAAATGTGGCAAAACACACTTCTTCTGTGAAAAGACCTGTGAAAGGGCCCAGAACAAAAAGAGCTGGACAAAGGAGTAGAAAGGAGGTGGTTCTTAATGCCCAGCAGATCCATAAAATTCCAGATCTAAATGCTCCATATCCTTCTGAAGGAATGTTGAGGAAGATTAATCCTTCAGATATTGATGTAAGTTAAGACCGAAACTGTATTTGTTTTACCTTTTTTATTCAATAAATTTCTATAAGCTAAGAGCATCCAATTCTAACCTAAGACTTGGAAAAAAAACACAGTTCTGGACTCCAGAGCTAACGTTAGATGCATACTCTTGAATTGAATCTTAATTTCTTTTCATCCCTGTATTTTGCATTACTTTTACTTGTGAAAATACATTTAGTTTGCCTCTACATGTGGTTTCTTCTCTGCCCAATAGTATCAAAGCACATGGAAGTCTCACTGACTCATCCTTATTGCAGAGTGATGCAGACTACTGGCTGCTTACAGACGAGGATGTTAGTATTACTGATATGTGGAGAACAGCACGTATCCTTTTTAAAATGTATTCATGAGGTCTTGTGTTTATATGTCATCTAATAGAACTTTAAGTACATGGAATTCCTGAGTTGAAGTATTACTTAACATGGTACGCAGCAGAAATGGAGTGGGGTCAGATAGACCCCAATGATTTCGTAGCTGAAGAGGTGAGCACCCCAGGCCCAGGGGCACTCAACCAGCAGCCAGCTGCAATTGTTGAACCTACAGCTGAGGGTACTAACAATGGGTAACCAAGAAGATAAATACCACGCTGGATATTTTGGAATAAACTGAGCTAATTTTGGTTGGCTTGCTCGTTTTGGGGACTCTTTGGAGTCTGGTGGTTTCCTCACGTCCCACGCGGTGTCTCAACGCCGAAGGCAGGCTTGCAGGTGTCGAGATGCGCATGCTGAGATAGGTCTTTTGTTATGGAGTGACAGAAGAATGGATGCACGACAATGCTCCAGGCAGTCGGGTAAGTTGGAGAGCGTTAGGCAGGTGCCTCTCCCCAACTTGTAGAGTTGGTCAGGTTTACGGCAATCTGACTCTGCCTTGAAATGGTGCCACGATTATGTGTACATATTCTCCCTAGGGTGGCTAGATGTGTAGAGAGTAGAATTCATGAGTAATTAATTTACGCTGTCCTATGTCTAGCATCTTTTGCAAATTCCATGCTGAAAACTGTAAAAAAGACATTGCTGAACTCTGAAGCTGCTGCACTATCAGCTTCTGGATTTGAAACAGCAGTGAATCAGTCGGCATTCATGACTCAAGTACCGCTAGTTGAAATTCTGGATACATTACTATGTTTAACGGGCTGAGTTTTACAAAACAAGCGGCAGCACTAGTTTCAGTGGCATCCTCTACTAGCTATATGCATAAGACCCTACATGGTTCAGCTACAACAAAACGGGCGCACATGGAAGTGCCAATGACACTTCACCGTCGCATCAGTCGCCTCCCTTCTTGAGCTTGCCGATCCAGCCGGCCACCACCGGCGTGAGCGCCACCGTGGGCGGGAACCTGATCGGCGACGCGGCCTTGTGCGCGGCGTAGGCCAGCGCGAAGGTCCCCACCTTCCCTCCCGTCTCCCCCGTAGCTATGCCAACCTGACAGCGCACACAACACAGAAAAAACAGAGCAGGACGGTTACCTTACTACTAGCAAGAACACAGGTAGCCGAAGCGAGCAGCTCGACTGAGAGATGGCTGTGGGGTCTTTACCTTGGCGAGCAGGTCCTGGACGTCGACGCCGGCGCTGATGAGGAGGTAGCAGAGGGTGAAGGAGACGAGGGAGAGCGAGATGGAGGTGGCCAGGTACGCGCCGCCATACTTGGCCAGGAGCTCCTTGGCCTGATCCGTCCGCGACTTCTTCTTCCCCTCGCCTCCCTCCGCCGAGTCCTCCTCCTCCTTGGAGCTGAACACCTGCACAGCGGCAACGCAATTCGGTCAGCTCAGAGGTTGCTTCGCCTTCGTGGGGGAACTGAAATTGGGTGGCTGCCTCTCGGCTCCTGCTTACTTTCCAGAGACCGAACTCGAGGCCGTACTTCTCGGTGATCTCCTCGGCCGTCTTGGCCTCCCCCTCTTTCGTCTCTTGCACGGCGCAGACGGCGACCCGCCGGTGAGGCAGCGGCGGCCGGAGGGCTCCGGAGGGGAGGGAGCAGCGGTGGAGCTGGGGCTGCGGCAACCGGTGGCGCCGCCGCTGCCTGGCCGTCGTGGCCGCCGCCGAGAGGCTGGGGAGGAGCAGGGCCGCTGCCGCCATGGACGGGCGGGGATTGCTGGGAATCCTGTGGAAGTGGGGGGGGGGGGGGGGGGGGGGGGGGGGGAGCAGAACGAAGACGAGGTGGGGGGACAACCGCGGTGGCAGGGAAAGATAGAAGGGTCGACTGGCACCGTGCTTGATTTCGCTTTGCGATGGACGGCTGGAATGCGTTTGGGCCTCGGCGTTTCTGGGCTCAGAGGTGTGTGAGAAGCCCAGGAGTTCGCAAACGTGAGGTAGAAGCACGGGACAAGTTGCCCGTCGCTGTGCCATGGAGTACGGATAACCGGCGGCGTTACCGCTGAGGGAAACCAGCAACGAAGTGTCAAGCACCAAAATACGCAAGAGATTGGAGCCGTAGGAACAATACGCAACAACAATTAACGGCTATATTAGCCTATTTGGGTAATGAATATATGTACACTCTGGTCACGATTAGACTTGAGCTGTAATTTGTAATTAGCAGGTCAGAGATAGAGTTTAGCAGTACTTTATTTTCTAGGGTCCATAAATATGAGGTCTTGGTGTAGGCCTTGATGGGGTCACAGTGGTGCCCGAATACTAGTGGTTTAGTTTAGAGATAGAATTTTAGTCGTACTTTGTTTTCCTGCTAGGACCCATAAATATGAGTGCACTACCATTGTAACCATGATACAACTTGGCAATCAATGTAGGCGGTGATGAGGCTGCAATGGTGCCTAGATATTGGTGTACTTCGTCCGTCCTAAAAAAATGCAACTCTTGCTTCTCGAGAAGTCAAACAATTTCAAATCTGACCAAACTTTAAAAAATAATACTAATGTTTATGGTACAACATAAGTATCATTAGATTAATGATGAAATATATTTCCATGCTAAATCTATTTAAAGATATAAATACTAGCAATTTTTTTGTATAAATGTGGTTAAACTTGAAATGGTTTGACTCCTCAGAAGCGATAGTTGCATTCTTTTAGGGATGGATGGAGTAGCTGCTATTTATGAAGAGAATGCCCTGTGGGTGCATGCAAATTGCTAAACCTCATTAAAAACATAGTGCTTTTGTGTGATCTTGTGATTTAATTATGTGTCATTTTCGCGTGTTTATTCTAAATGGAGGTAGAGGAGATAAAGGGGTAGGGAAGAGAAATGCAGACAAGTGATCATCTTCCACTTCATGAGAGTATGACACTGACACCTTTAAGCTTCACTTGTGTCCGTGTATCTTTGTTAAGAAGTCAGCGTACCTCTACAATATTGCACACAATATTACGCTAACGTGGTTCACCATAGATTTATAGCTAGTCCTTAGCGTTGACTTTGATCATTATATTCCACTAGAATGGAGTTGCAAATTTGTAATATGCAATAATTATATTGGATTATGGAAAGACAAATTAAAATATATGATTTATACTTTTTTCAAACTAAATCAGGTTGGAAATATTGTTGTCGAATATAAAATATAGTTCGCATAGACTTTATTGCTTTTAGAAACTGAGTGACACATTTCAGAACCCTTTGACATCACAAACACAAGTTGCAAGCACACCATTTTCAGCTTTTCACCATACTATATATATTGTCCCATTCGTAAAGTAGTGATCGATAGAAGAGTCCCATCATTCCTTGCTAGTGTCATTTATTCGTAAGCCGTAGAACACCAGCAGCGTCAGTGCAGCATGAGCCCCATCACTCGTGCAGACCGGGCAGCGTGTACTCTGCAAAAGGGGACACAAAAAGAACCGATCGTTCACACGGTCCACCATTTGTATCAAATTATTGTTAGCAGAAAAATGTTCTCATCTTGATAGGCTACACTACACGTACCGCCGCACTTGTACCCGATGGGGCGGGTGGCCAGGTTGCAGCGCTTGGGGATGGTGATGACGGCGTCCAGGCTGACCCCGGAGTGCCTCACGGTGTCCGACAGCAGCAGCGCGCAGAGGCAGTCGGGGCTGTGCCGCCGCCCGACGTCGCGCACCGCCGCGCAGCAGCTCGCCGACGGCGCCGACGCCGGGTCCACCACCGCCGACGCGCACGGCGCCAGCTTCAGCGCCAGGTGGTCCGGCCGCGTGCCCCCGCACTCGCCGCCGCCCGCCGCGCCCCGCGGCGGCGCGGCGAGGACGGCCGCGGCAGCGCCGGCCAGCAGGACCAGAGCGAGGAGGAAGAGGGACCGCATTGCCATTCTCTTTCTTCCTCTTTGTCGTTGCCTGTCTGCTAGTTATCGTCTTCTCTAGCTGTATAATGTGTGGCTCGTCGTTGGCTAAAATGGCGTTGCTAAGCTGCCTCTTATATACTGCCGAGCAATGAGAGCATGAATGGAGAACACAGGAGTAGCCATGATGGCGGGAGGCCCAAATGGGACGAACACTAGGGGACACTTGGCGAACCCGTGCGCGTCGTCCAGTAGAGTTGTGCAAGCTCAGATCCACCGCGGTAATGCGTGGCTGCAAGCGTCGGGCATGCACTACAAGGCTCGGCCGAGCACTCGGACTACCCTTTTTGGTTCGTGGAAATGGTGGAATGCATGGTAAGAGTTTGGGTTTTGACATTATAGGCTTTGGCAGTGTCGAAAGTGGAGGGCGATGTGGTTTTTGACAGCGAGTAATTTGCCCGCCTGTGCACGTGTCTGCACTACCCTCCTCCTATTTTTGACTTCGGAGCCATGGTTGGAGCAACAAGCGTTGAGGTGAAGCCATGAAAGACGATGGCAGGAATGCCATGGCACGGCACGTCGGCACCCGGGCAACACCTTGATGGGCATGGGCAACGAGACCTGTTGTTTTCCCAGAGATTTCCTTGTGCTAAAGCAGCATTGTCAATGCGAGAATGCCCCAATCTCGGCTGTCCAAGGCTGCCGGTGGGAGAGGCACCGCAATGCCGTTGAAGGAAAACGCGGGCGCGTGGCGGTGGCACCATTTCCAGCAAGCTGTAAAGCTTGAGCGCAGACAATGCTGCTGTTCGAATGTCTCTGATTTACGGTATAAAATCATTTCAGTGGGAAAAGTTTAGATTCTTTAAACATTTTTGGGGCCTAATTAAAGTTTTTTCTAACTACTGGTTGAGTTTCCCCATTTGGAAGCTTTCACGTTCAAGTTGAACATAATATCCATGAGCTCCAACACGGGTTTCATGATGCTACTTAAATTAAATATTTATCAACTGTAAGTATTTTGGACTTAATGGAATAATGTAGCATGGTTGCATATGTCCATGCGGCTTAATGAAATGGAAAAAGTCCACTTTACTCACCTCATTTATTCGCTTTGTCCGGTTAACCTTCCAAATAAAATTTTGCTCACTTTATTCTCCCAAACTATTTCAATTAGTCCAATCTACCCTCTAATATGTTTTGGCGTTTGTGAGCAGGTACATAACACGATGCCTTATGTTAAAAAATATTTTTAAATTTTTTTCATGGTCATTCATAGGATAGGATATTTAATACAAAATTGATCTTAGATATACAAAATTATATGAAAAGTAATTATAAAAAAATTCTAATATATTTTTCTAACATAGGGTGTCATGTTGTATGTCAACTAACAAAATCTGAAATTAAACTCAAATTGTACACGAAGAAACAAAAAAGAGAAATCTAACTTGGGGGATAGATTGGGCTAATTAAAATAGTTTGAGAGAGTAAAGTGAGACGTAATTTTGTTGGGGGTTTAAGCGGACATAGCGAATAGGTGAGGGGAGTAAAACAGAAAAAATTCTAATGAAATAATGTAGCATGGCGGCATATCTTTTTGAAACACACCAAAGAGATCTAGACGCTTGCATGCATGTGTACTCATCCCTATGAACACACGTATATCCTATCTTTTATGAGTGGGTAGAGGAGACTAATGCCCTCACTGGTGGATAGAAAGTAGTCAAAGTACACACGAACTGTCCAACTCTACTAACCACACAAGCCATTGCTTGGTTGTCGGCTTTAGTATGTTTTGCAAGATGTATGTTGCATAGTCGCCACTTAAAGTTATCCTTCCTCCCTTTTATAATACTTGTCAGATCTTGGTTGGTTAATGTCCTAGAACAAAAGACCGGACCGGACCAGTGGTCGAACCGGAAAAACCGTGAACCGGCTAGCTTACTGGTTTGGTTCACCTAAAAGACCAGACATGCAATCGAACCGGTGTGAACCGGCCGGTTTTCTCATAAACCAGTGAACCGGTCACGTCATAATAATACACATGGATGCCTAATTATTGGGTCGAAAGTTGGCCCAGTATGGGAAATCGGTGGCCCAAAGTGTAAAAATCAACAAAATTGTGAAGAAAAGATGCATTAGTGGGGAATCGGGCCAAAAGTTGGCCCAGTATGGAAATCGGTGGCCCAAAGTGTAAAATTCAACAAAATTGTGAAGAAACGATGCATTAGCGGGGAATCAAACCCTGGTCTTTAGACTCCAAGTCTACGAAGCAATGATACATTCTCATTCTCCCCATCTCGACTCCCACTCATAGGAGGTCCTCTCTCGAGCTCTCTTCCAACGATGGTGGGTGAAGGACCAGTGCTCCCGCGCCTCCATAGAGTTTTCTGAACGCCGGGTAACCTTCGGTAGGTTGCATTGTCAAAACATCGACAGACATGGACTATAGATTCTCACAAGAAAGCCCTTCTTCTCCTATCAGCAACCTTTGCTTAACATGGTAATGCACTTTGCTCATATACTAGAATGAATCTAAGAGGTAGCAAAAGGGATGCAATAGTAGTAGGAAGCAAGCAAAATGGTTGTTTTTCCTACCTAGCTAGCAATAACAAGACCACGAGGCACCAGGAGGCACGGGGCAGCTAATCAAGGAGGCTCAACTGTACTGCATATATTCCAAAGTTTTAAACTATCTAGTAGATTATAAGTAGATACGGTGGTTGCAATGTTCAGTAATAGACAGAGAAAAACAAAGCTGCACTTCTTACACAACATTCTGATAATACTGTAAATTATCAATAATCTTTGGTATCTGGAATTATTAATGACACATTAGGCTACTAAAGACACACAAACAAAATCAGTGAGCGGTATGAGTAGCTTACAGGACACAAAAATGGTTTGTTTCGACAACAAGCGCATTAAAAGATTCCACCTGAAAGAAAATAGTTATTAGTTTTAGCTGCCATTTGAAAAAGAAGTAAAAAGCTCTTAGTTCGTCGTAGCACGATTGAATGCAACTTCTGCCTACAAGACTATTGGTTTTGAATATATTCAATTGTCCTCTGTGATTGTGGATTATTGATTCTAGATGTCCCCTGGTATTAGTTTATTTATCACAACCTAGAAACTTCCATTCTAAGTAACAAAAATAGGGAACATAATAAAACATAATTTACCTTTCACAAAACTTAGTTAACGTTCACCTTACTTGATGAATGGAATGTATACCAACAACGCTATCAAGTCCTTGCATAAAACTGACCATATGTTTTTTGAATAAATGTCCTCACATTAATACTAAGTCTATAGAAAGCTTCTCATATGCATCACTAATTTCTAATGAATAGTCACAACTATAACTTCACATATTAGCGAACGCACTCAAGAACATGGACTACGAACCAGTGACATACAAATAAGTACAAATCAGAAAAGAGGAAAGAATTGGAGATCAGAAATGCACCTTATAAATGGGTCTACAGAGCCCACCAGGGAATTTTTGAGGTGAAGAATAATGGCAGGGGTGAAGGCACAACAGGGAGATGCTAGAGGAAGAACATTTGGTAGTGAATAGCACAGTGGCTCAACAGAGAAAGCATGACTGACAGGGAACGAGACAACACCGTCGCCGAGCCAAGGAGGTAGATCGACCCCCTCAACCCTTACTTTCTGACCCACTAAACCTAAGTAGCTTCATGGGTCTGAAAATAGTCCCGTTTCAATCTTTTTTTGCGGACCGGTTAAGCGAGCTGTTGGTTTGACCCGCACTATCCCCATTCTTACCTATGTTCTCATGATCAAGAATATTGTCATTACCAGGTCATATTGAAACAAATTTTTCTTGAGTGAGTAGCTAGCAGTGCCAAATTATTGAAAAATGTAATATCTGATTGAGTGCAACAAGAAACACGATCACATATAAACATAATGTGTTGTCTAATAACTCGGCGGTCTACAGTGGTGAACGTGATGCATCATATAAGAATGATATGACCATTACCTACATTTCCATATGGAACTCTCAACATCAATTTTTATATTATATACTTGTTAAAGGTTATGATTGTGGATTTCAAACATTGCTAAAGCCCCAAACATGCTTCTTCTCATAAAGTAAGGGATTAGACTATTTCTACAAAAAATATGCATGGTACACTCCATTCTATGAGAACATGCCAAGAAGAAGATGGAAATGGAGAGACATTTGGACTTTTGAAATTTGTGAGAAGCAAGTATGATAAATTGATGTCAATATTAGAGCCATGTGGGAAGCTATCTTTTGTGGTGCGCTGATAACTCCTTGGTACACCCCATTCTACGAGAACATGCCAAGAAGAAGAAGATGAAAATGGAGAGACATTTGGACTTTTGAAATTTGTGAGAAGCTAGTATGATAAATTGATCTCAATATCAGAGCCATGTGGGAAGCTATCTTTTGTGGATTGTCAGGCGAAGAAAAATGTGCTAAAAATGAAGAAACCAGGCACATATGGACCCTACTATTTACAATTAGTTCCTACTATCTTGGTGAGACCTGATATTTAATCACACCAAATTGATACTTTAGCTAAAAAAATCAGGTATAACTTGGAAAAAATCCATTTCTTTTTTGTTTGGCAAAATTTTCTCAAAATTAATATGTCGTGGGAGAGATAAATATCCACCATGTTTGGAACAAGTGGGCTTTGTGGAGGCGGAGGAAAAATGCAAGGTTGATAGAAATCCAATATTGAACATATAGTCCCTCTGTCCTAGAATATAGCTACGTTTTGACGTTTTCAAAGTCAAACTTTTTAGATGATCATAGAGTCCTAATAAGATAAAAATTATGTTACTAGATTTATTATGAAACCAATTATTATAATATGTAACCCTTTCAGTTTGAAATAAATTATTTTTAGAAATATTGTTGATCAAAGTTAAAAGGTTTGACTTTTGAAAAAAAAAAATCTAATGTAGCTATATTCTAGGACGGATGGAGTATCATGGTGTTGTTAATGTAGTTATGAGTTTTGAGAGGGGTTATTCCATGGTAAGTCTATATTGATGTCTACCCACCCTAATAAGAAATAGAGGAGGGAATAAGGGAGTGGAATGAATCTAGCTACCCAAAGTGAGCCCTTTTGGTCCTCTGTAGAGGTGAGACTGTGAGAGGGGCGGACTGTAATTTGGATGCATTTTTCACAAACGGTAGTGTCATATGTAGAGGTGAGAGGGGGAGACAATGAATCATTGCACAACGTCTATATATCTCTCAATCGAACTTATAAATAAAAAAAAGACCATTTTTATTTCGACACGCAGGACTACATCTCTGGACCCTGGACAGAACTACCTGAGTACGTATCTAGCGATACAGTCATCAACACATTCATAATAGAGTTCCACACGGATGGTACTAGTCCCAAGTCTCGTTTATTGGCAACACACACAGACACACACGGACACGACTTCGTGCTTCCCTGACGACACTGGACATGCTATCCATCAGCCCAGCAGGACGGAGTCCTCGTTTCTCATGGCAGGGTGTAGGCTGCAAAAAACAAAAGAAGAATAATTATTTGTTAGTGCATTGTGCTGGTGGCCATGTCTTGTACTGCTGATGATAATTCTCTGAAAGATAGAAGCTATGTCGTATAGTGGCTTGGTCACCTCCGCACTTGTAGCCGACGGGGCGGTCGGCGAGGTTGCAGCGCTTGGGGATGGTGATGGCGACCTCGGGCTTGATCCCTGAGCTCTTGGCGGTGTTGGACAGCATCACGGCGCAGAGGCACTGCGGGCTCTGCTTCCCGATGGTGCGCACCGCGCCGCAGCAGGCGCTCGACGGCGCCGAGCTCGGGTTCTGCGCCGCCGACGCGCACGGCGCCAGCTTCAGCGCCATCCTGTCCGGCGACGTCGCCCCACACTCGCCGGCGCCCTCGGCCACGGCGACGCACGCCACGGCGGCGGCCACCAGCAGAGCGAGCACAACGAGACCACCCTTCATCTTGTCACACTCACACTATAGCTCCCCTACGTGCTTATGCTTGCTTCTTCTGCTGTGATCTGCGTGTGGACTTGTGTGAGCTGATGGCTTCGACATGCCTGCAAGGCCACTGCTTATATAGCGGCGCCGAGCGTGTAGCTGTGTAGGTGTGGCGGCCATCAACCGACGCCATGATGGCCGGGGGCGACGGTGCGGCGAGCACTAGCGCGCACCGTGCCGCGGCGTGGCAGCACGGGGCGCCTCGACCAGTAGCGTCGGGCAAGCTCGGCCACGCATCGCGGCCGGCTCAGTGCGCGCGGGTGGGTGGCCGTCCCGGCGCGGGAGCAGCTTTTTGGGCCGGAATTCGAGGAACAGAGTCTGAACGCCATGGCAATGGCATGGCTACGGCGCGCCGCACGCATGACACGTCGGCGGACCCGATCGGCATGCGCCGATCGCTTTTGGGAGGTTTGGGAATTGGAAAGTGCGTGTGAAATGGGCAATGGCTCCCTGATCGGGTCGTTGCAGTGTACGCCACCATGTGATGTTGGTTGCCTTTGCCTATAGTGCTGCGGCTGCACTAGCCACTAACTAATTTAGCAGCAAGGAGGTGTCGGTGGTGGTGTTATCATTTGCTTAAAGGAGGCATAATATGCGTATATTAAGGGAGCCATTTTTAAGTTGATGCCCCCATCTGATCTTCTCTTCCTCGTTTCCTTCCTTTCAGTTGGGGCTAAGAGCTAGCAAATTGTCTGTCAATGGGCAGGTTGCATACGATGCTTACGCAGTTTAACTGGAGTTTTCACTCAGACCTCATTGGACTGTCATATACAGTAGTACCTTTGATTGTTTCCCTAACGATCAGGCGGCCACGACGTGCGACGGCCCTGTACCGGCCCACCCTGTGTCCGCGCTCGATCCCCGCCATCACGGGCTCCGTTGGTCGCGCGGCCCCGCGGCCGCCAAGGTCCACGCACCGGGCCTAGCTAGCGTGTCGAGGTCCGGCGTCCCCAGCGCGCATCAACCTCGTGCCACCTGGAGCCGGGACCCAGTCACGCGTCGACACGGCGCCTCCCGGATTCGGCATGCATCAAAGGGGGCTGATTCAAATGATTTTGAATTAGGAGAGAGAAGAGGTGGCGATTTATTGTGTATCCAACTATCCAACTGTAAATATATGGTTAACCTGACATTTATGATGTCGGCGGCTAATATTAGGGTCTCTCAAGATTAACAAGTAAACACCGTCATGATAAGGGCCCCATGCTTAAACCACCATCGCGCCCGACCCTAGAGGTTAGGTGGGTGTAGGGACGTGTGCCACTAGTAATCTACGTCTTGCCTGACCCCTCGAGTAGGACGGGAGCGCACCTCTAGACTCAGCGTGGACTCTCCGCCTACCCATCGATAGGGCTGAGACCCCGTCATGTGTTCTGGCCCGTCTTCGCCTCGCCAGATCGACCCCTCGAGGGTCGGTGTTCTCCATCTCGCCTGACCCCCAAGGGTCGGGATCAGGACGCGTGGATCGTGTTCTCTTCACCTCGCTGGACCACACGCAGTAGGCCCAGGGATAGGCGGCTTAGCACAGGTGGACAGTGCTCCTGTAGCTCTGATTCCGACAGCCTACACCTTGATCGTGGCCGCCACGTCACGGTCTGACGTGCGCACAAGGCGGCAACACAAGCGATGGATGCGTACCTCGCAAGTGTTGACTGAACGCCATGCCAGCCACCCCATGGCACCGCCCATAAAATACGACACCCTTGACCACCGGAGGAAATACGGTGGACAACCGCTAGCGTCCAACGTCACACACTCACTGTTTTGAAACCCTGTAGCTACAGTGCAGCAACAGTAACAGACATGTTCAATCGCCAGGCAACAGTGGCCAGCGCAGCATAGCAACTCACTGCCATCAGTAAAAGTATTCAGCGGGACCCATGTGTAACATTGTTTTCTGCCTTGAACTATAAAAGGGGAGACGGACCCCTACTTCTTCCTCTCGTTCTCTGCCTCCTACTTCTTTCCCGACCCATGTGTAACATTGTTTTCCCCTTGAACTATAAAAGGGGAGATGGACCCCTTTAGAAGGGGTTCGACTCATTCACTCTCATTCCGCTTACACACATCACACTTGCTTACACCAGAGACCTGGGAGCCTCCGCTCTCTCTGTCTCGCCTGTTTGTAACCTCTACTGGACCCATTGCGAGCAACACGAGCAGGCCGAACTGGGCGTAGGGCACACTGTCCGAACCAGTATACATCCTTATGCCTGACTTACGAACCATCCGAGTCCCCACACGCAAACCGAAAAATTTACTATAAATTTTGAAAACACCGACAATAATATTTTGATGAGATATAAATCTATAAATCTTTGTGTAGACTAGATCTGGTACTTGATGTGTACCTCAATGGACAGGTGACGGGCTAGAATAGAGGGTACCCAGCTCAAAAAAAAACTATAAATCTTTGGTTTCTGAAACTGACATTAAGGTGGGTCTGAAAACTGACATCGAGAGAGACACAATTCGACGGCCTGAACCTTATCAGTCTCTCTCTATGGCACAAGCTCAAAAGGCCTGGCCGTGCGAGAGACACAATTCGACCTGGCCGTGCGAGAGACACAAGCTCAAAAGGCCTGGCCGTGCGAGAGACACAATTCGACAGCCTGAAACTTACCGGTCTCTCTATGGCACAAGCTCAAAAGGCCGAAACTGAGTGAACTACGGGGCCATCTAATTTGCGCTCGCCCGCACGGGGGGCTCCGTGCGCTCGGTCGCCCCCAGGCTCGGCGGGCCCCGCTTCCCGTCACGCTCACGCGCCCCCCACACGGCCTCCAGACTTCCAGCGCTCCATCCAACGTCCAGAAAAAGTTTGCCCAGTGAGAGAAAATTTCCTAGAAAAAAAAATTTGCAACAAAAATTTGTGCAAAAAAAACACAAAAAGAAAAGATTTGAAAACAAAAGGTTTTGCAAACAAAAAGAAAAAGATTTCCAAAAAAGTTTTGAAAACAAAAGTTTTGCAAAAAAAGACAAAAAGTTTTTCAGAAAAGTTTTGTAAAAAGACAAAAAGATTTTCTAAAAAATTTTTGCAAAAAAATTTGAAAAACAAGAGAAAACATTTAAAAAATATAAAAAAATTTCTGGTAAAAAAGAAAAAAGGTCACCTACCTCTAGCTGCCGCCGCCGTCGCGCCGCTGCTTGGCTCGCCGGCAAGGCCGTCGTCGCTGCTCCGAAGCCCGAGCGAGGCCGGCGCCGCTGCTCTGTTCGCCGGGGAGGCCGCCGCTCCGGCGCCCGACTGGCCAGCGCCGCCGCCGCCCCGCGCAGCTTCTCGGCTCGCCGAGGAGGCTGCCGCTCCAGCGTCGCCCCGGCGCCCCTACCGGCACAGTCGCCCCGCGCGACTTCTTGTCTCGCCTGGAGGCCGCCGCCCCAACTCGATGGAGGATGAGAGCGGAAGAGATGAGAAACGGCGCAATGAGTGGAGAGATGTGGGGGTTGCAGTGGGACGGGCCCACACACGTGGAGCAGCCGAGCGGCTCGTGGACCGAGCGCGAGGAGGGCTCCGTGCGGCCGGATGTAAGATTGGGATTTCGGTGAACTACACGCGAAAATTCCACGTGGCCTAGTTGCCGTGTTCCTCGGCTCTCCCGCCGTTTTCTATTTTGATGCTGCACTTGCTATGTACCGAGTAGGAACGAGTGTAGTGGACTAGTGGTGTCCTCGCAATGAAATTCAGAAAAACATTCAATGCAAACCACTTTTTTTATAGAAATGTGAAAACTCTCTTAATTAAAAACTATGTTTAGAAGTTTGAGATGATGCACACTCATTATGTATCTATAAATTTATTTTGTTGCAAAAGTTACGATACAAACTCAATATAGAATTTTTAAATGACAAATTTCAAGTGCAAGTGCACTATATGGCAAAAATTCTAGGCATGTACGTGTCTTCTAGTACATATGTACTTGAACTTGGTCATTTTCATATGAATTTTTGTAAGGCAAGTTCGCATCTCTATTTTTACTATATGGATGGATTCTATATTTGCATGGTTTCAAAATTTTTAGAAACTTCTAAGCGTGGTTTTTAGTGAGTTTTTCACGTTTCCACCGAAGTGGTCGTGAAATTCATGGAAGGTATGTCGTCTTGACTTTGACTAAAAAAATACCAGACGCATTTACGTACTCTCCAATCACGGACAAAAATAACACTTGATATTCTTGAATGAAGAGATAAACGCGTAAATGAAGAAAAGTAGTACTCCTGCTTGAAGTGATGCAGCACATGGGGTTTAGTAGTAAATGGAGGAGCTGGATTTCCATTCTCCTCACAACAGCATCCACATCAGTACTACTAAATGGTTCACGAGGTCCGTGGTTTAGGCACAGAACTGGGCTGCGGCAGGGGGATCCGTTGAGCCCAATGCTATTTATTTTAGCGATGGAGCCTCTCAAAAAAATGCTGGATATTGCAACTGAAGAAGGAACACTGTCACGGATTGGTAATAGAGCGGCAACAGTAAGAATGAGCATGTATGCTGATGATGTGGCATTATTCTTGAATCCAACAAAGATGAAGTAGCAGCAGCCAATAATCCTTGAGTGTTTCGGAGGGGCATCTGGCCTGCTCACAAACAAAGAAAAGAGTGCAGCCTTCCCTATACATTGTGATGCAATTAATCTGGAGGAGGCAATGGAGAGCTTCAACTGTCCTGTCAAGACCTTCCCATGTCAGTACCTGGGGTTGCCTCTGCATACACGAGCATTGAGAAGGGTGGATATCCAACCAATAATAGACAAAGTGGCATCCAGACTTCCTGGTTGGAAGGGCTGTTTCATGAACAAAGCGGGACGGCTAACACTCATCAACTCAGTTCTTACCTCTATCCTGGCATACTTTCTCACTGTCTTTGCGCTGAAGAAATGGGCCATCAAGAAGATTGACAAGATCAGAAGGAGTTTTTTATGGCGAGGTACAACGGATGCGAATGGGGGACACAGCCTGGTAAGATGGGCAAAATTGCGCCGACCAAAAACATTTGGAGGCCTGGGAATAATGGATCTGGATCTCTTCAGTAGGACGCTGCGCTTGAGATGGCTCTGGTATGAGTGGAAAGATCCTGAGCGGCCATGGGTGGGTACAGAGCCACCGGTGAATGAAGTGGATATGCAGCTATTCAGGGTCAGCACAGTGGTCACGATTGGGAACAGACTGAAAGCAGAATTCTGGAATTCGGCTTGGCTCAATGGACAGGCACCCAGAGACATAGCTCCCAACTTGTACAAGCTTGCGTGGCGCAAACACAGGAAAGTTTTTGAGGAGCTGAACAACCAGGCTTAGACCAGAGGTTTATGGAGAATGACCACTACAGATGAGATGGTAGAATTCGTCATACTATGGGGCAAGGTTCAGGAGGGAATCCAATTTACTGATGCGCCAGATGACATAACGTGGAGATGGACCAGTGATGGACAGTATACATCGAAATCGGCCTACCGGATACAGTTTCAGGGTGCATTCAGTACCTTCAATGCATCTTCCATCTGGACAGCACATATGGAGGGGAAACACAAATTCTTTGCATGGTTGTTGGTCCAAAGCAAAATTCTAACGGCTAATCTGATGTTGGCCAGGAATTGGCAGGTGCAACCCGATGTGCCAGCTTTGCCACAATGCTCCAGAAACAGCAGTGCATCTGTGTCTTGAATGTCCCTTTACCTTGCAGGTTTGGGGACTTGTCCGGGGATCGTGGATCAACAGTGTTCAGAGTTTCTGATGGCTGCCAGAGTTTCGGATCTTCAGCCACGGTGGTCCTGACATACTGCCTGGTGGTTGACGCATTCGTCGTCCCGAATCCTGAACCACGTTGGCCGTGTTTTGTTCCGCGGTGAAAAGATTTTGAAAGGGAATCTTTTCACATTTGAAGTATTAAACATAGACTAATTAAAAAACTAATTGCAGATTACGTTTGGAATTCGCGAGACGAACCTAATGAATCTAATTAATCTGTCATTAGCACATGTTACTGTAGCATTACTGTAGCAATTTAGTGTCTAATCACGTCCTAATTAGACTCATTAGATTCGTCTCGCAAATTCCAGTCTATCTATATAATGCGATTTGTTTTTTACCTACATTTAGTACGCCATACATGTGTCTAAACATTCATTTTGGATTTTGGAACTAAACAAGGCCGTTGTTGTGTTCACTGGCAGCAGAGTACTCCGTAGGCAACAAGAGGCGTACGTTGCGCGGTTGCACCCCCCGTTCAGCGCCTGCTTAAGAAGGGAGAGCGTTTAATAAAAAAAAGTTTATGTATTAAGCTTCTTCAAGAGACTAATTAAATCATTTTGCAAAGTTAAATTTAGCTATTATTAAGAAAAACGTTTCCAACAGACTGTGTATATGACTCTTCAAATTTAGTGGCTCTACATTCCATCTTATTCACTCTCTATATTGACATAGCCTACCTCACTGGCTATTCATACAGAGCCTGTTGGATTTGATCACTTTTTAAGTAGCTTTTTTGTTTTACATAATAGCTAAATCAAGATTTTAGCCATCTATTTTTAGCCAGACTGCTGGAGTTGCTCTAAGAGACATGCATTATAAAAGGGAAATAAATTGGGTGCGCACGGTGCGCACCGTGGCCACCGTGCGCACCCCCGCCACTGTGTCTCTGCGACGTGGGCCTGAGCGAGTGAGAGATAAAATGCACTTGCTTTTTTGAATCGTGATTTTTCCTCCAATACTAATGGGGACTACTCAGCCCCACGTCGCAGAAACACAGTGGCGGGGTGCGCACGGTGGCCGCGGTGCACACCCAATTATTTTCCTATAAAAGTGAAATAAATTGGGTGCGCACGGTGCGCACCGTGGCCACCGTGCGCACCCCGCCACTGTGTCTCTGCGACGGGCATGAGAATCGAATAGATAAATTTTATGTAAAATGGAGAAACTAAACAGACCGCCCAGCAACCTCCAAATCCGGAGCGCCGTAGAAGAAAAATACGGGTGATACAAACTGTCGAGGTACGAGTCATCGTTACATATACGTATTTCTTTGATTGAGTTTATCCAAGAAGGCAAGTTTTTATTTCAAGGACTATATCACAGGAGATCTGACTCTGACTACACGAGAGTACATCATATCCATCGGTATACATGGATGTTAATCTACCGTCTCGTTTAATTGGTGAATAGTGGCAACACACACATACTCTGACACGTCACCGTCAGACGATCTCGTGCTTCAGTAATACCGCGACGGATCATACGCCGCCGGTGCTCGAGTAGTTCTCACAGCTCATGGAAGAATGTAATCTGCAAGGAATAAAAAAGAAGTACAAAACAGTCACCGACTACTAATATTATATTCTGCCGAAACCATACCACTGACAATTCTGCAATGAACCAAAGAAGGGAATAACAATCAATGCCACTAATAGCAAAGATGCAACCGGAGCAGACGACGCTGCTGCTTGCTGAAATTAATTACCTCCGCACTTGTATCCGACGGGGCGGTCGACGAGGTTGCATCGCTTGGGGATGGTGATGGCGACCTCGGGCTTGATCCCGTGCTTCCTGGCGGTCTTGGACAGCATCACGGCGCACAGGCACTCGGGGCTCTGCTTCCCGATCGTGTGCACCGCGTTGCAGCACCCGCTCGACGGCGCCGCGTCGGGGTTCTTCCCCGCCGACGCGCACGCCGCCAGCTTCTGCGCCACCTTCTCCGGCGGCGTCCCGCCGCACTCGCCGCCGCCCTTGCCGTCAGCGACGCAGCACGCCGCCGCCACCATGGCCAGGACCAGGAGGAGCGCCCTCATCATCATCATCTCGCCTTTTATTTGTCACAGCTCTCACTGGACACTATGGCTTGCTTCTCTAGCTTGTGACTTGCGTGTGGCTTCATGGCTGCTGCTTATATATAGCGGCGTCGACGGTGGTGGCCGGCCGGCGTCATGATGGCCGGAGCCAGGAGAGGATCGGTGGGGCGAGCACTAGCGCGCGGCGTGGCGGCACGGGGAGCGTCGACCAGTAGCGGATCGCTAGCTCGGCAGGGGCAGCTCAGCTCGGCTTGCCTTCAGTGCGCGCTGAACAGAGCTTGGCCGCCATGGCGCGTGGCTACCGGGCGCCCCGCGCGCGCGGCACGTCGGCGTATCCGTCTATCCGATGATCGATCCGCATGCGCGGCCGCTTTTGGGACCTTGAAAATAGAAAGCGTACTGTACGTTGCCAAGTGGCTCCCAGCTGATCCGGTAGTTTTGGAGGAGGTGGACGATGCCCAGTTGCCCACCGTGCGGTGTGTGTTTGACTTGCTGTCGAGTGCTGCGGCTGCTGCGCTTTTTTTACCAAGAAAATTGACGGTGGTGGCCGTGAGTAACAGCCACCTCGTGTGGTGTCGTCTTTGTCATCTGTTTGCTGCTTGCGGCGTCGGTGGTGGCTGTGAATGCTTTTAGACAACGCGGGGAGCTATAGTTTCTTAGAGCCATCTAACATTGATACGTGTTGTTTCAAATTTCCAAATTCCAATTAGAAATTTTATCGTCATCGAGCAGCCTATTTTTTGTTAGGCCAGCACTAGTTCACTACTAAAGAATTACATGGTAATAAAATGTTTGTGACTCGTAGTCGTCTAAGTAATTTACAGTTCAAATAGTATAAGTTAGTAGGCTAAAGGTTACGATATTCTTCTTCCTCGTACATTACCCCAGGTAGGATAGTGAGAGGGGTTGCTGGCGTCAAGCAGCGGTGAAAAGTCGCTGTCGTCGTCGCCTGCACAGGAAGGAAGCAGTGGCGAAGCTTCAAATTGGATCTAGGAGAGACGATCACTACTAATCGAAAGGAAATTCAAATATCTAAGCCTAGCCACCACTGTTTGCTCCGAGAAATCTAAAAACCAATCGGTTCACATGAGGTTCCAAATCGCCGATGCTTGTGTTAAACCGTCCACGAGGCTGCTAACTGTGTACTTAATTGTTCCAAATCTCTTCGTCCCACCTTGTAGAGTGTCGCCCCTCTCCTCCCTCACCGGCGGCAGCGTGGACCAGCTGCGCGCCTGCGCGCACGCAGCCATGCTAGCGTGGAGCGAGGGAATTAAGGCCGCCCCTGGCCCCTCCGCCGCGGAACTGCTCTCGCCCTCACCGTCGAGGAGGAGCGCAAGCTTGCCTGCCGTTGCGAGGAATCGGGCATTGTCGGCTCGATTCGGTTGGGAAGAAGGGGCATAACAGCCTCTGCTTATGATTGACGAGGGTAGAAGGCCGGAGGCCACCGCCTAGGCAGAGAAAGAGCGCCGCCGGGGTAGAATCGGACTGCCGCCGTGTTGATTCACGCACGTCGAGAGCAGCTGCCGCCGCCGGGTTGTGCAGCACCATGACGCGGTGGGGGCAGGCGCCTGGCGCGCGCGAGGGACCAGACCAGGACGGGGCGCAGGGGAGGAGCGATTGCGGCCGGGCACCGGGTCGCCAGTGGCTCGCGAATTGAAGGCAGCAGGCGACGACGGGGTCATGGCCACCTTTGGCGTGCACTAAGCTTCGCCACTAAAATGGAGGAAGAAAGATGAAGTGATTTAGAGTTTGTGCCTTTATTTTGCTATGTCATTGTGTTTCAGTGCAGGTATAAGAAAGTCTTGTACATATGTATATGTGAATGTGAAAAATAAATTCCTAGATTATCACTTTGCAACTCATGATATTTAGTGAGTACAATTTATTTGAAGTTTAACAAAAGGACTGGGACAATTTTTTAAAAAGTAAGAGAGGGCATATGCCCCCACTACACATAATTAAGCAGATATCTAATGATCTATCTTACATTTCGGAAACTCCATGATCAAAATGCCAAACCTCACCCATTTCCAGTTTAGCCTAGCAACGCCTTGCCAATATGGTGGGGAAGACTTTGAAATCAATCGTGCACGAGTCTAAAATTAGCGGGGAAGACTTTGAAATGAATCCAAACAAGTCATGTGAGACCATAAACTTCTTAATCTACTCACTTGAGGCAAATAGAAAAGCTAATAAACAACAATCTCTGTGTGCTGATGCAGCACGGACAAGTATACCATACTCGTAAACAAAAAACAATATTTTATCAGTAAGAACTTTTTTTATAAAAAAGATCCAGTATGAACTTTGAACATACAATGCAATACCAAATTACATAAGAATTAAGGTGATGCTATATTTCATATGCTCAAAAATAGTTATAATTCTAGACGGTAATAAGATCCATCTATTTCAAACGTAACGGACGGCCTATAATGAATCGAGTATTATTTATCGTCTTCCTTCCCTCTTATAACAACATTCTTATTTTTTTTTCTTTCGTCCGAGGTAGACACCCATTCCCCGTAACTGGGTTTCACAAATTAATTCGCGTGCCATTCTCATCTTTATGATAGCGGGCTAAACACCATTTTATTATGGTGTGGTGAAACCTATTCACAGGATGGCATGTCTATCCAAACCACTCTCCGCCTTTTGCGAGCCCAAGGCACCCAAACACAGCCTACAACCCGGCTATTGCCAGCGTTATTGAGCCATCATCTAAATTTCGCAAATCTCATCTATTCCTATATATTAAAGCTCCAAGAATTGGAGCAATCCTAGGCTAGGTGCTACTATTCATGGGTCCCACGGGACCCACCATGCGTGGGACCCACGTGACACGCGTGTGTGGGGCCCACATGACCCGCATATGTGGGACCCGCATACCCGTACGTGGGACCCACGGACCACTATATGTGGGGCCCACCATATTTTATTTTTTTTGCAAAACAGGACTTACAATTTTTGAAAAATATTATATCGTGCTTAAAGAACCAATAACATAAATGCCTAATAATTATCAAATTCTCAATCACGAAAATTATTGTATGGCGCTCAGACTCAAATAACCAATGATGTAAGGTATAACTATTTTGGGATGAATTTATAACTATTTGGGATGAATTTATATTGTAATACTGATCAATTAAATTTTTAATTATTTTAATTGATTTCTTGATTTAATAATCAATACAATGTTACTACTAACACAATATAAGCAATATATGTTATTTTATTAATATTTCAGAACATAAAAAAAATTTATAGTTAGCGCGCTTGCGCGCTAATCTGACTAGTTCGCTTGATGCATGGAGACGTGCTGAGATTTTTCTAAGAAAGGCACATCATGACATCTTTACGGCACAATCCATAGCGCGCAAACAGACAACGAGATACAGCAATGGCATTTCAGACAAGGAAACAGTATCCAGAATTTTTCAGATGCCTACAGCAAAAGATGACACGGGACAGTCATTTCTTTAACCCCAACTGCACTCTGCACTTGCAGTGTAGCCTAGGCCTTGGAGCCATCCGGGCCAGCGGCGACCTCGCGGTCACCGGCGGCGCCGCCGCCGCCCCCAGGGTGCACCCTGCTGCGTGCGAGGAGGAATCCCAGCGCGTGCCCCGCCACGGCGGCGAGGAGCACGCCGCCGTTGAAGGACATGACGGCGAGCATGACGAGGTACGCCATCCCCATCCTCGCCGCGTGCGCCGCCGCGAGCAGCGCGGCCGTGGACGCCGGGGCGCTGCCGGCGCGGGCGGCGCGGCGGGCGACGCAGCGGGAGGCCGCGGCGAGCGCCTCGGTGAGCGCGGCGAGGGCGAGCACGAAGAGGAGGCAGAGCGCGTACGCGCCGGCGCCGCGCGCGCCGGGCCACCCAGGGAACAGCACCACCGCGCGGTCGCCCCAGAAGAAGGTCATGTGCATCATCGACATGTGCGACGACGAGCCCGCGGGCGGCGGCGGAGGCGCTGGCTTGCCTGCCGCGTGGCGCGGCGGCGCCATCGCCATCGGGCCCATGCCTCCGTCGCCGCCGGCCATGGCGTTGGGCCTTGGTTGCTGGTTCCTGGGTGGTTGGTTGGTTGTGGACTCGTTGGGTAGCCGCCCAGCGAACGGATCTCTGCAACCAACTCCGGTGGAGGCGGGATTGGAATGATGGACACGGGCGGAGGACGGACGCAACGGGACGCGCGCGAATATAGTGAGGGCACGGCACGGGAGGACTTTGGTGAAATCAGGGGAATCGCGAGGCTGGCTGGCGGCGGGCACGGGCAGCACGGCGGGCGAACAGCGAAGCAGAGTTTGGCCTCGGGCAGCTGCGCCCGTCTCGTGACCGAGCAACTAGCCTGGGAAGCGGGGGGACCCGGCAGCCGAGCTGAGCGGTGCTTGCATTCGTACGCGCGCGGGAGGCCTGGAGCGTGGAGCCTGCCTGGAGCTGCCGTCAGCGGCGGTTTTGCCCGCCGTTGCCGCTGGTGCAGTGAGTTTTGCCGGGGTTCGCAGCACACCGTCGGCAGGGGTGGGGCACACGACGGGATGGCCCCCGCCAGTCGGTGCCACGGGTGCCGTGCAGCGGCCGGAGGGAGGAGAGGATGCTAGTTATCGCTTCGGAATCTCACGGCGCATCGCATCGCCTCGGTGTGAGCTCCGTGCGGAATCTTTCAGGCAGGTGCAGTAACTGCGCATTGTTGTGCGTGTTCAGCTGATGCCTGGACTAGAAGCTGTTGCGCTGCCTTAGAGCAACTCCAGCCCAGCCCTCAAATGAGACTCTGTACCTATTTTAGTCTTTCAAGCGAAAAAATATGCTCCAGCTGAGCCTCTAAATGAGCTACCATTTTGTGAATGCCTCCAAATTTTGATCCAGGCCCCTAGAAATGGAGGCCCTCCATTTCTACCTACCCGTGGGCCCCACCTCTCCTTTTCCTCGATTCTTCTTTCTCCTCTCCTCTCCCGACTCCACATCGCTGCTCCTCCTTCCCGGTCGCCGCTCCTCTTCCTCGCGGCGCGGCTGCCGCTCCTCCTCCGCACGCCGCGGGTGCGCGCGCGGCGGCCGGCAGTGCGCGCGCGGAAGCCGGCGGGTGCGCGGCGGCCGATGGTTGCGCGGGGGGCACGAGGGAGGCCGCGCGGGCAGAGGGAGCGGGCCGCCGCCGCCTTGGCTGCGGGGCGGGTGCGCGGCGGCGGGTGGCGCCGTACGCCGGCGTGGGAGCGAGGCAGCCCCAGCAGAAGCGGTGGCCGCACGGCGGCACGCCGCACGCACTCCATGTTGTCGCAGCCGCCGGGGGCACGGGCGGCGGCACGCGGGGCACGGCTTGGTGTGCAGCAGGATCCAGTCGCCGCTCGCCCCGTCCACAGCGCGCGCCCACCGCGCTGCCGTCGCGCACCCCGCCGGCCATTGCGGCACGCCGCCAGCAGAAGGCGTTGCCGCACCGGCACTCCAGGTCGGCGTCGTCCTCGCGGCCCGGGGCGAGCTCGATGGTGAGGCCGCAGCCGGGTGCCGTGCACGACTTGAACCGGAAGCCCCATGCGTCCACGTACGAGCGCGCCAGCGCCCGCGCGTGCGCGTCTCGGCCGGCGCCGGTGGCGAAGCTCTCCGCCATGCCGCGGAGCACCGCGCAGGAGCACGACGGGTCGGGGCACCGCAGCGCGGGGCAGCGGGCGCCGACTTCTAGCTCTCCCGCCGGCGCTGCCCAGAACCGGACAATTCCTGTCCAACACAGCAACAACACGAGCAGCAATCCAATGTCAGCACAGATACACAATCCATCTCACGCACAAGAAGGCAATTCAGGGGGCTCGGAGTCACGCAGCAAACGAACCAGATCGAGGACCCCCGACCAGAGGGGTGGTGATTTCCCTCAAATTTCTCCTTTTTTCCTATTTATGCCTAGAAATTGAAGCGTCCCTTTCGGGTGCGAGCGAGCCAATCATGGCTTCATCTCCACCTCACGGAAACTCCACGGCCAGCTCCTGCAAGCCAAGTAATGGCGAAGCCAAGCTGCCAGAGATGGTGGGAGGGGAGAGGCGGGCCCTGCTTCACGGTGGCCGGGCAGGAGCAGGGGAGGAGAAGGAGGGCGCCCCTACGCTCGGCGGCGCCGGTCGGGGCGCTGGCGGAGCGAGTCGTGGTGACGCCGGACGGCGAGGGAGGCGGGCGCGGCCGGTGAGGCCGGCGTGGCGTCGCGGGGAGAGGCAGGGGGCGTGCGGGAGGGAGAGAGAGGGGAAGGACGCCGTGGGTCCCACTCGTCAGTTGATTTGGGGGTCCTAATTTGGTCAGCAGGTTGGAGTGGAGAAGGAATTTGAAGCCCTTAAATTTTAGATGCCCATCTAAAAAGCAAAATGGGGGCTCAAATATGGAGAGTGGGCTGGAGTTGCTCTTAAGCATCACTAGCAAATGGGGCGCGCCTTACGTGCCGGTTCGTTTGGCCCATTTTTTTCGCGGGCCAGGTCGTCTTTATGCGTCCATTCTAATACTTGTGCTGAAAAAGACCGAAACAAAGTTAAACGACATGCTGATTTAGACAGCAAACACTATACATCATTCTAATACATGTGTATCATTTGATGCGTCTTGTAGATAAAATTTGGAACCTTTAGAACGGCAAAGATAAACAACTTTGTACATAGAAAATTAACTTTGTGAGCTGTAGTACATGAGCTACGAAACCATTGCATCGATACAGTGTAAAATAAGAGGACGATATCATGCCTAAATTTAAGCTATGTAGGCTTTAAGACAGGCAAAACCAGTCAGCAATTTAATCACTTACATAATAAGATGGAAATATGGAAATAGAAGCAAGCATAATCGAAAATTCATTAGAACGACAACACTACATTCATCCCCTAATTAACAGTCCCAGAAAGCCAACACAAAGATTACATATTTGCAGAAGACAACATTGAATATAGGAGGTCTTGTTGACTCTTCATCCTCGATCTCTCCACAAACCAGGAGTCAGGTGACAATGTGGCCGAGGCCCTCCATTGGTATTTGGCGACTCAAAAACGTCGAAGAGAAGTCAACTAGGCAAGCCAGATGGCGAACCGAGTTGCAACTGGCGTCCAGCCCCCGAACATAGGAGCTGACTAAGATGCGATGACACGCTTCATGGCCTGGAGAATTTGTCACCTGGGAAAAGACAATGAAAACATTCTGTAGTACATAATGCGAAATATTCAATATACCGAAATTGTATTCACTAAGAGAATGAATTGCCAATTTAAGGCGAAGTTGTGGTGCTGAGTTTTTGTTAGGCCATGTAACTCCCGAGTATTTAACTTGTTGCATTTAAACAATCTAGGCCCATTGATAATGGACACGAGATGAACGACTAAGGTATGCTACTTGAGGAAATTATCGACCTTTAAGAAAAATCAGTGAAAAAAGAACTGCTGGTGCTGAACCCTTATTAAGCCATGTAACTCACGAGTAGTTAACATGTTGAATATGAACAATCTAGGCCCATTGATAATGGACACGAGACGCACGACTAAGGCATGCAACCCGAAGAAACTAACGACCATTAAGAGACAATCATCGAAAAAGTAGTTGACAAAGCGACAAGTCAAAAGCAGACCACTCAAAAAGCAGTCAGCGAAAGCGCAAATTGCAGCATGAAGAAAGCGAACGCGTAAAGCAGTCGGCGAGAGCGCAAATTGCAGTGCAAAAAGGATTCGTACTACCATAGGATCTAGCCGGTGAAAGCCCTCAACACTTAGTTGAAGCGTCCCCACTTAAGTAGAGACTAAATGTGACACAAATATCAGTCCCAGGAGGCTGATACACATTTATTCTACAAATAGTCCAGTCGCCGTGCAACTCCCGATCTGAAGTGCAGGTAACAACAGCTAACATGATAAGCAACCAGAAAACGGCGATACACCAAAGTATGACCCAGACTAGCTCTAGCCCGTAATCAGAGACGTGCGGCGGTTGATACATCGCGTGAAGGGTCCAACTCCACAGGCAACGTCGGGTAGCGGACATGACCTCTACTCGTAGTCTTCAACAATGAAGTCATGGTCTTCCTCTGAAGCAACAAAAATAGGGATGAGTACAAAAGTACTCAGCATGTCCAACCTCGCCCACGGAGGGGATAAAAGAATATGCACATGATATATCAAGGATACAGCTAGGGTTAAATTTGCAGTAAAGCTAGATTTTTCACATGTAGGGGTTTATTTCAAAAAGGGGTTTATAAACAATTTTCTGAGTAACTGAAATAATATGTGGGGGTTGATCCTACACAAAGGACCCAACTTTTATACTACCAGACTCCCCGTCCGTCGTAGCTCACGGCACACTTCCCGGACACATTCCAAAACATCTCTTGCTTTCAAAACCATCATATTCCCAAAGCTAGTTTCAAGCCCAAGCCATGACTCATCCAATACCGTGGATACGGCTATTCGAATAGGTTTTAACTCTACCGAGGTTGTACACTTAACCCACCCAGACGGTTTTTGTGACACAACACCAAAATGCCGGCGCGGTCCTGTCAAAGCCATTACCACACCTTAGCTAAGCCGGACTAGCCAATATGGAAGCAACCAAGGGGTTCATGTCCTACCAACGAGGATCATAACCGGGACGTAACTCACTAAGATCTTGCTCCTGCTCCTTGATCTCCCATTGCTCTCAGCTCACCCATTGGCTAACCAACTAGCTAGTGGGATTTATGCTAAGCCGTTGCCACATACAACGGTCGGGCGGTATCACTAAACTGGACCAGGCAAGATGACAATCAACTCGGTCCTTGACAACTGACAAAATGGATATATCCACATCCTGCTCAGCCATACAGGCACGAGCTCACCAATTTGGTGTTTCACACAGAAACACCATCCATCTCATCGGGTTCACCTTTATTTTATTTTCACGGAAAACCTACCCTTTGCTTTTAAACGCTCACACCATTCTTTCTTTATTTCAAATCACATGAGCATTATTATTGAAGTAAGAGTATCAAGTCCTAAGCGTATAATGGCTATCATCCAAATAGAGCAAGTCATATTTAATGATAACCTAGGCAATCAAGAAGTAATTATAACAATCAAGGGGTGGCTATTCAACCGAGTCTTGCAATAAAACAATGCATTTTATAAATAGGCCAATAGGTTGTGGTTGTAAAAGATAGGATAAATATGCATCAAAGGACGGGATTGAACCTGCCGTCTTTGAAGCCTTCGGGGGAGTTCCTGCTTGCGGAACGGGTCTTCGGGCTCCGGCTCATGGTACGGTCATCAAAACTCCTCGACGGGCTGCTCCTCGGTCACTCCATGGTCTACGGCACACACAAACATACAAACAATAAATAAAAGAAAAAGGAAAACGAAAAATGATCTATGTCGAGCTCGACGAGAGGATTAAAGAAATAAATTGTAGACAGGTAATTTTTGGGAGATCTCTGTATAGCTTGGCCAGAATATATGTGGAAAGGGTGTGGTCAAATTTGGGGAGGAACAGGTGAAGTTTGGTGCATAGAATGACGCGTCAAAGTATGTTTAGGGGCTAGTTTAAAAGGAAAAAGGACTTGTCTGTGAAGGTTAAAAAGGGCTAAGGGTCTTTTTGTAGAAAGACAGGGGCGTCAGGGGGTTTTCTGTAAAGGATCAGAGAGGTGGGGGGTTTGATCTGTAATACAGGAAAACTAGAGGGGTTTTTTTTGTAAAACCTCCTTTCTTCTCTGCTCTTCTTCAGAACAGAGGAAAGGGGACGGTGTGGCAGAACCGCTCAAATTAATCCGACTTAAGTGCACTAACCTTCCATTGGTCATCACGCAATTAAATCGGAGTAATCTGACAGTCTGTCGGGTCGAGCCCGATAGAACCACGGACAGTTACCTCGATCGAAACCAGTCATACAAATACCCACTCGAAGGTGGATCCCAGAGATTACAACAATCCACAAGTATTAAATAGGTCCCACTTGAGGTAATTTATTACAAACCAAGTTCAATGCATAAGTAACTGTTATTCAGAGTTTTTAAAAGCAGCGGAAAAAGAACTAATCATTCGAAGAGGTAGTAACATCACGTGAAGCCGTCGTGACGTCACTTGGAAGCATCCTCGTCCCAAACAACAGTCTAGCCAGGAGGAAGGGTGGTTGGTCAGGTAAGACCGACAACCATCTCCTCGAGAGCACTACCTGAAAACAATTCATCAAGCAAGGCTGAGTATACTAATACTCAGCAAGACTTACCCATCAGGTGTTAGCTACAACACCAACTTCTAGACATGCAAGGCTTTTGGCTGGTGGGTTTGTTTTGCCAAATAGCGACTAATAGTGGATCCTTACTTTCAATATTTTAGCATCAAGTTCTAGTTAAGTTAACCATTCTAGGTAAGCAACCTGTACTAATCAAGCAAGTGGAGCAAGCAATTAAGCAAGCATCAAGTTTCTTTCCAACATCATGTTCCACTTCTTACTCAATGTAGCAGCGGGGTTAAGCAGTCTCATTAGCTGCGAGAAACAGACAGTTCGAACCGATTTCTTAGCCTTGCAAGGTGGACCCAAGCACTCGGATCATCGCACTCAGCCAAAGGCTAGCGCTACCAGGTAGTTCCCATCGATCCCCGACGCTGTTTCCAGGTCCACTTCCCTTGGATACAAGTGTCTAAGCCCGGCCAAAGCCTAACACTTACGCTCACTTGTAACCACATCCGAACATGGGGAGGTTAGTCCCAGAGAGAGCAGAACGAAAGGTCTCGCACCGGTTCAGTCAGTACTAAACTTACCGACCCCATAGAATCGACAAGCGCTTGGTACTTTCAAAAACTTAACCGTCGGTACCACACCATTCGGCCTTAACCAACATTAGCATACACGGACGGGGCATCTACATGACAAAAATCCCCGCCCGTCCTCCTTATGATTCCAACATAAGTAAAGCAGGAGATTCCTATATTCTCGCGAGTGACAGGAAATCACTCGACTTTTACCGTGTCCTTAAAGCATGGCAACTATCGACCTGTCATTACTAGTATTACAAAGCATAGGTACCTAGGATCATGCAACTAGGGTTTCAATTCAACTCCTGAACGTAAATGCACAAACATAAACTTAGCAAAACATAGTTGCATGTATTTGAAACATAGGACATGCTCCGGGGCTTGCCTTCGGGCACAGCTTAGTCTGAGGATCCTCCGAAGCTGGGTTCGGGTCTTGCTCGACTTGGATCACGTTCACGTCACCGGAAGTTTGTCCTTCTCCTCCTGTCGGCACGAGTTCGTAGTCGCCGTCAGCAGGGAACTCGATCTACACGAATGCACATGCATAAGAGATGATCTTATATCGAGCCATCATCATTGCATAATGATAGACCCGGGGTGTATTGAGTGACACATTTAAAATTATTTAACTTGACTTCAACACAGAACAGCAAGGATGTGTGAGGGGGTGTGTTTAACTCATTTAATTTGCTTAAAGGGGTGACTTATTTTTATTTAGCCTTTTAAGCGATACAACTTCAACTATTTATTCCGGTAGTTTGGTGTATGATTTTAATGTGAGAAAATTACAGTATGCTCTCTGTTGGTTATTAGATTTGCTGACCAAAAATCAGTCCAAAAGGATAAGCACAACAATCACGATAAATCAAACAAGTTTGACACACTAAAAGCATGCTTAATCCTTACAAATTCACACTAACAGAAATAATTCCTAACAAAATTACCAGAGCTATAACTAACTGATATAAGCTACCATGCCAAACATTAGCTTAAAAAGATCACAGGATCTCTCTGTAAAATTAGTTTGGTTTTCAGCTGCTTAAATCAGACGAGCATGAAGTTAATTATCTAAAAGCATGTTAGCTAGGTTAAACTAAGCTCTACTTTTTACCACAAGCACATCAAGATGTTTTCAAGCCACTGCAAAAAGATTAGGTTCATTTGTTGAACAGATTAATTAATAAAATTCATAGATCAAACTGTGCACAGACATCAAGATTAATTTATAACTCAAAATCTAGTGTGCAAGTTAGTGCCATCTTTTTTACAGGAACCTAAGCATGATACTAGAAACAACATACTAAAAGATCAGCACAAACCAAGCTGTAGATTTCAAACTGTGCACAAATTAGAGTTTGAACAGATTTGAATCTATTTCAAAAACTAAGCAGAAAACACCTATACATGTTTTCTAGAAAAGGTAGAACTAAGCACCAGCAGTACAACAAAATTGGGTTTGCATTATTCTGGTTTTTCTACGATTTTTACTCGATTTACAAAGTTTCAGGATTTGGATCCTAGATCTGAACAGTCTATCTACAGATTAGCCCCTGGAAACTTGCGCTAAGGCCCCTGGAAAGATTTGTGGCTTTGCAATGTGGTTCCTGGGCCATGGCCGGCGGCGAGTTGGCCGGATTCCTGGCGAATTGGGGCCACGGGGCTCAACAATAACCAGTCGAGGGTGCTCAGGGGTGCTCACCGCCTCACCTCGAGTGGATTGCGAGTAGATTGTGCGGCCGGAGGTGGCGCGACGGCGGCGGACGGCGGAGCTGGGCGGCGGCGGCTCTGTCCGAGCTTGCTCCGGCGGCTAGAGTGGCAATTGGCGCTCGACTGAGGGCTGGGGGAGCTCGAGGGGTGTGCTGCAGGTGCGCTCGAGTGGTTTGCTGTGCGCTCGAGTGGTTTGCTTGTGCGCTCGCGTGGTTTGCTGCGGGGCTCGAGTGGTTTGCTTGTGCGCTCGAGTGGTTTGCTTGTGCGCTTGAGTGGTTTGCTGCAGGGCTCGAGTGGTTTGGGGTAGAGCTCGAGTGGTTTGTGGCTGAGCTCGAGTGGTTTGTGGCTGAGCTCGAGTGGTTTGCGGCTCTCGAGTGGTTTGTGGCTGAGCTCGAGTGGTTTGCTGCACTCGAGTGGTTTGCTGCGCACGAGTGGTTTGCAGCACTCGAGTGGTTTGCTGGATGGCTGCGGAGCAGATCTGAGGAGAGGATTCGACGGCGGAGCTGAGAGTGGCAGCTTGGGCTGTGTGAAGCTGGAGCAAGGGTGTGGCGAGTGCGGGTGGTGAAGGACGACGGCGGAGCAGTGCACACGGCGGGGAGCGGCGAAGGGGCAGCCGGGATTTGGTCGGAGAAGGGCACGGGGAGGTTGAGGGACTCACCCACGACCGATTTGACGTATCACTCGGGGTTGGAGAAGGCCGGAAGGGTGCTCGCCGCAGAGGAGCATATCACGGAGCGCTTATGCCCGAGCTCCGGCGAGCTGGGCGCTGGAGGAGCTGGCGGCGGTGTTGAGGAGAGGGACGGCGGCTGGGGGAAGACGTTGGCGACCTCAGGTAGCTACGGGGGGAGGCGTTCGCGGCGGAGGTCGAGCAGCCTGGCGGCGGGACGGAAGCAGAGCGGCGGGGGGACGCCGGTGGAGCTCGGGTCTGGCGCCTTTTATAGACGACCAGCGGGAGGCACGGACGGCGGGTCTGGAGGTCCGAAGCTCCACGTGGAGGGGGTGTCCGGCGGGGCGGCTTGGCGTGCACGGTTGCTTGGTCGGGAGGCGGCGTGGCGCGGCGGTGCCGGGCGGCGCTGTCCCCGGCTGGTCGGGGCGCGCTGCGCGGCGGTTGGGCGACGGCCTGGCGCGGGGCTGGCGGCCGCGGCGCTCTGCCGCGTGGCAAGCAGGGGCGCGGCGCCGGAGGCGCGGTCGGAGGCTGGCGGGGGACAGGGGAGCCGGTCGGGCGTGGGGCGTGGGCCATCGTGGACAGCGTGCTGGATGTCGAGGCACGTGGTGGGCAAGGCCTGACGGCGGTCGGAACACTCAGGCGCAGTGCGCCGCGTGGAAGAAGCCGCGGTCGGCTGGAACGCGCAGGCGCTCGAGAGTGCCGGCATTTCGTCGAGCAGTTGGCTTGCGTCTGTTCGACCTCCAATATCTCCTAAATTTTGAACTGAACTCAAAAATCTCCAAATACGAAAGTTGTGTCCCTCAGTACCCTCTACAACTTTCGTAAAGGGCGACCAAAGGAAAACAGCTTGGTTTGGGCTGGAGCGCGCGACGAAGACAGCATGAACTTCTGTGTCAGCCGACTGTGAACTTTTGGGGTTTGGCTGGCTTTGACTGAGTTTTAAGGTGTCTCCCACTCAAAATCTCGAAACAAGCCAATTGACAAAAATGTGTCCCGTTAAAAATTGAACAACTTTTGTATTGGTCAATTTTCAAGTTTTTAAGTGAAATTTCGAATTCAAACCTTGCCAACCGAGAAAGGTCAAAAGTTCACCGAGGTGCAAGGGAATTTTTGGTAGGATTCCTTAAGTGAAAAATTTAGGTGGGGCCAAATTAAACTTAATTAGGCTAAGACAAAAGATTTAGCAGGTGATTAAGCTAATTAACACCTGGATTGTCACAGGCGGGGGCGCGGTGGTTGGCCGGCTGGCGGCGGCGCCGGCGTTCTGGGGCATGGCGACGGCCGGGAGGAGGGGAAAAGGGAGAGGGAGGTGAGGGCAATCGATCCCCCTTCTCACCTTAGGCGGATACGGCACGGAGGGGTGGATCGGCGACGGCGGCTGTGCTTGGCGATGGTGAGCGGGGCGACACGGCGCCGGTCGGTGAGCAGGCGGCGTGCTGTCCGGTGTTATGGCCCTTGGCCGTCGTCGACGTGAGCGCAATCACAGAAAGCACACAGATGATAGACGAGGCAGGGCGATGAACCCCGAACACCGAATCAGTTCTGCTTCTGGCAAAAGAAAGAGTTCATGCCTTGTACGATACAGAGACTCAGCTTATAAGCTCGAGCTAGACGCTGACACGAAGGGCCCACGCAGGGTGCCCCAACCACTACTCACGCGACACGCGACACATTCAAGTCTTCAAAGGCATCTTCACCGATTCCCGCCTCCTACGTCGTGTCAGTCGTTACACCTCTCCAGGCTTCAGTAGTTGCTTGCCCCCAAGCAACCGCAGTATGAAAGCGCTTCTTCACAACATGAAAGTCTTCCCACGTCGATGCCTCTACTGGCAATGTGCTCCACTTGATCAAGACTTGTGGAACAGCTTGACTTCCCTTCTTTACCAGGCGCCTGTCAGAATTGCTTTAGGTTGCAGATCTTGGGTAGACAAGTCCACCAAGCTTGGTAATTCAGTAAACATAGGAGAGTAGTTAGGTGTAAATGGCTTGAGTTGGGAGACATGAAAGACTGGATGAATCAAACTTCCTTCTGGCAAGTCTAACTTATATGCTGCTGTGCCAATTTTCTCCAGAACTTGAAATGGCCCATAGCATTTTAAGGCTAGTTTAGGATAGGGACGACTGACTACAAACTGTTGAACATAGGGCTGAAGCTTCAGTAGAACATGGTCTCCCACTTGAAACTGCCTATCAACTCTTTTCCGATCAGCTTGTTGTTTCATCCTGTTTTGAGCAGCTGCCAGATGTTGCTTCAAGACCACTAGTCTAGAGTCTCTTTCATGTAACATTTCTTCAGCTGGAGTAACAACAGATGTTGTAGCCGGCAACATCATCCCCATTTCAGCATCATAACCATAGAGTGCCTTGAAAGGAGAACATCCTAAAGAAGTGTGATAGTTGGAGTTATACCAAAACTCTGCCAAAGGAAGCCAAGATTTCCATTGTTTTGGTGACTCCTGTACAGCACACCTCAAATACATCTCTAAGCACTGATTGACTCTCTCTGTCTGCCCATCTGTCTGAGGGTGATAGGAAGAACTCATCAACAGTTTTGTCTGAGTAGAAGCAAACAGAGTTCTCCAGAAAGTGCTGTTGAAGATCTTATCTCTATCTGAGACAATAGACTTTGGAAACCCATGGTGCTTAACTACATTATCTAGCACTAACTTGGCCACTGACCGTGCTGAGAAAGGATGTTTGAGAGGAATGAAGTGGTTATATTTTGTAAACCTGTCCACCACAACTAAGATTGCATTCATGCCTTCAGAACAGGGTAGTCCTTCCACAAAATCCATGGACAAGTCTTTCCATGCTTCTTGAGGGATGGGTAATGGTTGTAACAACCCAGAAGGATGTGTCAACTCGTGCTTTGCTTGCTTACACACTTGGCACTGTTTAACAAAGCTCTCCACATCACTCTTGAGCCCCTTCCACTGGAATAACTGCTTGATCCTGTGATAATAAGTGGCATTGACTCCAGAGTGTCCCCCAACAGCACTAGAGTGTAATGCTGAAATTAACCTTGTCTACAGTGCTGAATTATGAGCTATCCACACTTTGTCTTTGTATTTGATTAAGCCATGTACCAAAGAATAACCAGCAGCATTAGGGCTAGATACTGCCAATTCAGTGAGCAAGCCTTGTGCTGTGACATCAGTAGCATAAGAGTTAACCACTTCTTGTACCCAAACTGGTTGGACTTCTGACACAGCCTGTAAGGATAGCAAATGTGTCATTCTTGACAAGGCATCTGCTGCCAAATTCTCTTTTCCCTTTCTATACACCACTTTAAATTGAAGACCCATGAGCCTTGTCATGGCTTTACGTTGCATCTCAGAATGCAAATTCTGTTCGCACAAGTAAGAGAGACTCTTATGATCAGTACATATTATAAACTCTTGCCGCTGCAGATATGGACGCCAATGTTCAACAGCCATGATCAATGCAAGAAATTCCTTCTCATATATTGATAGCTTCTGGTGTACTGGACCCAATGCTTTACTCAGAAAAACAATCGGCTGATCATGTTGCATAAGGACAGCGCCCACCCCACGATCAGATGCATCTGTTTCCACCACGAATGGCTTGGTGAAATCTGGCAGAGCTAGACATGTGTAGATACCATAGCCTGCTTCAGAGTATCAAAAGCTTCCTGAGCTTCCAGTGTCCATTCTAGTTGCTTCTTTTTCAATAGCTGAGTCAATGGCTTAGCTATAAGACCATAATGTTTGACAAACTTCCTATAGTACCCTGTCAAACCCAAGAATCCCCTCAACTCAGTAATAGATGTTGGTGTAGGCCAATCCACCATTGCAGCAGTTTTACTGGGATCAGTAGCTACACCACAGTCAGAAATGATGTGACCAAGGTAACTGAGTTGTGTTTGCCCAAATGAACATTTGCTCACCTTCATGTACAGTTGATGTTCCCTTAGCTTCTCCAACACTTGCTTAAGATGAAGAACATGGGCTTCTAAAGAGGGATTGTATACTAGAATATCATCCAAAAATACCAAGACAAACTTCCTCAAGAATGGTTCCAGAATGTCATTCATGATACATTGAAATGTGGCTGGAGCATTCGTCAATCCAAAAGGCATAACTCTAAACTGAAAGTGACCATGATGAGTTTTGAAAGCAGTTTTGTCTTCATCTGCCCTTTGAACTCTGACTTGATGATAACCTGACCTCATATCCAGCTTAGAAAAATACTTGGTTCCAGCCAACTCATCAAGAATTTCATCAATTAAAGGCATTGGAAACCCATTCTTAATGGTTATGTCATTCAACTTCCTGTAGTCTACACAAAATCGCCAAGTGTCATCTTTCTTTTTGTCACACCCGATTTTGAAGACAAAACCGAATGCATAGCATATGTGCGCCAGGATCCATTTACACACATATGTTGACGTCATCAGTGAAAATATCATAAGACCATGTTCAAAGCGTAAAGATAGAATAAAGTACTTTATTACACTCTCACGGAAGACTCGAAGGTCTTTAATCGTTTATCGATAACTTAAATCGTAAACTGCAGCGGACTTCTCCCACGGCAGTTGACTGGTGAACGCCTGCCTTAGAAATCTTCAAAATCATCGAAGAATCCCTCAACATCCGAATCTTCTGAACGGCAGTTGGAGCAAGGGTGAGTACACTTATGGTTGGTACTCAGCATGTGGGGGAAAATGCAAAGCTTCCAAGGAAAGGCTAAGGTTTATGGCGATTAGCATTTTTAGTTGGTCAAATTTTATTAGCAAGCGCCTATTTACTAAGTACAAGTTTATACCAACCCTTTAGATAAAGAAAACCATAGCAACTCAGAATCAAAGAAACCACAATTTATATTCATCTTCCAGTTTAATTATCATGTGAGGGTCCAGGCCGCTCTTAACCGTGAGCACGGCTGATATATCAGTTTTAAACACTCTGCAGAGGTTGCACACTTTCACCATAAGTAGTGTTTCCCATGTCGCCCGGGTTTGCAAGGCCCTTAGACACTTCCGAGGTGAATGGCTAGGGATTCACATTGAGGTTTTCGCCAAATAAACTTAGTACGAAATAATCCGCTAAGGTTTCTAGTCACCGCAGAGCATAACCCTCCCTAGTGGCCAGCACCTTAGCAAAGGCTGCTACCCCAAGAGGACCGGGCTATACCCCGTCGATGCCACCCCCCTTGCCCTTTTCAGGTAAGATTATAAAGCACTAAATTCACTTGGTTAATTGCCAAAGTCAGAGCCATATGACACTTATGGATGCACTGTTTTCCCGGGTGGTTCTCCATGTTCCGATTAACAAAATGTGTTCTTGCAATTACCAAAGTTCCACATAAATAAATATCCAGTTTAACATTTGTTCAAAAGAAACCACCATAACCATATAGCAACTAGCATTTCTACCCAACATAAATTAAAACCCGGTTTGACAAGGTATATGCGAAAAATCTAGGCAATCCTTAACATAGGACCCGTCAAGTTTATGCAAAACATATGTAAATATAAAGGTGAATTTAGATGACATTTCTGGGTTATAAAAAGAATATGTGAGGGGGGGGGGGGGGAAGCCACTTGCCTTCCTCTGCAAACTGCTGTTGGTCCTCTTCAAAGTGCTGCACTTGCCCTTCTTCAAAGTTCACGCTCTCTACACGAACACACAAGCAATACAAATAAATAAAAGAACAGTACACCAAAAATAATAAACAGAACAAAACAAGCACATAAAACTGTTCCTTACGCAGAGACGAATCCGTGAGCGCAAGAATCGCTCAAAACGGAGTTAAAACGGCTAAGATATGAGCTAAACAAGGTTTAGGGACCTGCTGGTAAGAAAACTTAGTTTCCAGGGGCTAAACTGAGAAAAACCGAGGACTAAACTCTAATTTAAACAAAACTGGAGGGCTAACGCGCAAAAGAACTAAGCTGGGGTGGCTGACAAGATTAAACAGAAAGACAGGGGCTAAAACGAAAGAACCAGGGGCTATTTTCTAATTATTTTTGAACTGGGCTGGATGGCGCTGCAAAACCAGAAAACCCAGGGGCTCTTTTGCAAAAGTGCCAGGGCGCGGCTGGGTTGACCGGTATTGACCCGGGTCGGATTTGATCCGGGCCGTTGGATCAAGGGCGGGCGGCTGGGATGCGGCTGGCGGGGTGCGGCGGCGCGCTGGCGGCGGGGCGACGGCGTGCGGCGGCGGAGGCGGCGGCGCTTCGCCGGAGAAGCGGCGGCCGCGAGCTAGAAAGCTCGATTCGAGGCGCGGTTTGGCCCTGGAGGGAGCTACGGCGACGGGGAAGAGCTTAGGGGGGTTCTCACCGGGGTTAGGGCGGCGGCGGCGGCTCACCTTTGAAGGGGAGGAGCGCGGGCGGCGGCGGACTCCGGCGAGCGGCGGACGGCGGCTTAGAGCGGCGATTTTGGGCGGGGAAGAGGCTGGGGAGCACGGTGGAGGCGCGGGGGCTATTTATAGGGCGCGGAGGGCAGCGGGGGCGACGCGAGGGGAGGGGAAACGGGCGGCCGGCGAGGTGGAGCTCGGCGGCCATTAATGGCGCGCGCGAGTGGGGGGGGGGCCTGAAGGGGGCCGTTACGGGTTCGAGGAGGGGAAGGGGCGGCGGTTACCGGTGCGACGCGGCGCCTCCGGGGGAGTAATGCGGCGCGGTGAAGGCGGAGGAGTGCGGCGGCCGGCCGTTGAGCGGCGCGGGCGGAGGAAGGGGATGACAGGCGGGCCCCAGCTGTCAGCGGCGCGGAGAAGGCGGAAAACGCCCGGGCGGCCGCGGGGCGCGGGCGCGAGAGGGAGGCGGAAAAGAGGCGGGGCGCCTTCGGCGTCAGCGGGGCGCGGGGCTGCGCGCTGCTGGGCCGCGCTGGCCAAGTGGGCCGCGCGCGGTAGCGGGCCGCGGCGCTGCTGCTGGCTGGGCCACAGCGAGAAGAGAAGGGGGAAACGCTGAGCGGGCTGAAGAGTTAAGGGGGCAAAAGTGAACTGATGAAGATTAAGCGAAAAGACATCCAAACTAAATTCGAATTCAACCAAATTTGAATTCGAACCACTCAAAAATTAAATGCAGCAACATGGGTGCATCAAACACAAGATGATCTTAAAACAAAATTTTAATAATTATTTATTTTTTTTAAACTTTTTGAATAACTTTTTTGTGATGGATTTTGGGTGTTACACTTTTGTACTAATAACACTGGAGAAGCATATGGGCTAGTACTAGGCACAATTAGACCAGCTGACAATAATTCTTTAACTTGGCGTTCAATTTCATCTTTGTGCAGGGTGAGTATCTATAGGGCCTAGAATTAACAAGAATTGCATTAGGAAGAGTAGGGATAGCATGGTCATACTTTCTTTCTAGAGGTAGACCCTTAGGCTCATCAAAAACCTCTTTGTATTCTTGCAATAGCTCTTTGATCTTAGTAGGAGTGGAGTCCTTGTCCTGTGTGGAAGGATCAATATCCACCACTGCCAGTGCCCACACATCATTACCAGCCAACCACTTTCCAAGCCTTTCCACCGACATTTCCTCAACTGAGAGTGTAGCAGGAGGAACCCCTTGCAATAATACTGTTTTTCCCTTGTATAAGAACTCCATTATCATGTGTTCCCAGTGGTGATTGATTGGACTATTAGCTTTCAGCCAGTCATAGCCCAAAATAGAATCATATGCTTCAAGATCTAGCACTCTCATATCAGTTACAAATGAATAGCCCTGTATCCACCATTCCAGGTTTGGCACGCACTTGTCAGATATTAGAATGTCACCATTAGCTACCTTAACTTGCTTTGGAGGAGCAGCTTGAGGCACAATTCCCACTTTCTTCAGAAATGATGAACTGACAAATGAATTGGAGCTTCCACTGTCTACCAGCATCAACATGACCTTATTCTTTACCAATGATCTCAGTCTCAAGGCTTCTCCCTCTTCCTTGCCTGAAATGGCATTTAGTGACAAGGTGCAAAATTCCTGTGTCAGAGAGTCTTCCACTTCTAATTGGGCCAACACTTCATCTGTTAGATATACATCTAGGTCATTGAGGACTAATGCATTAACTTGTGCCTTTGGTCTCTTGGAACATTTGGCTGGGTGAGAAGCATCATAAGGTTCCCTACAGTAGAAACACAAGTTGTTTGCTCTGCAATAGTCTCTTAACTGTCTTTCTTTAGTCAGAGTGGGTGGTGCAGCAACAGTCTTCTGATCAACCTTAGAGGTATAAGCATATGATTTTCCACTATATGATCCCTTGTGTGACTGATTCTTGGTTTTCCCTTGAATTGTTTGTTGAATTCTTGCCACTCTGATAGCCCTTTCCATAGTTTCAGGGGCATGCCCTTGCACCACATATCTGATATCAGCCTTGAGCCCTCGAATAAACTGAGCTATAAAGAATGTATCACCCATTCCTGCATTATGCATTGTGATTTGAAACTGTAAGTTCTTAAATTGACTAGCATAGTCCTCAACCGAGCCTGTTTGCTGTAATTCCAGCAGCTCATCCACAGCATGCTGATAGTCAAAAGCACCAAACTTCTCCTGAACAGCCTTCATAAGCACTTCCCAAGAGTCCAACCCAAACTGCTTCTTGTACACAGCCAACCATTTCTCAGCTTTTTCTTCCATGTGCAGGGAGGCCGCAGTAGTCCACATTGACTTAGGAATATCCAATAATCTGAAATAATCCTCACATTTATCCTTCCACAGTGTTGGATTGCTCCCAGAGAATTTTGGAAAATTCAGCTTGGGCATAAAATTTTTGTTTATCTTCTTATCACCCCTACCAGTATCTCTTGCCTGACGAGTTTGATGACCCCCCTACTAGTAGATGGTTTCTGTTGGGTAAAGGGATTTTCAGACTCTGCCTCAGAGTAGACAGGACTCACTGGATCCTTATCTCTGCTATTCATCTGGTTAAGCGTCAGATTGGCTACTGCCTGACCTGTAGCTTCTAACTGTTTGGCCATGATTTTCTGATCTTTCAACATTTGATCTAAAACCTTAGTGGATATATCGAACTTGATGTCTAGTTGTTGCTGATTTCTATCTATTGCCTCAACTTTGGAATAGAGATCATCTAGATGCTCGATTACATTGTCATACCTTTCTTTCTCAGTATCAGCAACATCTTCCATTGTCTTCAGAATAATTTGCGTCTGAGGAGATGGCTTGGGTGGAGCCGTGTTGACAACCTTCCGATCACGCTTCACAGAGAAGAAACGCACCGCACTCCACTGATTCCTCCTGTTGTCCAACTGACACAACCAGAATAGCTGTATAAGAGAACTTCCTACGCCCGTGATCCGGCTTTGGCTATGGAATTTTACACAGAGACGTGCTTCGCAACCCTGGCCAACGAGGATCACTCGCCTTCGCCACCACGAACCAGAATCAAGTTTCCAGCACTCAGAATATTACGCAGAGACTCGCTCTACAACCCTAACTGGTACTGATTCGGCCGTAAGATTTGGGGAAATTTTGGGTGGTTCCTCACATATTCGGATGCACAAGAGGGATTCTACGTGGATGAGCCACAACCTCTGAGCACCTCGCCGATCGAACGGAATCTGGAGGACTGGCCGTGGAATTTGGAACGAATTGATCCGGACTGGAGAACACGGATAGAATCGATCCCAACATGCGAACCAGAGGAACGGAAACGCACCTAGGAAAGTGAATCTGATACCAACTGTTATGGCCCTTGGCCGCCGGCGATCGCCGTCGACGTGAGCGCAATCACAGAAAGCACACAGATGATAGACGAGGCAGGGCGATGAACCCCGAACCCCGATTCAGTTCTGCTTCTAGCAAAAGAAAGAGTTCATGCCTTGTACGATACAGAGACTCGGCTTATAAGGTCGAGCTAGACGCTGACACGAAGGGCCAACGCAGGGTGCTCCAACCACTACTCACGCGACACGCGACACATTCAAGTCTTCGAAGGCGTCTTCACCGATTCCCGCCTCCTACGTCGTGCCAGTCGTTACATCCGGCAAGGTGGGGACGGCGGCGCGGGCGTCACAGCAGTTGGGCCTTGGTTGCCGCTGGTGCTGTGCCGGCGTCGCCGAGCACAGGGCGCGCATATGCACAGAGAGAGGAGGAGGCTAGCGTCGGCGTGCGGCGTGCTGGAGCGGGAGCGCGCGGCAGAGGGAGGAGGAGGAAGGAGCTGGCGGTGTGCGGGAGAAGAGGAAGGAGGAGAGTGAAAAGAAAGAAAAGGGAGAAAAAAAGGAAAAAGGAGAAAAAAGAAGGAGAAAAAAAGAAAGAAAAAGAGAGAGGAAGAGAAAGTGGGAAGCCACCGGAGATGGTCGGCCACACGCGGCTGAGAGAGATGCGGCGCGATCTGTGGTGCAAAGAGATGGAAAAAGGAGATGGTAGGTTTTTAGGGATTTGATGTCGGGACGACGGATTTGATGGAAAAGAATCCGAGCTCGATCAGAAAAAGGATTTTGAAAAAGTTTTTAGTGGGTGATTTATCCGGATGAATTTTTGGATGTTACATCAGTACACCAAACTTGTGGCTGAAGCCTGCCGCATTCGATGTGCTAAGCCTGTCACTAAAACCGCCAAACAAGTAGAGGTAGGGAGATTGAAAAAATAATTGAGCCAAGTAACTAAGCTTGGTTCGTCATAGTTTGTTGATGAAACCCACTAGTCGAAATCGATCTCGACTAGTTATTAACCGAGCGCGACCTGTTCCCGAGTTGTTTCGAGATGAGCCTACTAGTCGAAATAGTCGTTCGCTGAGCTGGAGGCACGAGTTGAGCTGAAGCCGTGTCGAGCAGGTAAGGTATTCGTTGTCAGGTTGGCAGCGTATGTCAAAGTAGTCGAAGTAACGGCCGCTGTGACGTCGTCGCGGAGTTGAGCTGAATTTGCACCGAGTCCTTGTCGATGGCGTCGCATCGACGTCAGCTGGAGTCGAAGTTGTCCGCCGTGTAGCCGGAGGTCGTCGCCGACTTGTTGGTGCAGCTTCGTCATGTTCGACGTGCTTGGACTTATCTTCAGGTGGCCTCCCGAGTGCCTGTAGAACACAAAGCTCAGCAAATTGAATTTTTTGGCCGCACAAAACATGGCGAGGTACTTGTGCTCCGTTCCATCTTGATGCGCGTGCAACAACAGCTAGCGATGATTTGGTTCCCGCGGCAGAGATCAACGTTTTGCAGAGCTCGATTTCGATTCGGAATAGAAAATCAACTCGGACTTGAGCCAAGGACGGCCGCTGCCACCAGGGTTTGGATCTTAATTAGCAGAACTTTTTGTGATGAATCAGAAACTCGCCGATTTGTTTTGGAGTCTGACAGCAGTTACACCCTGTCGATTATCTGGTAAGTTGCAAAAAGATTTGGCACGTGATGAAAATTGCCACCACATCGCTGAGTTGATTTTGCTGACGCTTGGTCTTCGTATCGAACTCGAACTTGATTGCCGCGTGCACGGATTCGCCAGCGCATCTGAAATTCTTTCTTCATGCAGACAACGGCCTTGTTTAGTTCCAAAATTCAAAATCCAAAATGAATGTTTAGACACATGTATGGCGTACTAAATGTAGGTAAAAAACAAATCGCATTATATAGATGGACTGGAATTTGCGAGACGAATCCAATGAGTCTAATTAGGACGTGATTAGACACTAAATTGCTACAGTAATGCTACAGTAACATGTGCTACTGACAGATTAATTAGGTTCGTCTCGCGAATTCCAAACGTAATCTGTAATTAGTTTTTTAATTAGTCTATGTTTAATACTTCAAATGTGAAAAGATTCCCTTCCAAAATCTTTTCACCGCGGAACTAAACACGGCCAACGTTGGACATAACCTGTCCGCTCCGTACTCGAACTCCATGACTTCTTTTTTGGAATCGCACCCTGCGCACATTGAGTCGGCTTGGCATAGAACGACAGCTGCGTCCCGCAAAGCAGATTGATTTTGGGAATCAAGATGGGTTAATTGTTGATGTCGATGTCATTCTTCTCCCGGGTGAGCACGAGGTGACGTCAGAGCCGAAGACGAAGGTCGCGCCCTTTTAAACGCGATAAATTTGCTTTAAAGGACCATTGAATTCTCCAGTAGATTCTTGGAGAACACCCCTACCTGGCGCGCTAGATGTCAGTGTTTTACCGGCAATCCCATCTACATGTATTGAAAGTGCATCTAGGCCCCTAGTGGGTTTTGGTGAGTTGAATGACATCAAGATTAAAGAACTAATGATCTTGTTGAGTGCATGAGCAGAGATTAATTGTGATATCAATGAGTTGATTACAGAAGACATATTCTATTTGATATAATCAAGAAGCTCATACAACAAGGCATTTATCTAGGCTATGATCAACATAAAAGATAAGAAGCAATAAGCATATGTGGATTGAGACATGTGTTGATAACAACTATTTAAATCTCGTATCAAGATGAAACTTATTGGTAGTGACATATCACTAGAAAGGACTCTCTTATGTAGACATGGACTATTTATTACATAGAAGTTCAAAGATAAAATAAAGTGCAAGATAAGGGCAAATAATCTAGAGAGATGATGGTACGAGACATCATTGATCTATACTTGACATATAGCTTGCACATGTGACACAAAGTGATGAATGGACTTCATTGATGATTCAAAGCCACATGAAGTAATATATGGCGCAAGCATGAAGAGTTGGAATTCGGGATAGTGTTTTGAGGTACCAAACAATGTGTGATCAAGTTGCGGCTTGAGTCATGTAGTCTTTGCTAAGAGTGAAGAAACTTTCTTTGGATTCAACTTGATAAATCTTGGTCACATATGGTGTTCATATTGTCAAGTATGAATCCTTCGACAATCCTATCATGATAAAGGTGAATTGAACTAGAAGAGGTTTTTTATTTGAAAACAGAAGTTCAAATCACTAGCTTAAGGAAGTTACGCTCATTTCAAACAACCAAGTAAGATGCAGTCCTCAGTTTGTGAAGAATCAAGACACAACATGATTTGATAAAAGAGAAGTTCAAATGGATGAAATGTACTTTATCTTTGATCATCTTGAGTATAGATATGTTGTACTATCAAGTGGGATGCATCACATAGTGTTTTGGTTCAATCTCAATGCTCAAGTAACCTAAGAAAGTTGAGAGAGACACAAAAGCCTCACGTGCACACTTGTGAGTTTTTGAGTGCTTATGCTCGGCAGTGCCGAGTACATAGAGGGTGTGTGCCTAACGGCTAGTTGATTCAAATTCTCAGCAGTATCGAGTTTGTACACTTGGCAGTGCCGCTTTCACGATGGCTAGTTTTCTTGGAGTGGAGTATTTATACCACATGACCTCCACTATTGCTAGCTGCTACTTTTTAGGGTTTCGGTGTGCTTTCTTCCTGTTCTAAGCTAAGCAAAAGCCAAGTGAGCTCTCCCAACCTCTCTTTGTGAGATTGCACATTCAAAGTGATATCTTTGTGTTGGGTTGAGAGAGTGATAGCTTGAGAGACATATAGAGCACAACAAAACCTTGAGCACTTGAGTTGGTCTGAAATGTTGTGATTCGCATTTGTTACTCTTGGAGCTTTGCCTCCTAGACGGATAGGTGTTGCCCGGTGAGCACCCGATTGTGTGGGCTGTCACGAAAAGTTTGTAAAGGTCGGTTTCCACTTACGGGAACCATTCTTCTTAGTTAATGGCCATAGTATGCTTGAGTGGTACTTTGACGAGGAGGCTTCGCGGAGCTCCTCAAACGGAGATAAGGAACCACTGAGCTTGCCATTTGTTGTGCATGCAGTAGGTCCGAACTTCGGTAAAAAAATACTTGTGTCAATTGTGCCTGATATTGTGTTGTGGATTTGAAAAGCTCTCATTGAACACTTGTGTTCTCGAAGAGATTGTTGTTTCTGTGTGCGCAGGTACTGTGTGAACCTACTCAGGAACATCACTTGAGCATCCTCTATATTAGGGGTTTGAACTACACTTTATTCACTTGCACTTGATAATTCGTATTCACTTTGCTTTGTGTGTACTCGGTAGTGCCAAGTTAAAAAAAACTCAACTGTGCTGGTTAGATAGCCATTTCTGCCCATATACTCGGCGGTGCCGAGTTAGCTGTGTGACAGAGTATTTTATCCACTGCATTTGAGTGAAATTTTATCCGCTGCAGTGCGAATCGCAGCACACCGTCGGCAGGGGTGGGGCACACGACGGGATGGCCCCCGCCAGTCGGCCACGGGTGCAGTGCAGCGGCCGGAGGGAGGAGCGTGGCTAGTTATCGCTTTGGAATCTCATGGTGGCATCGGATTTAAAGTCGATTGTAACAGGACCGCATCGCCTTGGCTGGGTGCGGAATCTTTTAGGCGCAGTAACTGCGCATTGTTGTGCGTGTTCAGCTGATGCCTGGACTAGAACCTGTTGCGCTGCCTTGAACATCATCACATCTCTCTCGGTTCTAGAGGGAGGAAAGGCAAAAGGCCCATGTAGTGCTCGGCCCAGTTTGTTCCTGGGCCGTTTGCCGGTTCAACCTGCCGACGAAGCAAGTGAAAAGCCAGACTCGAAAAAAGCCTGCCAAACGGGCTAAGCTGCACCAAGTAATTTTGGCCACGAGACGCAACAACGCAAAGAATCACTATCCACCACGCGAGGAGCTGAGCTGCTGAGGAGCACTAAAAAAAATCTCACATGATGATGTTATCCACGTGTAAGGAGATTTGAAACTAATGTAGGCAATAAACCTCTTATGTTTATGTTTTACTTCACCCATTCAATTCTTAAGGAATCAAGATACCCTCTCGTTTCGGCATAAATGGTAGCTACTTGCTCTTCCACTGGGAGAGGGTTTCGAGCTAAATTGAGTCATACTGTGACACTTCTGGTGTCACTTATGTTTTAAAAAATAGTTTACTCAACATAATATAAGAAAATCGTATCATTAAGCATGTCCATTTCATGTGTATTTGCATTTTAATATGCGATGTGGACTTTAGTCAAGATTTCATGTTTAAATTCCTAATGTAAACCAGAATTGTATGACTTGTGTAAAACTTGGTCTACACCATGTAGTATTGTCTTTGACCACCCTTTTTTTGTATTAGACCAAATTTGTATTGCATTTTTAATTTTTACAAGATTGTTGATTAAACTGAAAGTCAAAACTCAAATTGAAGCTCATTTAACCCAAGTTTGAATTGGTTCAAGTATAATTAATTTAACCTTCTTTGGCCACCTTTTGAAATTTAAAATTCCTAAATGAGTAACTCTTGGTCAATAGGAAATTTGGAGTTTAAAGTATACACTTTCATCTAGTCATGATGTGAAAACTTAATTTGGATGTTCAAAATGCAGTCAAATACTGATCAACCCCATGCTTGAAACACCTTGAAACTCTCTCCTTAATGAAAGTGAGAAATTCCTCATTTCTTTCCCTTGTAACTTTCAATTTGTTTAAAACACTCTACACAAACAAGATGCCAAAATATAATTTTGAATGTTTAAACTTTCATTTAGTCACCTTGCTCGAGTATCTTCCTAATTGTAGGTAATTTAAGTTTGCATTTAAAGATAGCTAAGTTGAATAAAAACTATGAAAATTGAACTCGAATTTCAGACTAGTGTTTGGCTGACTTTCAAGGGTTGTAACTTTCAAATCGTTGCGAATTTGACCAAGTACCAATTATCAAAATTGACGTACAATATGCCATCTTCAACTTTTACAAAGATTGAATGAAGAGTTTGTATTTGAAATCGTGAGTTGCTCGCCAGAAAACTTATATACCACTTATTCGCCACTACCTGCTCCTGGCGATCGAAGAATGAAGCAATTGAAGAATGAGAAGAAGAGGTTGGGAGAGGTGGGACGAGGGCATCAGGCATGCAGTAGCGAAGTCGCCGTCAATCATAGGTGGGGTTTAAGGCCAACAGTGGTGGATGGTAGGGGATTAGGGTTAGAGACTTCCGAACAAATAGCCTTTTGTTACCTTTTTTTAATTGTACTAAATGTGGCCTTTATTCTTGCAAGAAAACGTATGCAAATCAAATAAAGATACTTTTTAGGATGTCTATACGAACTATATGATCTAGATTGCCACGAGAGGAAAGGGGCATAATATTTATTGTTGATTATATCAACTTTGTACTTTTTTCATCACATTATCATTACATCTTACTAATTAATTGCATGGCATCATGTAAAATCATATAAAAAATTAAAAAGGTAACTTCATAGAAGAAATAGAAAACATATATGACTTTTAGCTTGATCATGTTTGGTAAAGTCTTGTGAGCATGTCCACGCGGTAATCAAAAAGCATATTCGGTATATCGAAAAGTAAAACAATTATGTACTTGATTTGGTCGAATGAGTCGAAACTCATATTCAGTACACTAAGTATAGATGTGTATGGAACAAAAAAGCTCTTCCGGTTTGGTTAACATTTGAACTACAATAGTGCAGGCACAGGACATATTTGGTTCACCATTTGGTTAATTCTTTCAACACTGACTACCTTGTGGCTACCTTGTGGGTCAATTTCATTGGCCAACAAAGCTATAATAGTTTCACTGGCTACCTTGTGGGTCAATTTCAACACTTCTTCAATACTAATATAAGAAACAATTAAGCCTTTCAACACATCATCCAGTCTTATATTCGTGTATTTATACAAATATATATCTTTTATCTTAGAACTAATCCAATGAAAAACAGTGTAAACAATAATATTATATCCAAGTAACTAATTAGGAAATGCTTAATGCATGTTGTGATGGCAAAAGTGAACATTTTTATTGATATTTAAAGATTTTATGTAACATCAAAGTGGGATAGACCCAAAGTGATTTTCAAACTAGCATGCAGCATCACCTATGCAGGAAAGCTGAGAGTGTAAATTATAGGACACAAAAGGTAGTAAGAAAATTAGATGTAGACCTTCCTAAAGTGTTTTCTTATATACATAATAGCTTATTATTGACCAAATAAGACCCATCTTTAACCAAATCAAGCCTTTTTCTACTCTAAAAACAAGAGCTTAAATAAATATTTGGTTGATAATTTTGACATCATCTTGTGGACCATCCTGTTCGCATAAAAAAAGGGCGCACCTAGTGTCGTAGGCTCCCGCACTATGCGGGGTCTGGGGGCAGGTTGTTTAGCGCACAGCCTTTCCTGCACATAAATGTGCAGAGGCTGCGGCTTGAACCCTGGACCTTCCTGTCACAGGCAGTGAAGCTCTACCACTGCACCATATATAAATACTGTTTGCATCATAAATACTTTTATAAATTTCTAACATGTGCAACCCTCCTCAGAAATAATCAAATAAGGCATGCCCCAACCAAGAGAACATCAGTTATGAAGCTCGCACATTCTTGCAATAGTTTATCTATGCTCCAATACATATCAGAGATGCCAATTCAGATTAAATAATTTCTAAATGAGGATGAGAAATTAATAAGGTATGTTCAACAGTCCAATATGCTTAGGAACAGAAGGGCACATGGACTGATCACACATGACTGCATGCTCGCTACTGTTAATCTAAATTAAGCTACAATTTCAAGTATGTGAAGACAGAGGCATTATGATATGCACAAAAAGATGGAACTCAAGTTTCAAGAAGCACCTCTCGAGTTCCATGCATCAAACTGTATGAGGATCACATTCGTGTACAGCAGCGTCTGACTGACTTTGTCGTGTGATATCCACATGGCTTGCGTACGTCCTAATCCGTCTGAAATGAATATTGTGTTCATTAACCAGTGCCTTCCCGGCAACGATGCCAAAAATGCTTGTTGGCATTTACTAACATCGCTACTAGAATGATGGTTCCAGCAGTGTCGCTAAGAGATGTCTATCATGGTAATCTAACAAATACGAAAAAAATCTGTAAACGCACGGATATATCATTGTAGCACTTCACCCATGAGTATTCCAAGGGTATCGTATTTCCCAAAGGAAGGCGGGCGATTATGAATATCGATGCTTACAGTGAATATAGCAATAGTATGGATAGAATCATATACAAATGACAGAGGTAAGAAATATGATAGAGTTGGTAGTGTGACACACACAAGATCATCTCAGGTAAAAACTAGCTAGCGTTAGGACTAAGAGTTAGCATCTAGGTTCTAATATCACTTCCTACACACTGCACAAAACAACTTAGAGAGGGAATACATATACATGAACAGAGAACGTCTATGCACCCAGGTAAAGGGGGGATAACCCCTCATCACTGACGCATGACGAGGTTGTTACTCGTTTACGAACTCCTACAACAATACCTGAACGTGGGGGATTTCATAGGGTCCAACAGGGTTGTCACGACCTGTGGCCTACTCCGGCCAAACCGTGGGGCACACTCATATCTACTCATTCATTCCAACCCGAGCTCCATGCTCAGCATTGTTCACAACATATTGATCATTGTGGACTATTAAGACTATGATCAATGCGGCTGTAAGAACAGTTGGTAACCCATACCATGGCATAATCATGATAACCTTTCAGCATAGCTAAACCATACTCTAACTGAACTAGAGCAAAGTCTAAAAAGCATGAGGGCACTCAATTCTATACTATCAATGCAAGGGTATATGATTAACTAAAGAACATATAAGCCAATCATCATATGAGAGCAAGAACTTGAACACAACTCATCCATGTCATGACAAAGACAAACATTGCATAAAGAAGATATATCACTGAAGTAGATCAAAGTCATTCCTAGAACTAGAAGATACAAGAGTCATACCCTAGCTCCAAGATCACCTGGAACTTGAATAGAGCTACTCTAGCCTACTCACTAAGCCTGAGCCTAAAGGAAGAGAGTGATTGCCCAAGTTGTGTGTGTCTCATTTGGAGCCTCTACACCCATATTTATAGGCCTCAAGCAGCAGCTGCTCGAGGGAATATTCTAGGTATCCACATCTGAACCGACCTTGGAGAAGCACCTAGGAGCTGACACGTGGAAGCAGCATATGAGAGGGGCCAATGGCGGTTCGGCCGAACCGAAGGGATTTGGCCGACCCCCACGTGGCACCCCTCGAGCTGTGTTTCTTCAATGAGTCTGATGTGCGGGCCCTTATGACAGGTTACAAATGTCCACGAGAGTTTGAAGCGGTCTGAACCCTTGTGGGCCCTTCAATCCCTGTATTGCACGTGTGGAGGACTCTGATTCATCAAGGATGTGTCACTTGGATCAATGAGGGTGGATTCTCCTTTATTTCTGCAGCAAATCACCTACAACCAAATATTCTTCAAGGACATGTGGAACTACATTATTTGAAAGGGAAAATGCATATAAGAAATGTCAATTCTTCACTTTATTAGAGAAAGTTGACGGCTAAATTTGGTACTTAACAGCTGTCAATAACATGGATCATTGAAGCAAGTTGTATTTTAGCGCACCAGTGTCGACTTTGTCCCGCTGCACTGCATGCGTCCCTCCATGTAAAGTTTTTTTTGGTGCACCGCGGCTGCCAAAAAGCTCCTGTCGTTGGTGCCCACTACTCAACGTGGCCTTCCGATTATTACTAGTCGCATGCCTTGGCGGCTAGAGGGGGAGGCGGAGATGGCGCGGCAGCCGTTGTGGGAGGAGGCGTTGCCATGGCAGCCAGAGCCCAGAGGCAGACTTTATCAAAGCACGTAGAGATCTAGTTGTAGACTCGTACTAGGGCCGGAGTTTTGATCGGACCCGCACCACATGTACCGAAATATAACAAGGTCCTAACAACTTTCCAATACCCGAACTATCGATCCTCTACCATCACCCACACTTAACTATCGATCCTCTGCTGCTCTCGTCGCATCGCATGGGATGCTGATGTTCCCGCGGAAGAACTGCGATGACATGGGATCCTCGTCCTCAAGCGGGGACCTCAAGCGGCGATCTCAACCGCCAGGCCAAGGTGGTGCGGCGGCTACACCACTCCTGCAGTGATCTCCTCCCCGCCCGGTGCCAATGCGCGGCGGCGCTCCTACGGTGACATCCTCATGGTCCCAGGCGGCGGCAGGCAGCGGCGCAGCAGCAGTTGAGGAGACGACGTATTATGCGCGATCTCTTAACAACCTTCCTACCCTAACTATAATCTGTCCATTCTCGCTACCGCCCACTCTTGGCATATCATTATCCTCCAGCGAGGATCTCAATGGCAGTGACACTGTCTTGAAGTACATACATTCATGCTCATGTTGCTTGTTTTTTTTTTTCTTTCCAACATGAATCTCTGTTATGCCACTGCCTGGTGAACCATAAAATTTATAATTTTTTGTTTCTTAATGTATATCATTCTAATACAAAATATTTCAAGTAATCTTGTTTCCTATAAAAAACATTTTTAACAACACTCTGAGAAACAAACAGTTTTAGAAACATAAGAGCACACAATCTCCATAGACCAGAGTACAAGCTTTCTAAGCTCTACATGTTATGCGAGTTTATGGATTTTCTGGTTCTGCTCTAAGTTCACATGATCTTTACATTATGTGTAATTATATATTTAATTTTAGTAACATCCTAAAAGTTTTTTAAGATTTTAAGAAATGACAAATAGCCTTTGTGACCATTTTTTAATTGTACTGAATGTGGCCTTTATTGTTGCAAGAAAACGTATGCTAATCAAATAAAGATACTTTCTATGGTGCCTATACGAACTATAGGATCTAGATCACCACGAGAGCAAAGGAGCATGAACTTTATTGCATATTCTGTCAACTTTGTAACTTTTTATTACACTATCACTAAATTGTAACTATTTATTGACTACTAGGTTGGTGGTTTGACATCATACTAATTAAATTGCATGGCGTTATGTAAAATCATATACAAAAATAAAAACAAAAAATATTTAAAATATATATGACTTTTAACTTGATCACGTTTGTAGAAGTCTTGTGAGCATGTTCACAACACACCGGACCGGAGCCAAGAAGAAACGGGGCCGGAGGCCGCGCAGCCCGAGTCGCCTAGGCGACACGAGCGGCGGCTTTGTAATCTGCAGTGCTGGGCATTGTACCGTGAGTTCTCAAATTGTTTTGTACGAGGGCACCGAGGGCTGAGACTAACTTTTTTTTTTTACAAACCCCACAAGATAGTGCGTGTTTCATTGATAGCAAACATGCCCGTGCGTTGCTACGGGCGATATCCGTATAGGTAATGTATTTAGTTATAAAAGAAAAGGTATTAAATGGTTGAGACTTCAAGACAACATCACCTTAGCTAACAATTTAAAATTGATTCATTAAAGTATCACCGGAGCCAGAGCCACGCCATCTCAAAACATACGACCATATTTGTCAATAATGAAGATCCGAGCAAAATAGCTAGGCATTATGAACCACCACCACATGTGCGCGTGCAAGCCATTACACCAGTCCAGTTTCCCAAGGCTTTATCCAATATCGGTTAGCAAAATAACATGTCATGGTAGATTGGTAGATCAATAGCACACAACGACTATATGATTGTAGATGTATTTTTTTTCTTAATAGCTTAATAGCATGATTGGTTGGAATATGGATCCCTCGGATGTTGTTTGTTAATTTGGTTGTTTAGAAGGTTCACTACAAATATGTTAAAACCTCTAGCAATACGCGACCAAAGTGCAGCCCAACCGTAGGAACGTCTCCTATTCAGCTATTCAGCTAGGTGGTCGCAGTTCGAATCCTGTTCCCTTCGTTTTTTCCCCCGATTTTTGCCAACCGCCCAGACCAAAACAAAGGAAAATTACATTAAAAAAATAAGTGGGCCCCACGACGGACCATAAATTAGGCAGAGACACTCCTTGCTTTATTATTAGGTAAAGATATAGGAGAAAAAAAATACAAGACTATTCCCTCCGGTTTGGTAAAGGAAGTCGTTTTGGACAAGATTTGAGTCAAACATTGGGAATATAAATCGTGAATAACTTTTAAGTCGTTGAGTTTGAAAATGTGAAAACTACATGAATAGATTTGTCTTGCAAAATACTTTCATAAAAGTATACATATGTTAGTTTTTAATAAATATCTTTATAAAAATAAGAAGTCAAAGTTGTACTTTGCAGACCGTGTCGCTGTCCTAAACGACTTCTTTTACTAAACCGGGGGGAGTACAGCTCTGGCAGACCATAGCCAGGAACAGAAAAGAAAGAAGAAAAAAAACCAAGTTCGGACCGGTTGGATTGGGACGTCAACACGGTCGAAGCCACTCTACTGTACAACGGAGGCGAAAACGCGACGTAACCACATCGGCTATCAACCATCTCCTAACAAATTAGTCGTGATCAAAAGCCCAACCCCATGCCGGTAGGGAAAATCGGTTAAAACGGACCGCACCGCACCGAGTAGACGCCACCATCGCCGAAGTGCCGCGGCAACACCACATACCATCCGACAGAGTGAAAACCACCAGATCTTGACCTCTCATAGGCCGCCTCGTAGTCGCCACCACGAAACACAACGCACGGGGGCCTCACCACGCCCGTCGTTGGACTCCTCCTCGTCGCCTCGAGACATCGCTTGCGGGGGTCTCGCCACATCTGTCACTCAACGTCACGAATCAATTTATTAAGTCGCCCTCAGAATGCAGGCAGTCGTTGCCCCATCTCCAATGATCTCCATCATGCACCAGAGCCATCTTCGCATGCTGACATCATCTCATTGCTTCTCCCGCGCCCAAGGTCTCTGTCACTATGTCGGCAAGCCAAGTTGTCGCTTGCGCCATCTTCCGACGATGTATCACATCGGAGCTGCTGAGCAAAGCTGAGCAACCCGACATAGTCTACTGCAAACCTAGCCGTAGCACAATGTTGTTGCTGCAAGCGCCGTCTTCCGACGTTGTCCCACGCCGCACTAATAGTTGCCAAGCAATAGCAGCCACCGCGATCCGCTGTAAGCAGCCCAAACCAACACCCATGCAACAACCCCTGGCCACCTCCGTAGCTTCGGTAACCTTCACGCGAGTTCGGCAACCCCCTTTCTTCTTACCATCTACACCAAGCCTCCTTGCCGCACCGCAACAGGCTCCTTGACCAACAGCAACACCGGTAATGTCGTAGGCTGAGGGATGGGTCTCTTGAAGCGACGCCTCCAAGAAGGTGACGACGCAGATGCGCCGCCGTCGCTTGTCCGGATGGACAGGGTTTTCACCCACTAGAGCCCCATGCAACCACGATGAGCTTCAAGATGACGCCCCAAGGGAAGAACGACGCCCTCAAGACATCGTCGCCATCTCCACGGTCGGATCATCGACGAAGGCTTACGCCTAGAGAATCCCATCCTTAGCCGCACATTCCCAACCGGTGTTCTGTAGCCACATAAGTCGTACCGATGCGGCTCTGCAGTAATGCTTCCACTCGTCGCTGCGTCGCCATCGCACTCTCACCTTCGCAAACCTCCTCTTGTCCCCGCGTCGGCTGCTGCGCATCTTCGCCTGGCCACGCACCTACCACCGCCACTGTGCCAGCCTCTGCCACCCCGTCGGCCGCGCCACACCACAACAGGCTAGCCGTTGGCCCCTCTCATGCAGGGCAGGTGGACGCCACACGCTCGCGGACAGTGCCTCTGCACAGCCGCCGGAGCTCGTTGGCCGCGGCTGCTCGCCGGCCGCCTATCGCTAGAGCCGTCGCCTCACTGCCGCTGCTCGCTGACCGTCTGTTGCCGCGCCAAAAGCTGACCACCGCTGCCACGCCAGGGCCCCACCTCGTTGGCCACCGTGCCGGAGCTGCACCTCGCCACCATGGTGGAGCCCCGCCTGGCGCCGCTCCGCATAGATCCGGCCTCGAGGCCGCTGGATGCACGCACCAGGCCACAGGATCTGCAGCCTCCAGCCGCCGTCGCGGCCTCCATGACCGGCGTCGCCACCATGGCTGAAGGGCGGTGGCCACCCCAGGTCGGCGGAAGAAGCCCCGCCGCTGCCTTCCTAGCAGGCACGCGGACTTTCCGTGCCTTGCTCCGGCGGCGGCGAGGTGGAGGGGGGGCGGGAGAAGGGGCTGTCGGCGGCGGCGGGAGAGTAGCCGCCCGTGTCGGTCCCCCACCTCAGAAGACGACGCGGGGGCCATGCGCAAAACTGATCGCCCGTACCTTTCCAATTTCTCAGTCTAGGAGTATTGTTGGTTGAGACTAACTGACATGCATCGTGGAAGCCGAGTTGTAGTTTAGCGCACACGTGTCGGCTTTGTCACGCTGCATGCATCCCTCCATGGAAATTATTTTCGGTGCGCCGCACGCGGCTGCCAATTGCCAAAGCTCCTCTCGTCGGTGCCCACTGTTCAGCATGGCCTTCCTATTTTTAGGCTACTTGCACTCGTCAACCTTTATGTTTACCCTCTAAAAGAAATATGTTTACCTGGTCATCAAGATTATTTACTTTATGCCTCTTTCTTCCGTACTTATGGTACTCTATGTTCACCCTCTATACCAACTACTAGCCTGCGGGACCGACCACTCAGATTTTTTTAACCCTCTCACACCCTATCTCCCCTTCCCCTTCCTGTTCTCCTTTGTTGTCCCTCCGACCCCTCCCTCCTCCTCTTCTCTCTTGATTTCTCTCTCTCCGCCGGCCATCCGCCTCGCTCCCAGCACTCGTCTTCCCCTCCGCCGGCCACTTGCCCCTCCTCTGGCACGGATCGAGCTCACGTGCGGCCGTCACTCCACCTCGGCTCATGCGCCCACGCGGCGTCTTGACTCCTGTGCCCACGCGACTCCGACGCACCACCTCCGGCGCGGCGCGACCCGGCAAAGCTCGTGCAGAGCTCGCCCGGCGCGGCGCAACGAAGCTGGTCTGCGCCGGCCATGGCGGCACTTCGAGTGGCGACGACGTCCTCCTCGCTCGTAGATCGAGGCCGACGGCTGTCTCCTTGCCTTCCTCACTGTGGGTCGAGGCCGGCATGAGCAAGGAGCTCCTTCGGTGGGCAGCAGCGCCGCTCTCCCTCTCCATGGCTAGGGAAGCAGCGGCCCCCTCCCTTTCCTCCATGTGGCCCTCTCCCTTTCCATGGCCAGAGCTCCCACGACGGCTAGATCGAGCTCGCGCGCGGCCAAATCGAGCTCCTGCGCCAGCCTCGAGCTCTCCGACGGAGCTCGAGCGTGGACCCGCATGCGCCGGCATGCTCATGTAGCGTCGAAGGTGGCGGACGCGGGTGACACCGTCTTGATCTACGCGCGCCTCCTTGTGGTCCCGCCGATGTCGTCCATCTCCGTCTGGGTGGTTGGCTGGGCGCGCGGTGCATGGGCCCTGCGCCACGCGGCGCATATTGTCCTCCGCTATGCCCTCTGGATTTGGTGTGCGGGAGGCAGCTCGGTATTTTACCAAGCCGTTTACCGTCCCCCACTGCAAGGAAAAAAAAGGTAAGTCGCGCGGCATGCAACCAACGTGGCGCATACCATGCGTTTTACTAGCCCCAATGCGAGCAGCCTTAGTACTAGTTGCATGCCTTGGCGGCTAGAGGGAGGCGGCAGAGATGGCGCGGTGGCCGTTGTGGGAGGAAGAGTTGCGATGGCAGCTAGAGCCGGACTTTATCAAAGCACTAGTATAAGGGCACGTGCCACATGCACGTGTTTTAAAAATTACTAAATTAATTATGTATAGTCAACATGGACTCTTTAGATTAATCTAAAGCGTTAGATCGTCATAAATTTCGACGACGTAGAAGCAACGTAGACAACTTGGACTCTTTAGATTAATCTAAAATGTTCGATCGTCACCATAAAATCCGACGGTGTTAAAGGAGCAAAAGCAACATGTAAAATTTGGTATAAAAAATTTGTCGTCCTTATTATTATCAAAAAGCACTAGAGATCTAGTCAGTAACTGGCCGGAGTTATGATCGGACGCGCCCCACACGTGTACCAAAATATAAAGTTCCTAACCTAACAACTTTCCGTTCCAACTACCGGTATCCTCTGCCGCCGCCTCATCTCGTCGCATGGATGGCGATGTCGCCGCAGAACGGATCCTCATCGTCAAGCGGCGATCTCGACCGCCCGGACGAGGTGGTGCGGCGGCTACACCACTCCTGCAGTGACCTCCTCCCCGCCGGCGCCGGTGGCGACCCGCGCGGCGCCAATGCGCGCCCGGCCGACGCGCGGCGGCGATCCTACGGCGACATCCTCACGGCCCCAGGTGGCAGGCGGCGGCGCAGCAGCAGCAGGAGAGGAGACGATGACGACGACGCGTACCAGAAGCGGTGGCAGCCGGGCTACGTGAGCTTCGAGGACATGATCGGCACCTCCTCGAACTGGGACGAGCGCGACGCCGGCGCCGGCGATCCGCTCCTGCGGACGACGTCGCGGCTGGGCAGGCCGCGGAACCGCCGTATTCGGTCGCCGGGCCCGCTGGGGACGCGCCGGGGCAGCGCCATGCACGGGCTCGTCAAGAAGTACGTCAACCCTTTCATCGGCTTCCTCGCGGGGATCTTCTGCTGTACCGTCCCGTGATGGATCGGATCATCAGCGGCAAGTCAAAACCAGTTGCCTTTTATAGGTGCGGCTAGTTAATTTAGTGTTTTTGGCTCTTTCCTTTAGTTGATGTTGACACTGAATCTTGAAACCTAGGAGGATCGATCAGGTCTCTGGAATAGTGTGGTCATGTGATAATGGAAGGCGAAAGCTAATTGGCTAATTAGTTAGTGTACTAGTTAGTTGTCATTATGATCTTTGATTACAAGCTCCATGATTCGCCTTAGGCTGAATAATGCTCCTTCCTTTTTGTTTTGGATGAGCTGTCGTATGTCTATACAGACTAGCTCATATTAGGAAGGTTATTTAGATTTACGTGTGCCAAAATACTTATTTATTTCCAACTTTGGGTGCAACTATTTGTTGGATCTATGTCAGTAATAAGTTCGATTGGAATAGAAAGACTTTGCATAACTTCGCACGATACAGGCAGCAGATGCAACAAGCATGCATGTGAAGAGATTGTTTGCTGACAATGTGAATCCAAAATTTACAATAAGCAATCTTTTTTTTCCAGTCGAACCTACAAGTTTGTTTATAATCCACCAATTCAGTTTACATGATTTGCCTGTTCCTATACCTAAGCCTATACCAATTCAGTTTCTGCGCACACCCTATACATCCACTTGTTAATTTTTGGTCTGCTAGTAGCCACTGCGCGGCCGCCTGTGCCTCCCACCGTCCCTCCGGTCGCCACCAACTGCATAGTCGTCAGGGAAGCTCGGCCCCTCATTCCGGTCCCCTCTGAATGAGAAGAAACTCTGCACCACCATCAGAAACAATCACACATATTAACGTCTGAATGCCATAACCTCTGAAGAGGTGGATAACCAAACGAACTGGTGGAGCTAGTTTACCCTTGATCTTGATCCTCTGGACGCCTGTGACCGGATGTATTCCATCGCCCGGAGGAAGAGATCGTAGCCTCTCTCAGTGAAGTTCTTTAGGTAGAAGACAAGAATGTCACCGGCATTGGCGCGCAGGTACTGCAGCCTCGCCTCAATGTTGGGCTGGTACTGCATCACCAAAGGCTGGAGGAAGGTCTCGTACACGATGTCTGTTCCCTGGTTCAAAGCAGAATCACTTTCTGTTCAGAATTCAGGCATCGATTACAATGGAAAGTACAGTACGGTTCAGAAAAGAATTCAGATAGATCAATAGATTGCAGGAATGCACAGCCACAGCTTTCTGCGGCTGCACTGCAGTTAGTGTTATGTCTTTCTAGTGCATACCCTTGTCTTGGGGTACCAAAGGTACACGAGGAAGGCAAGCTTGAGTTCGTAGTACATTGGAATGCTGTGATTGGGAATTGAGGGAATTGTCAGATCACAACCAATTTTCATAATGAAGTAATTATGGTTGGTGTTTTGGTGATTACTTGGAAATCAGAACGCCGGCAATGTCATCGAACATGACCAGGAGGACTAGGATGATCCTGCAAGGTCAATGAAACTGGTCAAACTTAGCAAGACCAAGATCTCCAAGCATATCAGTATGTCAGGTCAGACTTTCAGTTTAACATCCTAAGTCAACTACCACAAAAGTTGTAATTGGCAACTAGGAAGATCTTGTGATTCTGCATCCCGTTCCCATATGAAATGATATCGCCACACAATCCTTCTTTTCTGAACAAAAAAGAATTTGCTACTGAATTCCACACCAAGCGAAACAACACTGTACCTACTAGATACTAGTAGAAACCAATCCCCTTTTCTGGACGGGCACCAGGTTTGCTGCCAGATCCAATTCCCTCTATCAGCTAACCGAATTCGAATTACTCCCAGCCAAGCCACCAATTAAGCAAATCGCAGAAGCTAAAACGCATCAATTACCCAGAGATACAGGCTTCTGAATCATTACCAATACTCGCACCAGAACCGAAGCTGGTCAGCCCGGCCGGGCCGCTGCTCGATAGCCTTGAAGCACTCGAGCGCCGGCATCGCGTATCCGAATAGCAACCTGCAATCAAACAATTAAGGAGATGAGGCCGGCACAGCCTACTTCTTCCTGGAGCAGAGACCAAACACAATCGGAAGCACCGCCCGGCATCGAGAAATTCGACCGAATTTCAGGTAACAAAGGCCTGGACAGGGATGGAAAGGACACTTACGTGAGGAATTTCGTCAGGAGTTCCGTCGACATCCTGAAACAAGGGTGGGATTCACGGGAGGAGTAAGAGGGCGAAGTCTGTCTGAGTTCTCTCGAGTTCTTGGGCGCCCAAGAAGATGAGCCTAACCGCCTTGCCTAGGTGACCTGTTTGGTTGCTGATGACTTGCTTACTTGCCAAGTTAGAGGCGATGAGACAGAGAAGCCGGCAGGTGGTTAGCTCAGCGGCTCCGGCACCGGCAGCATCTCTTCTGGGCTGGAGGAATTACGGATTTGCCCTTGCATTTGCATTTGATGCCTTGATGACCAATGATGGGTGGGGGCATCAGTTTGGGGACTTGACTGTCCTTTGCATTCAGGACACAAGATGATGAGTTGTGGATCAAGGGAGAATTTGTGAATATACTAAAGGAGTAAAGGGAAAGCTGAGTTGGGTGTGTACAAAGTAGAACTTAAACAATAGGATCAATAATTTAAGCATAAGTTGGTGCCATTTGGTGTGATGTGACATAAAACCCACCAAAAACTAAAAGTGAGGCCAGAGTTATTGAGGGAACAAGGAGTCTCAATTAGTGATGGCATCTTCTCTATGTAGTCATGACCCACTTTATCCGGTTGGATATACGAACTATTCATATTAAGTTCGGTGACATCTAATTTTGTGAGAAGTGTTCAGGTGCTTTCTGATTTATGATCGAAATTAACACCAAGAACGTTACATTTGAACTAACAGAACAGAGCATTGGTCTCTTAAGAGTATTTTGCTAAATCCAAAAGCCATTATTGGGCACATCGATGTGATTACTGATTCCTCGAAAGTAATTCTGATGTTTGGAGACACTGTGGATCACAATTTGAGGAACCATCAGCAGTCCAATAGCAATGCTGATCTGTACTTTTAATTGTGTATCTTGCTGATTTTCATCGGCCAGCAGGAGAAAGTTTTGGTAGCTAGTGATCCAAGTATATGCACCTCTAAATCCTTATCCATGAGTTTGTGCTTCGAATCGCATCGCTGTTCGACCGGACATCTTGCAACTTTGTGAAGTGCTTCTTCGACAATGAAACTCTCGTCAGGTCTCGTTGTATTCCATCCATTAGCATTCAGCAACGCATGATAAATGTTTTGGATTCATTTTTTCGGTGTTTTCAAATTTTGCAGTGGATCTGAAGGTACTGAAAAAAATATTTATTTTTTTTGGCAGTATTAAATACAGCACTGCAGTGAAGACAGCAGCAAAGAACAAACAAAGCAGTTGAGTGAATCAAGCTGCTCACCCTGAATGGCTGGATCCAATCTGACTCTACCATGGTGGCCTCCCTATAAACGTGGTACTCTTACGCCACGACACCTTATTAGAAGAAAGTTAAAAATGAGAGAAACCCCAGAGAGAGATGATAAACCCTCGTACGTAACGACACCTGAACCAAACAAACTGAAAGCCTGCATTCACGAGATTGGTCAAAACTCCACTTCCATGCCGTTTTTCAAGAAGAAACCCATGTTAGCAATCAAGCCGTGTCGAAGAGTGACAGTTCTCAACTTCTCGTATCCGCGGACCACAGACGACAGCACCACAGGCCCACAACACGCGTGCAGCCGTGCACACGTGCGTGCGTGCACCAGGAACAACCTGGGCCTGGAATGCTGATGGGCTTGCCTGGTTTGTGTTGACTGTATGTACCTGTTCATCTCCAATCAGCAGCAATATCCTATCTGATAATTGGAGCCTGCGTGGGTATCATCACGCGTTCACACAATGGCACGTACGCATCAGATCGATGATTAGAGCGTGGGTACACGGTTGGTTACGTTAGGTGCCCGCGCGATCTCGACGCGGGAGCTGCTCTTGCCTACGGCAAAGGACCAAGGAGTAACCATGCGCATTGGTCCCCCACAGCAAAGCGATCGCTGTCGATCGCCGTCAAGGCCGGCGCCTAGAAGCCAATGTTTTAAATAGCTAGCTAAGGCCTCCGCTATAGCCGGCTATAGCTTGATTGAGGAGGATACGGCTATTTGCTTCTACGTGTAATTTAGCCACTATTTGCCGCTATAGCTCTATTTAGCCTGGCTATTAGCCGCTTTTAGAAGCTTGAAGCTAAATGACTTAGCCAACTATTTAAAACATTGCTGGAAGCCTGTCCGGCCGGAGACGAGCAGTGCTCGGCAGGTAAGCTAACCCGTGCCCGTCTTGGATTTTGTTTGAAGCTGCATAGTGCTGTTGCAGCCACGCCTTGCGACTTGCGTGAACAAGCAGTACTGGAAGCAACCTGTTGGCCTGTGAGCCTGCTGTGGTTCCAATCGTGCAAGCATCGATCTCTTCAGCAGTAGACACTAGTCTGTCACCATGCATAGGCAGCATAGCTACGAAGTTGGGTTCTTCTTCTTCTCCAGTGCCACACAGGAACAAGGAAAGTTTACCGGGAAGGGTAGTTCCAGTTCTAGTGGTGCCTCAGTAAAAATCGTCTACAACTGTGGAATGTGTAGGCAGGACAAGCTTCGCTGTTGCATGACAGGCGTGAGTTTTTTTTTCCTTTTGCAAACTACACAGTACAACGGAGACCGGCCTTTGATCCACAACGCACGCACATTTGCTCCTATAAACGCACGCAAACCTTACCCTAACTGAATTAGCATTTTGGCTCCCACTTTGATTCAAGTAAGACTTTTCTGAACTATTGCATCGCAAATTGTAGAGTATCAGACTCTGAACCCTCCCAAGTAGAGCCTTATTAAGGCCCATTCTTAAATCTTGAGATGTGCATTTAGATGTTTTCTAAAGAAGAAAATCTGGATTTTCGCAAAAAAAAGAGAAGAAAATCTGGATTGGGTAAACAATGACTACGCCAAGGAATTGACAAGCCTACCGCAACGGACTACAACTAAGAAGATAACCCGCAAAATAACTACTCCCTCCGTTCCAAAATAGATGTCATTCTCGCTTCCCGAGAAGTCAACATTTTTAAAATACCGGCAATTATATATTAAAATATATAAATATTTATGCTAAGTAATTAGTATCATTGGAAAGATCTTTAAGTCTAGTTTTTTAACAAATTTATTTGGAAATGAAAATATTGCACGTTTTTTCTACAAATCTAGTCAAAGTTGAGAAAGTTTGACCGGCACGCATCCCATAACGTCATCTATTTTGGAACGGAGGGAGTACAGACTTGAAAAGAAAATCTTTATCAAAAGTGCACACACGGTCACAGAGCAGGGCCATTCCACCATGCAAATTTTCACACAGGTAGGAAAACTCTTAGAGGCCGGCCAACACGTACGTACGCTCACTCAACGGTTACATGAGACTAGTGGCACAGTTCGCTTAGGTGGTTGGACGAAAACAGCTGGGACGGCCTCACCTTGCTGGCTAGCTGAAGCTGTGTTATTCCTCACTCGTGTGGATGTCCTGTGAGATCGTCACGTCATGATAAGCAGCTACAGATTCATGGACCCCCTGTACGCTTCTTCCTACACGCATTCAAGGCAAGCCAGGCACCGAAAGGGACTGCCGCTGACGACGTGGGGGCAAGGCCTTATTTATTGACTAACTACTCAGCAGGTTCGGTTTGCAACGAATGCGTTCAATCACACAATTGTTGCCTTAATTCGCTCATATTTACAGAGTAGAATGGACGAGATACTTGAAAAAAATAGAATGGACGAGATGGCCGAGACTACAATGTACGGATAAGAGATCTCTGCACTACGTAGTGGAGGATGCGAACATCTCAAATTATGCCCTCGTTTAGTTCTCACCCGAAATCTTTTACCCATCACATCAAAGGAGAATCTTAGATGCATGAAGTATTAAATGTAGACGAAAAAGGTGAAAAGTTATATGGATGAGCTGTAAATCGCGAGACGAATCTAATGAGCCTACTTAATCCATGATTTGCAATAGTAATGCTACAGTAACCATCCGCTAATTATGGATTCATTGCCCTCTAATTCCCATCGTTAGATTCTTCTCGAGATTTTCAACCTATCCATATAACTTTCCACCTTTTTCGTCCACAATTACTACTCCTAAATTGGTAAAATCAATACCCGAAATCTTTTCACCAAAAACTTTTCATCAACTAAACACGGGCTATGACAATGTTGGTAAAGCACTCATACCGCATAATGTCCATGACTCCATGGACGACCAAGGGCCAATGTTTTGACTCACATTTTGTTTAGATTTCCACACAAAAAACTTTTTTTTTTGAAAAAAGACTCCACACAAAAACTTGAGGCGAGTTTGTTCTCGGATGCCATGAAAATTGTTAAGAGAAGCAGCCAAACACACAGCTGCTAACAGCAACATGCACAGTCACATAGAGGGAACATGCTTCAGAGTCAGTCTAGTTTACGCACAAGAGGCAGCAGGCATCAAAAGGACAAGGGATTAAAAAACATGCAGATTAAAATACTGTCAATCGATCGGTCGTTGTCTCTAGCCACTAATCTACTCTGACAGTCAGCATCAACTAGTTTTAGCAAACTGTACATCCTCCACGCCTACATTCAGGCCTCACCTTCCATTCCCTCTCCACAGGCACGTACACAGAATATTTCACAAAAACTGCCATCCATCTCTGAACGAGACAAGAAAACTTAAAAAAAAAACGGACTCGTCAGCTTCATTCATCAGCTCTTGCCTTGTTCTTCCTCGTCGCAGGTCGTCGCCGACGAGTACTCCTCGAACGTGATGCACGAAGACGACGGCGACGGCGACGTCATCGTCGGCGGGCTCGCCGCCGGTGCCTGCGGGTGCATGGTGACGAGGAGGTCGATGAAGGCGCCGACGATGGCGGCGTGAAGGCCCTTGGCGTTGAGCTTGAGGTACCACACCAGGAGCTCCTCCAGCGCCTCCCAGTCCCGCAACCCGTGCGCCGCCACCATCTCCGCCATTGACGCCCTGAAGTCCCCGTACGGGTCCCTCGACTCCACCGTCACCACCACCGCTCCGCCGCCGCCCCCCGCTGCCGGCTCGGCCTTTCCGGCCGCCGGATCCTCGCTGTCGACGCTTGCCACGGCGGCCGCCTCGCCGTTCTTTCCTCCCCTCTCCGGCGGCGCCGCCTCCTGCGTTACCTGCTTGGGCAAGAACTCCGCGCCGGCGGGGTCGAAGAAGAGCCGCTCCGACCGGACGCCGCGCACGACGGCCGTCTCGCGCAGCTCCATCTCCTTCTCCTCCTCCGCTCCCGCCTCCTCCTCAACGGCGGCGGCCTCGCCGGCGGGTAAAGCCGCGATGGGGCTCCGGTCGGCGGCGCACGCGGCCTCCTCGTCTACGGGGGAGCGGAGGAGGAGGAACTGGTCGGAGGAGTTCGCGTCGTAGACGGTGTTGGCGGTGCGGAACACGGTGGCGGCGTCGGTGGCGGGCGCGCGGAACGAGCTGGTGCGCGGGTGGCGGCACGACGGCCACGGCCACGCGGACGGCGGCGGCGGGTAGCAGCGCTGGTGGGCGTGGTGCGCGGACGGGGTGGACGGCGACGGCGGCGAGGGAGAGGGCGGGCGGTGGACGTCGCGGAGCTTGTAGAGGATGGCGACCAGGCCTTTCTTGGCCATGGCGGCGGGGTGGTGGTGGCGGCGCTTGAGCTTGTGGGATTGGGAGTGGGGGTGGGGAGGGTGCTGGGAAGGAGGCATTGCGGTTGCGCCGCTCTGGATTGGCCCGGCCGGCGGGAGCTAGCTGTGTATATTGCCTTGCCGGTCTGCTCTGTCTGCTTGTTTTATAGAGAGGGAGGGAGGAGGAGAAGACGAGAGGGAGTTCTTTCTGCTTGTCATGCTCATTTACTGTAGGGGTCGGAGGGGGTTTCAGTAAGGAAATGAATACTGCTTTTAATGGTCTACTGACCAATACAAGACCATGTCAAAACGGGCATCAGACCGCTGATTATTACCTACACAAACAGAGTTTACACGTTTAACATTATTGACCGATGCGTAAAATAAAAGATCATTCATGGAATGAAAAAATTATACTCCCTCCGTCCCAGAAAAAATGCACTTCTCGCTTCTCGAGAAATTCCAGAATCTTATGTTTGACCAATTATAAATAAAAAAGTATAAATATTTATGATATGAAATGTATATCATTCGATTTGTTTCTAAATATAGTTTTATAACAAATTTATTTAGAGCCATAAATATGAATATAATTCGCTAGAAATTTGGTCAAACATGAATCACTTTAACTGGCACGCATCCCAGACATGCATTCTTTCTGGGACGGAGATAGTATGTATCAAGACTGAACTAGGGTGAATGTTTAGTATTTTGTGTCCTCGCAAGCGAATATGATTTTCTATATTTTGTGCACTTTGTAGCTTATATATACTTTTTATCACTGCTTGATATTCAATTATTCACCCTAAAAGGCTAAAATTGGATGGGCAAAGTGAAAAAGGGATTATGAGAAAATATATCTTCGCTAAAATGTAGAGTGTAAAATTGTATTGGGATGTCTACACCAATATGTGTTTTGACATTGAGCGATAGAACAAAAATATATGGAAAATTGTCTGTAGGACACTGAAAAGGTACTTTTTGTGTCCTATATACGATAGAGGACAATTCAACAACATATGACCTCATTATAAAAAAATAATATATGACCTATATCTCTAAAATTCTACTCATGCAAAGATGTATATGAATGCTACGTATACTAATGTGACGTGTCACATCGGGTTAGGACCTAGTTTAACCTAAAGGAGAAAAGTTAGAGGCTCTTTCTTCACCGAAGGAGAGTTTGCAAATTGACCTTTTGATGAAACATCCGAGGTCTGTTTTTAGTGACTTTTTCATCCTTGCTTGTGTCAGATTGACAGTGATGCAGATTAAGTTAATTCTTGGCAGAAAGTTATGTGTTGTTCTACTTAACTTTTCGACTTTTTCTCTGAGATACTCATGTCTGTTGCAAAGATAGGGTGTGCTCGTCATGTACATACTATATGGTTCTGATCAACAGCTTTCTTTGCCCTTTTTAATGCATTTTTTATTATGTCTCAAAGCTACCTCCCTAAATTATGTTTGAGCCTGTAGCTGTTTTCTAGCTCTGTTCTAGAATGAATATTGCATTTTTTTATTAAAAAAATCTACATTTGAGGAACAGCACAAAATCTAAACAGCTGTGCTGGTCAAAACAATGATCTGTTGTCTACAGGTCTTGGGGGCATTGGTCCTATTTTGACCTGTGGGTTGTTCATCATCTTCCTGAAAGCATTTACAATGCACCCTGTGGATTTCTCTGCTTCATGCTGCCGCTCCCTGAGACCCTGAATCCCACATTCAATATTTCCTGAATTGCTATAGTACCTGTATACTGTTCTCTGATCGATTTCAATCAATTAAAAAAAGACAGATGCAAAAATCTATAGGGTGCCTGGCACAATCTGCAAGCCATTGAATGGATACAAGGTGGCAGGTGCAAAGATGTAACGTCTCACACTTATGGCCCTGCTCTTGCGTGTTGCTGTCCTGCAATCCCGGTAAGCAAAAACTGGCAACATGACATTCATGATTCATCTATCTGAAGAACAGAAGAAACCATGCTCAAGTACACCATGCATGATGCATTCATGCATGGATCCATGGACACATCTTGAGCATCTCTGAACAAGTGACAGATTAAAATGGAGACGGGGAGATTGGAGAGATCCATGCCTGACAGACAATCACAGGGACGGTTTGGTTGGGCAATGTGACAAAATTTGAAACGTCCCATAGAAAAATCTCTGCCTTGGCCTCTTCCCAGGAGATTATCAATAATTTATCATTAACACAACGCTTACTCGCCACCCCTGTCCTGTTCCGGCCGTCAGGCCCAACGCCACAGTGGCCATGCTTGCAGCAGGTCCCCTCGAGACGAGCTCTCTCAGCCTCCACGCGCGCGAGCGTGTCGTCGTTCTCAAGATGATGCAAAAAAGCCATGCTTGATCGCTTAATTATACGTGCGTCCGCCATTGCTGCTTTTGAGGAGGAAAGCTTGTCTGTTCGTGCCATGGTTAAAAAGTTCACTAGAGCACCAGTGTCCTACAGTTCTTTAAGCTCGTGTCGAGTGGTAGTTGTGCACGTGTGAGAGGTTGCAGCCTGTGGGTGTCCAGGGCCGTCGGATCGAGCATCGGACGGACCAGGGCTTTTCTCATCTGTGTTTCTGCTGCTAGAGTATTGTGTCTGCTTTGAAGATGAATAGAATTTGAGGGGCAAATAGCCATGAATCCTACTAATGGTCCCTGATGTCCCCTGTGCGGCTTTCCGTGTTCCTTAGGGCAAGAAAAACTAGGCCGGAATATACAAAAGGGGCATTTGCTTCCACAGAGAAAGTTGATGAATCCTACGGCTAAAAAGGACCTGAAAGGGGGGCCATTGCTAGCGCTTTTAGGGCCTAATGACCTGTTCCCTTGGCAAAAGGATAGCAAGGTTTCAGGCAATAATAAGCCGACAAATGCCAACTTGCACGGCCGTTAAGCTTTAGAGCCTTTTCTTCCATGTTTTTGGCTGTGTTTGGATGCCACTTTCTTGTTCTCTTATCGTTATATTCTTCCTGCTGAAAGTTTAGTTGTTGTTCAGGACTTCAGGTTATGTGGGTGGAGCAAAAGCCGCATGTCTGTTGTTGACAGCATTTAAATTAAGTTGAAAAAAATCTAGTAGCTGATAAGTACATTAATAATTGTGGGTGTTGTTTTCGCAAAAAAAAAAGTGTATGCGTTTCAATTAAGATCGAGTCTTATAATTTGGGACCTTAGTGTGTGACAACTAATCTCCTTATCGGAGTTCAGCGCACAAGTAGCTAGCTTGTGTCATACAATCAAGCGAGAAAAAATCCCTGTAGGACAAGAGTGTGCAACACATATTTTTTTGTATTAAAAAAAATGCATTCATGTACCTGATCATTGCAATTAGTCACGGAGTCACCTACTACAGTATTAGTTATGACGGTATCTAGGTTGTTCCTCTGATGGTGCCGAATTACGGGAAGCAGATTTGAAGCATGGGAAACAGAAACAGAAGACACGTCCCTGAGACCCTGACAGTCCGACTTAACAAGTGGCACATTGTTTTATACTACCTCCGTTCCAAATTATAAGTCGTTTTGACTTTATAGATTCATCATCTTTGTTATGCACCGAGATAAACGTTATGTCTAGATTTATAGCAAAATACATGAACTTAGAAAAAGCTAAAAACGACCTATAATTTGAAACGGAGGAATTAGCGATTGTTCTTCAGGAAAGAGCTTCCAAATGATCGAGTAGAGTTGCTAGAAAACTATGCTTACGGATTTCACAAGGATAATGATGCCCCGTCTGCACATGCAGAGTTGACCAGCTCCTTGTCTCTAGCTCATCAAGCTCGTATAGAAGCAGTGACCGCACTGTCGCCCTGGGGATTCCCACAGATCACCAGCTTCGAGCATGTTGAATTGCTCGAGAGACACCGACTGGAATTGAGAGCCGGCTGCTCCATGCACGGATGCATTCGTGGTCGAAATGATCGAGAGCGACTGCAGGATCAGCGCCAAGCGTGCACATAATTATCCACCCTTTGTGCTTGATGAACTGAATCATGTCACCGTTGGGAACTGCGTCAGGTTACACATGGTGAGAAGCTGAAAATACACATGAACCTTCGATCCATCCGACAAGCGTGGCCTAAACAAATGAGAGGTTGCTGACAGTGATAGCAGGTAGAGGTAGGAGCGTTTTGTTTCTTGTGGGCATTGCATGCCAATGATAGGGAGCATGTAGGTTGTGTTTTCTACTACTAATGTTTGGGCCAGCAAGGTTCACGCGCAGCAGTGAGAGGGGGCGAAGAGGTAACCTGGTCCTTTTGCCTAACATAGCTTGCTTATCCTCCCCCAGATTCCAGAATCGTTTCGTTTCTTTTTTGCGATTCCTTTTTCAGTTTTGTTCTTTTCCGGGCTTAGCTTGACTGTGCAATTCACCTGCCATCTCCGGATTTGAGATAGTTTTACGAAGAAGATTAGAGGCGGCCAAGTAGAGAATTTGGATTGAAGCCGAAGGACTGATGACTGATCACGGGTTGGAAGCACACCGATCTGCTCGGCGCTCGGCTCGGCAAGTTTGAGGTGGATGACCGTTGCCACCGTGACCGAGATTTGTGTGCCGAACTGCCGATAGCGATGGTTCGGTGCGCTGCACAAAGCATGCGGCTGCGGCGGAGAGGGGTGGCCCTGAAAAACAGGCTCCGATCGACATGGGCTGGCCAAATTGTGCGTCCGGTCCGACAACAACGTGGGCCAGTTGGGCCGACTGGCCGAGCCAAGATTGCTCTCTCAGGCGAGTGGGGCCTAACGAGCCCACCACAGCCACCGGGCTGTGACCTCGGAAGGCGAATCGCGGAACGAAACGGCAGCGGTCGGCAATCGGTATCGTCGGCGCCGGAGCGTCGCCCTCGCCTCCGGAGCCCTCTCGTCCTCGGCAAACGGGTTTCTGAATCGAGGTGAGGATGTAGGTGATTTCGTCATTTTTTTTTGTTTGATTTCATACAACCTAGTTCGAACTTGGATTCACTATTGAAATCTTCTAGGGGACCATGTTATCTGCGCCGCTTCTTCTTCTCCTTCTTGTCCATACTAGTACACACTAGCTAGTTTATGCTGCACAAGTCGTGCTTTAGTTGCAATTAATGTATCTCGTGCAGATGTCTGCAATGTCGCAGTTTAGCTATGCCCTGCCCCCCAGCCTTCCAATCCAGGCCGAGATTTGTTTGTCCCCTCCAGCATCTCGTAGCCCCTTTTAGACATTTCCATGTGACATCTCGTAGCCCCAACATGCCTCTGCGGCACTTGGGTGACTGCATATGCAGCCAAACGCACAAACTTTGCCGGCATTGGGACCCTTGGTGGATGAATGGGGTCAGCATCAGGTGAATGTTCTTATCTTCGGTCTTCACTCTCAGATGGTTCTCCCTTTATGTTCCATTGCACATGTAAGGATGATTGTAGTCAAGGATTTTCTTTGCTTTTTTTTTCCCCTTTTCGAAAGGACGCGGTCAGAGAAATTGGACTTTAGGGCTTAAGCCATTTTTTAAGTGTGCTGTACATTGTTTCGTCCAAGTCATGGCATGCTCTTTATGAATTATCATGTCATTTTCATGGTCATTGGTTAAACTGACATGTGCAATGGAACATAAAGGCCACAACTCTTGAATTAGTTGGTTACAATGTAACCTTGCCCTTTTTGTGTTGGTTAACCTGAACACAAATGGAATGGCTGAAAGGTCCTGTCACATGTTCAGGCGCGCATCTTACTTGTAGTTTCCAAATTGTAATGAGATGATTTGAAGTTATTGCCAGCACTTTTCTTTGGGCAGGGCTGCATATAGATTCAAATGCTATTGCAGAGTTGCAATGTTATGTTCCCTTTTTATATGTACAATAAATTCAAATGGGTTAGTTGGTTATCTTGTTTTACTTTTGGTGTCTAGAATTAAAAGATTGTGCGTTCTATATTCTTTACACTTGTGAGGTATACTAGTTGTCTATTGATGCAGAATCTGTTGCACTTGAACCTCAAATACTGCAAAATGACCTTGAAGTTTGTGATGTTAGCACAGGAGCGGATAAGAAGAGGACATTAGTTTCCTGTATATTTCGTTTAGGGTTCATGAACTGATACCCTGCTTCCTCCTTTGTTCCGTAGAAGACGCATGTGGCCTCAACTTCAAAGTACCCATTGAGCTTCAGTGTGTAATACTCTCTCTACATCGTGTACTTTTGGATATTCTTACCGGTATTGACCTAAGCTGCAGTTCGAATGCTTATTATCCTGTGTAGTTCAGAAGATCGATTATTCCTCTTCTTCTTTAATTTCTCTCTTTGGTGAATCTCCCAGGCCTAATATTCAGTTTCTTCCCTTCACTAACGACCTTTAATTATTTCTGTCTGAAAATAATATAATGATATAATCAGCGATATGATAGAATATGCACATTAATGCCTTGATGTTCCTTTATTTTTTTTATGTTCCTGGGTTCTTTGGGTTATCAGTTATATCATACTATAATTTTATTCCATGCAGATTTTTTCACATACCTATTAGCTTTCGCTCTAGTTGTGTCAAATTAGTAACTTAGTTGATCATCTGAGAGTTGAGATCATGGGTTTGCTAGTTGTATATGACAAGGCAACTTCCTTCACATTCGCCAAACGAAAAGGCTACAATACAGCCTTTGTGCAAATAGGTAAATGGTAAAAATACGGGTAATAGTTAAGTATACAGTGTTTAGTTGAGATCATGGTAATAGTTAAATTAGCTATGTTTTCATGTTGCTGTTGTAAATATACTGTGATACACTCTGGCCTGATATTTCAATTTTGCTTTGGTTTTTGCTTCATTCTTATCGTGCTCCTGTCATTTTGTTTCTTTCTTTCACTAACAGAGCATTCCTTTTCTTCATGTCATTGAACTACCATATTACAGCCTGAAAAGCTGAAAAATTGTTTTCTTCAATGAATGAAGTGAAAGGACAAACTAGCCATTTCCAGTCAACCTGAATTAAAGGATGCCTACTATATACGCACATGTTTTTTGATCTTTTGATATTTCTCCTTTTGATGTGATTCAGGCCAACTTGTAGTATGGCTGGTCACGTATCTGATAATGATGATCTGGACTTAACCTGAGGCGTCTTTATCAATTGAGCTTAAATATATTGGCTTGACAAAGTTGACCAAAGAAGCATTGAGTAAGGTTGTTGCGTCATAATGCACGTATTCAGATGGGTGTATAATGGAGAGATAGAATGACGCATGCTGAAATTAATCGGTATTTATTGCATGGCGTCACACCGTCTTTTTTTCAACAGTTTGAAACATCTCTCTTTCCAATTTGAAATCCCATCACCATTTCAATTACTTGATGTCTTCTTCAGGACTAGTGGGGAGAGTCCATGAAGCACATCTCTTTATGTTGCAATGTGGAAGCAGTAATGCCAATTGGTCAGTTCAGCTAACCTGTGGTGACAAGTTCCTAACACCTTATTTCTGGGGTTGACTGTTCGTCCTGTGTTATTCCCTTCTTCTGTTTTGGGTTTGGATGCCGTATATAACATTAAAAGAAATTATGAAATTGGAATTGTGACATGGGGAAGCTCGGATTTGAAACTCCTATGAATGATAGAATGAAGTTACTTCTCACTTTCACACTATCAGAGGTGAACTTTTCATGTTATCTTGAAATGAAAAAGATGGGAAGTCTGGTCCTATCTCTAAGCAAAACTATTACATTTAGAGCCGCAAAGGGAAGAAGAGGAAACAAGGATGATGGATATAGTCCACTCCCCAGTGTATCTGTGATATACCAAAATTGTGATAATAACACATGGGTGCTACCTTCACAATTTTACTCTGGATATATCACGGTTACACTGAAGAAATGACCAGACAAAATAGATCTACCGGACCTAGGACTCCATAGCTTTTTCATCATGTTGTACTGTCTAATGGAACCATGTTCTTCATCCCCTCCTGCTCCTCCTGCTGCTATTGCTATTACTGTTGTTCTTACTGTTGTTGTCCTGCAGGAAGTCAAGGAGCACCGGGCTCTTACACTGCGGGCACCGAGGATCGTCCTGAGCGAGCATGACGTAGATGAAGCAGCGAGGACAGGCAGCAAGAACCATGGACGTGGCCTCAGGGCTGTTGGACCACTGCAGACCATGCTCGTTCTCAGACGACAGGCAGGAGCTCGGGGATGATTCCTCGTCAGCCATTGCCCTCCTGGAGGAGTCTCCTGTTGCTGGAAGTGAGAGGTTCAGCTTCAGGTCAAGGCCCCTAGAGCTCTTCCTGTTGCTGCGACTCATACTGGGAGCGAGGTATGCCCTGTCTGCATCCATCAAATATTTGAATCAGCTGTTTGAGATACACACTTCGGAATGAATTTTCTACTGCTACGAGAATTAGAGGCTCAGAACATATAGCAAGGGAACTTACTGTTTTGCAGGGCGATCAAAGCTCTGGATTTGACCCGATGGAGATGAGAGCTATATGTGATGCTCTTAGAGGAGAACTCTGAGCTTTAGAATGCTCAGAGATGTTTCTTTGGTGCTGTTGGAGAAGAGTTGGGTGGTATTTATAGGGGAAGAAGGATGGGAGGTCAATTGGTTTTCTTTAATGTGACAGTAAGAGGTACTCCCTCCGGTTTGGTAAAGGAAGTCGTTTTGGACAAGATTTGAGTCAAACATTGGGAATATAAATCGTGAATAGCTTTTAAGTCGTTGAGTTTAGAAATGTGAAAACTACATGAATAGATTTGTCTTGCAAAATACTTTCATAAAAGTATACATATGTTAGTTTTTAATAAATATCTTTATAAAAATAAGAAGTCAAAGTTGTACTTTGAAGACCGTGTCGCTGTCCTAAACGACTTCTTTTACTGAACCGGAGGGAGTACGCTCCCATTTGATTACTCCCCATCTCATAGTAGTAGTACATTTATGCACATTTTATTGCCTATCATATTCATGGTTGGAGAGTGGCAAGGGAAGGATTGAATATGTGTTGGGTGGAAGTGCGAGGAGAGAGGCTTTGCGGTGGCCTGTTGGGTCATATGCAAAAGATTGACAAATCTAAATGAGGAAGACAGGAGCTGCAATACATATCTACAGTTGTTTTGATTTGCTTTTCCCAAACGAAACCCAGTGCTGGGAAGCTTCTATTATGGCACGCAATGCCACGTTAATAATTCTAGCTTTTTATTCCGTACTACTTAGTTAGCTTGTTAATTTGTATACATGTTTTAGCCTGTTAGCGATGAAATGTAACTGCTCACAATGTTTTGTAGATTTTGGCTTTTTTTTATTGCATTGTGGGTGAGAGTTGAAACTTGCTATCATACCTAAATCATGTCTCGAAATTTGAAAATGAATGACCTCCAACAGATTTTAGAAATAATCACTCATATGCCTGGATGGTTGGCTGGACTCATCAGATAATTATTACAATTATTATTGGTTGTGCAGTTGAGTGTTGAAAAACTCATCAATTTTGTTTCCTTTTGATTATTTCCAAATCTTGCACAAGTGGAATTTTGACTGGCTCTCGAATTGATTTCACAACTTGATGTGGCCTTGAATGGAATTTATTGGGCACAGTATTTCAAATGCACAGCACTGCTAAAGAGCACTAAATGGACTTGAACGATGAGCCATTATTTATATTTATTTGAATAAATGAGGCTCTTGTAGATGGAGTATGCTGTGCAATTAGGTCTTTAAATGGTGCAAGGCCTGGCCTCTGTACCCACACATCGCCTGGTGCGCATCTTGATACAATAGCAAAGAGATAAGCAAACTCATTAATGTCACTTTGTTTGATGCAGATAAGAGCAGCCCCCTTCTAATAGTCATCTCCCTATGAATCACAGCTCTGCTGGAGTGCTGGGCTTTTGATTGTTTCCAGCTTGCAAAGTCTAAATGCTGACAGCGTATATATTAAATTTGATGGTTGACTTGTTAGTATTATGGAAATATTGCATCCTGGTTTGCGACTTAATCGCCTTTCGTTTTAAAAAAGAGCGAAAATTTGCTTCCCAAGTCATAGTAGGAACCCACTAATGTAATCCCCCAAGATTGCTTCCATATCTCACCTTGGTTAATGATGATGACACACAACTCACTTAAAGTTGTTTTGGTTTGTGTGTTGCATTGGGTCTGGTCAATGCTACTGCCTGCTAGTACTCCGGAGTGGAGTACATGGTTAAGAGAGAGCCATATGCCCATACGGAGTAGTGCATTTCTTTTATCTTGTGCCTTTGCTGGAACTAATCCCAGCATTAATGCCACATTTTGGGGCAAATGGAAGCAGTAATGGATGGTTTTGGGATCTAGAGCCGAATTGTATTCGCCTTGGGATCAAAGATTAAAATTCGCTTTACCGGATCGCATATTATTTTGCCATCATTCGCCATGATTCGTTGCTGATGTGTCTAACATTGCAGGTGAAGGCGTGGAGTTGAACGCAACTTCAGCCCAACTACGGAGACAAGGTGGGTTGACTTGAATGTGGGATCATAACTGTGGCACACTTAGTACAGGATATAGTTTAAAATGATTTTGCATGTATAAATTGTGATTAGTCGGCGTTTTGGGTTCAATCCCATGTGCCCTTCTTTAAATTCGTGGAGCAGTTTAATGCGTTGATTAAATCTTATACAGAGAAAAAGGAGGAAAAAAACTAGTCCCATGCGTTAGTCATGTAATCTGTTCTTTGCTGATTGAGAAATTTACGGAGTGGCTGATGGATCAAATTCTAAGTAAACGTATATGGACGAAGTATGATTTGTCCAGAAGTCCCAGTCTTGGTGAACACTGAACACCTGAGTTTTTTAAATTCCTTTTTCTATGAAATTTTTGGGGTGCAAGATTTTATTGTTTCGTTCGGATCTGGTGGCGCTAAACATATAAATGGCGCTCACATGACGTTGAACTGTTGATGCGTCACCCTTTCGTGATAAGGAGTGTGATTTAAATTACATATATAAATTTAAGTTATAGCTGGCTAGGAATGTAGACGTAGCGCGTACGATAGAGCTGGGTACTGCTCTCGTAGTGCCGTTAGCAAGTTGTCCTTTGCTTAATGAAATTGGCAACGATATTCGAATTGAATAGTAGAAGAAAAATATAGAACCACACAGTGCCAAATACACGATTTAGCTCATGTAGTGTTTGTTTGCAAAAATTGTCCATTTTAATTTTGTAGGTAATATAGCAGTGTAAGGGAGCTTGAGGCAAACAGAGTAATGTTTGTTACTAAACTTAAAAATCCTTTTAACTTTTTCAAACTTTCTACCAGTTCTACCACAAACATCTTGCCATGCACTCCCCAAATCATGTGTGACAACAACAAATGAGATTCTACTATTTTCCTTTCTTTTCCTAAAATGTTGACATGATCAACCTTGCTTAGGGAAAAAAAACAAAAAAAAAAAACCATGTTCCAATCTCTTGGTCTAAAATTTGCCCCCCGGGCAAGCAACAGGAGTTCGTCTGGATCTTACTGGTTCTCTGTTTGCCTGCCTTTCACTGGTTGCAAAGTTGCAATGGATGTGGTGAAGACTTTGTCAAATTTGATTGTAATTTGGCATAGGCTTTTGTATCCTGGTTCTTAATGTTTATTTATTATGAATTGGCTATAAAATGTCCTAAACGTCTTTGGTCAATTGTAACAATAATTTGTCCCGTAACTGTAAGCAACAGACCTGTTGCCTGGTAATTCCAAAGGCGCTTCATGTACATAAACCAAGATAATTACCATTTTTTTCTGAGGACATGAGTGATAGTTCATCTTATTGTTCGAGAGACTATGCAGCGATATGGAGCAGCAGCTAATAATAATCATATAGCAACAGCTAATAATATCATATAGCACCAAATAACATAAGCGTGTAATATCCAGCAAAACCTTCATAAATACTGAATGCTGCATGCACCAGGGATTTATCACTGCATACTGCATGCAACCCCTTCAAATCTTTAAAATAAAAAAAAGTGGGTTAGAAAGTAAATGATTGCACCAGGAAGCTCCAAAACTTCTATATTACTTAATACTGAATGCTTAGTAAATGGAAGAAAAGATGTGTAGAAAAATAGATAGCAATTTTCCTGCTGGCAGTCGGCATTAGTTTTCCATCTCTTCCCTATTGCGTTGGAACAATTGACAAACAGATCATCCCACCCATGAAGGGAACATGATGCCAATATCTTAATCCTTTAACACCGTGGGGTTTAAGTGCCACGGCTCTCTCTAACTCGCGGTTCAAAAGTGATTTAAGGCTAAATATCATATTCTAATCACAAGTGAAAAGATCCTGCACATTAATGTTGCAGAGTGAGTCAAATGCCTAATCTTCTCACACACGCACGAGCGCGCCCAACTAACAATGCATTAAAGCACATTCGAAGCATCCTTAAAAAACTAATGAAAAAACAATGCATTAGGCTAAAGAACTTGTTTAACATAGTTGAAGATAGTGGACTCAGAGTGCAGGCATCCCATTAATCTTCCTTTTAATGCTAGTACGAACTCAGTGTAGACTACTGCAAGAAACTGACACGTTGTTAGGGGGAACAAAGCATTAATGCAGTTGCTTGAAGATACTACCATGAACTTCATAGCCCAACTTGAATAAACAACACAAGAAGTTTTGAACCTCCAACTTGAATAGTTTGTAGCAAACTGCCAAAAGAATATCATTCGATTTAGTCAATCATATAAGTGATAATAGTGTGAGACTTGCCACCATAATCCAACCTTTATTAGACCCACTTCTTCCAAATATTTCAGAAGGTTCTTATGCACAGAGGTTCTTTTAGTTATATAATCATACCTCAATCACCTAACACAGATCAAGCAGGACAAATTTAGCACCCCATCCTCACTACGCCAAGTACTGAGAACTTCCTTCGAAGAGGCATTATCATAGGATTCAGTACATGCATAGTAATGGTAGACATGTGCCACGACATGCACACTCGTGCGCATGCCCACAAGAAGACATAGTGCTCACAGGCACACATCCCACTAAGAATCTAACACAGACTAACCAGATAAGCAGAGTTTAAATATTTTTTATATACTCCCCAAATTGTTGTTACTGTCGCAAAGCTACTAATACAAATACCATAAGGTCAATGTTTGAATCAAAGTGCGATTTCAATAATACAAGATCATGACCTGGGAGAGCGGTATTGGTGCAGCACCATACATGGGCAAGTTATTAATACCCTCGACATGAAGATAAGTTTGTCTGCCATAAACAGGCCACAACAGATCATACACCTAAAAACAAAAGATCGTGCACCACCTATGGAAGAGGCTCCCGCAGGCTAGGTGGGTAGGCGCTAGGTGAGGTTTATATACCTAGGATAGCACATGTAAAGCACTAACTTTCAAACACGACTGCACAGGTGTTTTGAATCTTCGAATGTACTAATATCCCTTTTGTTGTGGTAGATATATTGGCAATGAGAGACCTAACAGACTCGCCCTCCCTTGGAGGCTCTGAGTAGTTTCAATCTCAATTATTGCTTGATCTCTAAGAGTTCAGCCGTGCTCCTTTTGTAGCCGGCTGTAACAAATCTCCTAACAAACTCAATCTTATCTAATGCAATCTGAACCTAACCAACTTAACTGAATACCAAAATACCAAAAGAGCTAACAGACTCGATTACAACTCTAGCCACTGCTCGACGGGCCTGACAGCCCTTTCTTCTTCAACCTCTTGCGCACATATGTCTGCCCAACGAAAGCGTCCACAACACTTCCACCCTCCTTTCGAAACAGCTCGTCCTCGAGCTGAAATTCTGGGTACGTCTCCTTGAAATCGTCGAGTCGTTCCCAAGTGGCGTCAGAGGCTGCTCGACCAACCCAAGCAACGCAGACTTCCCAGACACCGCGATTGAGTCGTGCGCGCTTGATGGATGCCGGAGCGGGCACAACGCGACCATGCACAAGCGGAGGAAGCGGAACAACAGCTGTCGGAGGAGCGCCTGTATGCTTCTTGAGAAGCACCACATGGAAGACATCATGAATCTTGGCCTTGGGCGGCAGCTGCAGGCGATAGGCAACTTCATTCACACGTTCCAGCACCAAGAAAGGACCGTAGAAGCGTGGGGCCAGCTTCCCAGCAGTCCTGTCCGTAATGCCGGCGGCAGAGTGATGGTGCAAGCGCAGCCAAGCCCAGTCGCCCACCTCCAGAACGATGTCGCGATGGCCATCGTCGTAGTATGCCTTCATGTGCGCCTGGGCTTGGACGAGGCGTTCCGTGATCTCCTGGAGGAAGACGTCCCGGTCCTTTAGCTGTTTATCCAGGGCCGTCACCCGGGCCACGCCAGGCTGGTAGGAGGCCATGGATGGCGGTGGGCGACCGTAGACAACCTCAAATGGGGTCGCCTTGAGAGCCGTTTGGAACGAGGTGTTGTAGCAGTACTCGGCCCAAGGAAGCCAGCGGATCCAGGCGCGTGGACGGTCGCCGGCCAAGCAACGGAGATAGACGCCGAGGATGCGATTCGTCACCTCGGACTGGCCATCCGTCTGGGGGTGGAACGCCGAGCTGAGACGGAGTTCGACGCCGGAAAGCTGGAACAACTCCGTCCAGAAGGTGCTAGTGAACACTGGGTCGCGGTCGCTGACGATGGAGCAGGGAATGCCATGGAGGCGCACGATCTGGTCGAAGAAGATGCGCGCTACTGAAGTTGCAGTGTAGGGGTGCCCGAGCGCAATGAAGTGCGCGTACTTGGAGAAACGATCAACCACGGTAAGGACCACCGATTTGCCCCCTACGCGAGGGAATCCTTCCACGAAGTCCATGGCAATGTCCTGCCAAACTGCTGTGGGCACCGGCAATGGCTGGAGTAGTCCTGCGGGGTGCAAGTGATCAGTCTTGTTGCGTTGGCAGGTGGCGCAGCCGTGGATGTACTCCCGGATCAGCTGGTTGGCGTGGGGGTTGAAGAAGGATGCGCGGAGTCGGTGGAGTGTCTTCTGGACGCCTTCATGCCCCATGCCGTGAGCTGTCGCCAGAAGCTGCGGCCAAAGTGCTGAAGAAGATGGCACATATATGCGGCCACGGTACATGACGAAGCCGTCCACCATGGTCCAGGACGCGCCCGCGTCGCCGCGCGTGATTTCGTCCCGCTTGGCGATGATCTCCGGTAGCGTACTGGCTTCTTGCCGGAAGGACTCGAACAGCTCGATGTCCGGGCGGGAGACCGCGCAGAGCGATGGATCCGACGTGTCGTTGCGGCGGGAGAGCGCGTCAGCGGCTGTGTTCTGGCGTCCAGGCTTGAACTCGACGGCGAATTGGTAGCCGAACAGCTTGCTGACCCATGTGTGCTGCGGGATGGTGGAGAGGCGTTGGTCGAGCAAGTACTTGAGCGCGTAGTGGTCGGTGCGGACGGTGAAGGGGCGTGCCCATAGGTACGGCCGCCAGTGCTTGACCGCCTTGACGAGGCCGATCAGCTCCCGTTCGTATGCCGCGAGCTTGGCATGCTGGGGCGCCACGGCGCGGCTGAAGAACGCGATGGGGCCGGCACCTTGATGGAGCACCGCGCCGAATCCCGAGCCCGAGGCGTCGCACTCGACGATGAAGTTGGAGGAGAAATCCGGCAGTTGCAACACTGGCCCGGTGGTGAGGGCTGTCTTCAGCGCGGCGAACGCGTCGGACGCGGCCGGGGACCAGAGGAACGCCTCCCGCTTGAGCAGTGCTGTGAGGGGCGCCGCGATGGCGCCGTAATTGCTGATGAAGCGGCGGTAGTAGCCCGTGAGGCCGAGGAAGCCCCGGAGCGCCTTGACCGAGCGCGGTTGTGGCCATGCTTGTACTGCGTCGATCTTGGAGGGGTCCATGGCAACGCCGGACTCGGAGATGATGTGCCCCAGATAGGCTACGCTGCGTTCCGCAAAGGTGCACTTGGAGCGCTTCAGGAACAGGGAGTGTGCGCGAAGTACACTGAACACCTTGCGGATGTGGCTCAAGTGCTCGGCCCAAGAACGGCTGTAGATCAAAATATCGTCAAAAAACACAAGTACGAACTTGCGGAGGAAGGGGCTGAGAACCTCGTTCATTAGAGCCTGGAACGTCGAGGGCGCGTTCGTAAGGCCAAACGCCATGACGACGAACTCGAAGTGGCCGTGGTGGGTACGGAACGCCGTCTTGTGGATGTCGTCTGCGTGCATGCGGACTTGGAAGTAGCCGCTGCGCAGGTCCAGCTTGGTGAAGAACGTCGCGCCCTTGAGCTCGTCGAGGAGTTCATCGACGATGGGGATCGGGAACATGTCGCGGACGGTCTTCGCGTTCAGAGCTCGGTAGTCGATGCAGAAACGCCAGGAGCCGTCCTTCTTGCGGACGAGGAGGACGGGTGATGAGAAGGCTGACGTGCTGGGCCTGATGAGGCCAAGTTTAAGCATCTCCGCACACTGCCGTTCGATCTCATCCTTTAGCAGCTGGGGGTAGCGGTACGGCCGTACCGCTATTGGAGCCGTGTCGGGGAGGAGGTGGATGCGGTGATCCAGACGGCGTAGCGGTGATCAAATCAGCAAAGTGTTTGCCGACCTCAGACTTGTGCTTTAGGGGAAACGTCCAGCAAAAGTGAGTAAAATCATCAAGAAACACCAAGTAATAGGAGGAGCCAGCAATGCTAGGAACCGGTGATGTCCAGACATCACAATGAACAATCTCAAAGGGAGAGACAGTGTGAGAACTAGAGGACTGAAACGGTAGACGGGCATGTTTGCCGAGCTGACAAGCATGACAAACATGGCGATCTACTTTATTACAAGAAATCAAATTGTTTTTCCTGAGACTAGCTAATGCAGCCGGACCGGGATGACCAAGACAACGATGCCATAAGGAGGAAGAGGCTGCAACTAAGGCGCTAGCAGTAGACTGTGCGGCTGGAGCAAAGGTGTAGAGATCCCCGGAACTATTGCAGCGAAGAATCACGTGTCCCGTCTTGGGTTCCTTGACAGAGAAACCAAAAGCGTCAAATTCGATAGAACCACCATTATCGCGAGTAAACTGACGAACGGACAGTAAATTGCGAACAAGTGAAGGAGCAATAAGAATATTGTTCAAGAGGAATTTGGTGGAGTTGGTGTCAAGGGTAGATGAACCACGGGTCGTGACAGGGATACGAGCACCATTGCCTACTATGATCGAAGAATCAACAACTGGAAGGCGAGAGTGGAGTATACCTTCGGAGTTGTGCATGTGTAGAATCACCCGTATCAAGCACCCACGTGTCGCCTTGCAGCGACATCTGCTGCAGCGCGGAGATGAGGCCGGCGGTATCGAAGGAAGGCGCACTGCTGCCCTGCTGAGCGCTCATGGCGGTGTGAGCCTGCGGTCCGGCACCCAAGAGGCCTGGGCCGCCACGGGGGCGCCAGACTTGGCCGCCGCTGCTGGATCCGCCTTGCCCGCTCCCCTGACCCTGCTGCTGGCCCCACGGATTGATACAAATCCATGGTCCAGTAGGGTTAGGGGCACGGGTGTGCTGCTGGTTGCCGCCGCCGCCGCCGTTCCCGCTGCCGCCCTTGCGGTTGTAGGTCTTCTTCCGCCTGGGTTGGCCGCCACCGCCGCCGCCCTGCTGCTGCTGCTGCGCCACAAACTGCTGGGGCGTCGAGGAGTGGCAAGCAGCACAAGCTGAGGGAGCAGAGGAGGCAGAGAAGGCGGTGGAGTTGACCATCTTGGCCTGTTCGGCCAAGCGAAGCTCCGTGAGAGCAAGCATGTCAAGAGCAGCGGCGAAATCCTTGGTGGGATCACCAGCAATGATGTCGCAGGTGGTCTGGAAGCGGGGATTGGCGCCGCGAAGGAGGTTGAGCACCATGGTGGGATCGTCGACCGGCTTGCCGACGGCACGGAGGCGATCAGCCGCCTTCTTGAGCTCCTGGCCGTAGGCCTCGACGGACAGATCACCCTGAGTCAGGGTTGTGAAGGCTTGACTCAGAAAGACGGCGCGGGGAGCCTGATTTGCTGTGAAGCGAGAGGTGATGTCAGTATTTGTAGTAGAGTAGAGATGGATGCGTATAATGTTGTGGATGTATTGCATTGAGGTCTCGGCCGGTATATATGAGAGTACAAGACTTGGGGGGCAAGGCAATCCCCCGAGATACATATGGCAGTCTATGATATTTCTATCTATACTACCAAATATACTCTAACACTCCCCCGCAGTCACAGCGGGAGCACCGCAGACGGTGAGACTGGAGAAGAAGCCGAAGGCACGAGCCGACGGACTTACAGCCCCCCGCAGTCATAACGTCGGTGCGGTGCGGATGCTGCGACTGGAGAGAACCGGCGAGTATCTCATGCGGATGGTAGCCCTTTGTGCCGATGTCGAGGTAGCCGAGCTGGAGGGCGAAGAGCCACGGTCGAAGATGCCGTGCGTAGGATAGCCATGGTCGACGTAGAGCTGTCGAGGTTGTCGAAGACGAGGTAGCCGCACATGAAGCCGCGGGCGCACGAGAAGGCGCCATGATGGTGGCGTAACGGAGAAGACGCCGAAGGCGAAGATGGCGACACGTCAAGGCAGTCGTAGAGGGAGCGATGCCGAAATCGATGCAGTCAGGCCATCACGCGAGGCATGCCCGGGTTTGCCAGGCCCGGGAACGCGTCGGGGACGATGGGCACGCACCGGTGTTGCCAATACCGGACGTGCAAGGGAGAAGTGCACAACCAGACGCCGTCACCGAAGGGGACCAGCAGAGAAGGCCTCCAAAGCGGTCGCAGGCGCTGAAGACGGCGAGGTAGAAGATACCGACGCCCGCTGTTGCTTGGAGTAGAGGAGGTGGCGACGCTGGCGACGTGGTTGTGCTAGACGAAGCGAGGAGGATAGCCCGGATTTCCAGCGCAAGGCTAGACGATCTAGGCGACGCGGCGGCGGTGCTCGAAGGAGACGACGAAGAACTCGAACGGCTTGATGAAGACCATGCGCGAAGGGCGCAGCGACGCGTAGTCGACGATGAGGTCGTGGACATGGTCGGTGGCGGTGAGGAAGCAACGGCGGAGAAGACCACGGGTGGCTCCACTGCTGCCCGAAGAGGCAAAGCAGCGGCAGCCCTCCGTACTCAGTGAAGAAGCGCACACGACGAGGACGGACGTCACGGGAGCCGGGTGGATCACGTACGTCGGCTGATCAGACCGAGCATGCGCGAGACGAGACGACGGTGGACGAAGTCGGTGAAGGCGTCCCGATCGGTGGAGGCGAAGACGAGCCGGCGAAGGTCGACGTGCGGAAGAAGTGGCGATGTAGGCGACGGCGCAAACAAGCGCCCCCGGGTGCCGGCCGTCTCGCCATGCCACATAGTCGTAGAGGAAGAAGGAGCCGGTGAAGTCGATGCCGATGTCGAGGTCGTGGCGCGAGGTCGACGGGCGGTGGGCGACGCAATCCCGATCAGTGATCGGACGAAAGAAAAATTTGCAGCAGCTTCTCGTGTAGTACCGGGGTGTGCACGTAGCAGGAAGCCTTCACCCTCCGTTTCTTTTCTGCTTCTCACGGTCAACAACCCCACGCGAGAAACAAAGATACAGAAATCAGAGGGGTGGCTGCCCAACAAACAGCGATGGAGATGGGCGGCGCGGATGGTGGTTGTTGGAGAGGTCCTGCCCGAGCGAATTGCTGGGCAGAGGAGTTCCGTCCCGCCGAGTCAAGGCCTCAAGGGACGCGGCCCCAGACCGACGGAGGCGGATCCCGCAGGGGGCGGCGACGGATTCCACTAGGGCAGATCCCGCCGGGCCAGATCGGGCAGTGCGTGGCCCGCACCACCGTGTGTAGAAACCGCCGCCGGGACGAGCGCGCCAGGCCCCAGATCGGTGGAGGAGGGAGTCTGCCGCCACGGCATGGAGATGCAGCGGCGGATGGAGGCGAGGCGGCTTGACGCGGGTGGATGGAGGGCCGCCAGGGATCTCGCCGGCGACAGGCAAGGTCACCATGCGGGGGCCCCTGCTACCTCCATGGCAGCGCGGGGTGGATTGCAGGCGACGGAGACCGCTGCTGCCACCACGGCAGCGCGGATTGGGTCGTCAGCGACGACTTCCATGGCGGATGAAGGAGGTACTGTGCGATCTGCTTGCTGCTGACGCAAAAAGGGCGGCGGATTAACTGCATCCGCCGCGGGAAGGGGCGCTGCCCCCGGCGGAGGTCATGGGCGACCTCCCCGGGGGCGCGCTAGGAGGTCGTTGAGGGTGCGCCCCTGATGGGTGCCGTGCACGACGACCGGCGGCGTGCAAGAGGCAGGGGCGTGGGTGGCGGCAGCGGAAGATTAGCCTAGGATCTCTAAACCCTAATCTCGTGATACCATGTAGTAGAGTAGAGATGGATGCGTATAATGTTGTGGATGTATTGCATTGAGGTCTCGGCCGGTATATATGAGAGTACAAGACTTGGGGGGCAAGGCAATCCCCCGAGATACATATGGCAGTCTATGATATTTCTATCTATACTACCAAATATACTCTAACAACACCTTTATAATCCGAAAAGACTGAAGACCAATGGCATGCCAATGATCCCATTCCCACCGCGTTGTTATGCATGGATCTGTTCAAGCTCAGCTAGAGCTAACCATTGATTTTTGTGACATAATAACAGACACATCAAAATTTCATAAAGCGAAGTTCAAATATAATACAAATCATGATCTAGTTAGTTACTAAGCCCATTATACTCTGGGAAGCCAATTTTCTAGCTGGATCAGCTCCATACTATTTTATAGGCAATCATGTCTCACAACTCTCAATGAAATCCCCTTATTTGCTGATTTGCACAGACGTATCATCCTAGAAGAATAGCTCTAATTACCATGATTAGCATGGCTTTATAAAGTTCGAAAATTACTATGAGCTCTGACATATCACAAGCATGTAATGATGGACCACAAAATCGCACATAGGTCTCTTGTGGTATGCAGATGAAAAACGCAAGAAGCACTATGAAAGGTGGTCCACTTGAACCCATCTAGTAACCAATCTAATCGCTTCTTTAAGACTAGGACTCTTTGTAATTTACTAAGAGGCATTTGACATGTTACTTACGAACTTACTATAGTACCGATTCTGCAACCAGCTATAACCAGAGGTATTCCCAAATGGAAGCATCTGAAAGTATTTTGCCACAAACCAAAAAGTAGTAACATGTGAGCATTAATGGCAACTGCTTGACATGTTAGTGTAATGACTAGATTGTAGCCTAGTGGACCTTCAAATAATCAAACTTGTAAGAGCACAATTAAATTCTATACGGCTGCAAACAGGCCAAGCAGAGTGAGACTACGTAGGCTCAAGCTGAGCAAAAGTTGGCCTTTAAATTTAGAGCTGGACACTAGCTTGGCTCAGCCAAAGCTCATGGAAGCTCCGGATGAAGGGAGCTCTTGAAATCAGATAGTTGAGTTTATAATAATTTGGAAATGAAGGGAAAAGGCGTTTTTTCTATGGTTAAATATAAAACCTTCAATAATAGCTCGACCAAAGCTCAATAAACTTATAAAAAATGAGGAATTGTTTTGTATACAAGCTTGGTGAAAGCTTTAGTAAGCGCAATCTCAGATTTGGGATGGATATATCATATGTCTTGGGGAAACCAAGGAGAGTCGGACCTTAACCATATCAATATATTGTGGCCAGCTTTGGTCTGGGCAAGATCTCAGATTATGTAGAGTTTGAACTGAGCTCAAAACAAGCCTCACGAGTAGCCCATGTGCATTGAGATTTTTTGAGGGAGCTGTATATGAACCAAACAGGCTCTACACTTCATCAGCATAGCGTCAAGTAAACCAACAAGTTTGGGGATCTGAAAATGCATTTTGGCAGTTTAGGGACTTAGATGACACCTCAAGGCAAGTTCGATGACCGCCTACGTATTTTACTCTATATTGTAAAATTCAACAATGCAGCATTACGATTCAAATAAGATCTTTCTATTGCTCTATGATGCTATGTGTGAGTTAAATCTGGCTAATACTTGGTAACACAGATATTTACAGTAGAAAATGGCAGACCATGCTATGAATATTGAACAGAAAAAAGCACATAAACTGTGATCCCTGTTCTTGCCAAGTTAACCATAAGAAAAATGCATAATAAATTGATGAGCATAGAAGCATCTGGCATACAGTATTGTCGACAGGCAATGCTACTTTTCTGTATTAATTCTTATGGATCAATATTAAAAGTACCTTCTTAATAAATGTAAAAACTTCATGTTTTCATCAGGGCCATATTTGTACAGCGACATCCTGATCTTCAGGGCAGAGGGTACCTACAAGGAAATACAAATACACCAATCAAAGCAATATTCCAAGTGCTGGTTGTGCTTGGCAAGTGTAACTGAACTCAGCAGCGAGCATGCAGGATTATATACTGAGGCCTGCATATTCAACAGCTCCAAAAACATAACTAAATGAACTTCTGAAGCGATACATTTCATTAGATGATGATGGAGTTAAAGTTCAAGCCGTAAATGAACCACAGTATCGAGAATCTCCTATGTCCATACTCCATATGCAAAAAAGAACGTGTGTTTTTCTTTGACTTGAGAAGATTGTGTTCAACAGCTCGTTATAAAAAAAGTAAGAAAAAAAGGACAAGTAGAGCTAAAATAACTTGATAGAATTTTGACTTCTCAAATACCAATATGCCCTCTAAATGAAACAAGGGAGCATATAACTACTAGGAAGAAACTAAAAACACAAACAGTAGTGGCAGTATTAATGTTGCTCTTCAAACATAAACCAGTTCATGAGGATTGTATACAAAGTTGTAGAATCAGAATTTCAATAATGCTTACAGGATCCAGATTACATGTTACAATGTACTAGTTTTCTTAACTTGGAATTATCCCAAGCTGGCTAAGCAGGCTCATTTCACTTTAAGACACCTCCATGAAGCCCAATATAGAATTAAAGGTTCGATATATAGTGGGAAACAAACCAAGTGCGTACATCGGTTTCATATCCAAGCAATTACATATCATTAAACAACTGTAGTCCTCAAACGATTAAACAACTGTAGTCCATATCCAGAAAATCCCTCATCACTCAATCATGAGGCAAGACATATCAGATAAGATGCCAGAACGATTCCGTATTCAAAGGAGCCCTTAGATAACTAACAGATTACGCTAGTTCAATCATCTGATAAAAGTAGGGATGCAAGTTTTCTTTTCTCTGGATCATTGGGTCGATCAAACTAACCCAAACGAATTAATCCAGATTTCCAAGCAAGAAAGGTGAAAGAAAATGAACTAAGCAACCCACAGCCGCTCGTTGGTACCCACGTGCATCCCTGGATAAAAGTAAACCTAGGTCAGGAATCATTTTGCCGTATCAACAATAGCGGTTTGTTTGCTGGAGAATGGAGTTCACCAGTAAATCATGGAAAAACACACTAGAATTAACACGTAAATTTTGATGCAGTCAGAAAAAAAAGGAAAGACTAAGCACGAGGGATTGCCTACATGAAATCATTTCATCAGCAATGGCAGCAGTGGATGGTCTCACCAGCAATCAAAGCATCCTCCCGGTTCTGACAATGTTTCATTGGCAGAAAATTGTGAGAACACTGAGCAAATAGAAGTGTCTTAACTCAGTTCAGACACTTGCCTCTCCTTGCTGGGCAAGGGTTGTTGTTTGGTAGTGCACTTGAATTCTAGCTTTGCCAGGCAAGCTTGCCTCACCTGGCAAGACAATTATTGCTCCCGGAGGAGAGCCAAATTAGCTCTCCTGTACGAGCAATCTCGTCTTGCATCTGACTCTCTCTACTGTTTTGTCTCAGGGCTGAGACAAGAAGAAAGATCCAAAAATCTCTACATTTTTGTTAGGCAAACCTTGCCCAGCTAGGAAGCTATCCCAAGCTGGCAAAAGAATTGAACAGACCCATAGTCTCCTGCCTATTGTTAACACAACAGCATGTTGTCTATGTCAACATATGCTGAGCTTCTACCATATGCATCTTAAGTAATGATATCTTGTTTTCCATTCATAACCGTCATGAGGCCTCTTTTCTTCCTTCACAGCCTCCCCAGGTTTCCAATGGGGCCAGTAAGACAAGATAAATATACCATTCTGGTCGACACTGGCTCACTGCAAAACTAGGGTACGACCAGGAATTTTTGTTATTCTCTTTTCAGTCATCTCAGTCCTAATTACAGAAACATCTCCCCACCTGTCAACATTTGCATACATATTTGAAAGTGAGACATAATTTCCAGCATTCTTCGGCTCAATTTCAAAAAGCTTCTTTGCTGCGATTTTACCAAGCTCAATGTTACCGTGAAGCTTGCATCCACCCAGCAATGCACCCCATGCTCCAGGATGAGGTTTCCCGGGCATCGACATTATAAGCCCATATGCCTCTTTTAGCATTCCACAACGTCCAAGAAGACTGACAAGGCAAGCATAATGCTCACCAGATGGCACAATCAAGTAAACATTCTTCATCATATCAAAGAACTTCTTCCCTTCTTCTACAAGACCAGCATGACTGCAAGCTGTTAAAACAACTGTAAAGACAGCATTATCAGGGGGAAGGCCCTCCGATAGCATCCGGGAGAAAAGTTCAACAGCCTTATTAGCCGAACCATGGAGACAATGACCTTGCATCAGCGAACAATATGAAAACACATCTCGAACTGGCATTGACTCAAACAAAACAGTAGCCCTCTCCAAGTTCCCACACTTCGCATTCATGTTCACAAGAGCAGCCAGGACAAGGACATTGTTCATATCTATCGAGTTCTTTGTGATGTAATCCTCAATCCACCATGCCAACCTGACATTACCCAATTGGGAGCATGCTGACATCAGACCAACAACAATAAGCTCGTCTGGGTGTATGCCTTGCTCTCGGAACTCATTGAAAATCCTCAAAGCCTCACCAGGGTAGCCATTCTGCGCATAACCTGATATCATCGCTGACCAAGAGAACACATCCCGGTCCTCTAACTTATCAAACAATGATCTAGCAACTTTCAAGTTCCCTGCCTTTGCATACCCACCAATCAACGAAGTGCATGCTGTGGCAGTTCTCTCAGGCATTTCATCAAACAGCCTCCTCGCGCTCTCCAAGTCCCCACACTTCACATACCCATCAACCATAACATTCCAATGTACGGCGTTCCAGTGGGGCATTCTATCAAACAGCTCTCTGGCGGCCACGATGTCACCATTGTTGATACAAGCCACGATAATGGCGGTCCAGGAAACCTCACTGGGGACGTCGATCTGATCAAATAGAGCCCGGGCCGCGGCGGCCGCCCCGCACCTCCCGTAGAACTGGATGAGCGCCGTGCGGACGAAGAGGTCGGCGTGGACGCCGAGGCGGATGGCGGCGGCGTGCAAGGCGCGTCCGGCGGGGAGGCAGGACGCGCGAGCGCACGCGCGGAGGAGGCAAGGGAATGAGAAGGAGTCGGGGCGCGCGCCCTGTCGGATGAGGCCGAACTCCGCGAGCGCGCCGCGGAGCGGGGCGTGGCGGGCGAGGGACGAGAGCACGGCGTTGCGGAGGCGGAGCGGGGGCGCGTGGGAGACGGGAATCGCAGCGACGAGCGAGGCGGCGACGGAGGGGCACCCGAGGGCGTCGCAGGCCGCGGCGAAGCGGGCGAGGAGGGCGTGGTGGCCGTGGAGGCCGAGGCGAATGATGCGGGCGTGGAGCTGCGCGAGGCAGCGAGTCGTGCGGCAGCGGCCGAGGAGTGTGGCCACCGCGGGGGATGGCCTGCTGGCGGCGGCGGCGATGGGGGAGGGGGAGGGGGAGGGGGAGGGGGACACGGAGGCATCCGCATTGTAGGTGGCGGCGAAGCGGGCGAGGAGGGCTTGGTGGTTGTGGGGGCCGAGGCAGAAGACGCGGGATTGGACCTGCGCGATGCAGCGGGTGGTGCGGCGGCGGCCGAGGAGGGTGGCGACCGTCGGGGATGGCCGGCCGGCGGCGGGTGTCATGCGGCTACGCCGGCGAGTGGGAAGGCGGCCAGGCGGGTCGTGGCATTTGCGTTTGCGTTGCCTTTCCTTTTGGAGTGGTGGGTCTCTTTGTTGGGAGTTGGGCTTGGGCCAATGGGCCTCTTTGGTGCTTGGCAAATTGGAATTTTCCAAAAACCTTTCTGGAAATCGGGTCAAGTCCGCATTTGCTTCTTGAACCGCAAAACCAGATATCTAGCGTATAATTTTTGCAATGTGGTCCTTTTTTCCGTAAGAATTTTACATTTAAACTTTTGGCGGAAAGAATCCCAGAAACGGACCCCTAGCACGGCGTCAAAGGTCATGGCGCCGTATATACATGGCACGACGCCACAAGACACGACGCCATGCTGTTATGCAGTGGCGCCATGATTTTTAGCGTCGTATAGATTAACTAGACGATTGTGGAGCTAACGTGTCAAATAACGGCGTCAAAAGTCATGGCGCCGTATGTCAACAGCACGGCGTCATGACCTTTGGCGCCGTGCTGTTATACAACGGCGCCATGACCTTTGGCGCCGTGCTAGGGGTCCATTTTAAAAAAAAAATCCGCCAAGGGTCCACATGTAAAATTTTTACAGCAAAAGTGCTAAATTGCAAAAATTATACACATCTAGCCCCCTTCAAGTACCAAAACTGTTCATTTTATCTCCCTCAGCGGTTTGTATAGTGGTTTTTGCTGACGTGTCAGCAGGCACCACTTGTCAGCGTGGGCCCCACCTCTATTCTCTCTCCACTGCCGCCTCGCTCTTTGCGCTATCGCCGCGGCCTCCTCCCCTCCTACCCGCCAGGTCCTTCCCGCGCCACTGCTAGACCCTACTCGCTGGAGTGCGGGGGTCGGCTGCTACTGCTTGCCTCCGCATTCACCGGCAAAGGAGCAGGGGCCTCGGCAGCTCCACGTCGGAGGGAGCAAGGGAGGGAGAGGTCGGAGAGGGAGGGGCGCACGGAGGGGATGACTGGGGTGAAGAGAGGCCGGAGCCAGATATAGCTGTCGTCTGAGCTCACGCGGCCGGCTTCGGCGAGCCCAACCATGGCGCGGGCTGCCTGGAGCTCGAGCCCACGCCGTGCTTGAGGAGGAGCTCCGATTGGGCCGGCCGCCGCTGCTCGGCTCGGCCCACGCAGCCGCCGCTGGAGAAGGTGGGGGAAAGGAGTAGGGGCTCCTTTCTCTTGCGAGTTGGGGTCAGCAACTCCGCCAGAGGAGCCGGCGGCAGGCAACAGCGCGGGAAAAAACGCCGGCGGCGAGCAGCAGCATAGGGACCTACTCCTTTCTCCTGCAAGTAGGGGGCCAGCAACTCCGCCGAAGGAGCCTGCAGCGGGTAGCGGCGCGAGGAAAAGCCAGCGGCGGGCAACAAGATGCTGGCGGGCGGCAGCACAGGGAGGAGCTGGCAGGCGGCCGAGGAGGGAGGATGCGGCGGTGTTAAGAGAGAGGCGGCAGTGGAGAGAGAATAGAGGTGGGGCCCACGCTGACAAGTGGGGCCTACTGACACATCAGCGAAAACCACCATCTAAACCGCCGAGGGAGGTAAAACGGACAGTTTTGATACTTGAGGGAGGAAACGCAGACTCAACTCGATGTTCAGGAAGGTAAAAGGGACTTTTTCAAAAACCCACATTTCCTCTAAGAAAGGCTCAAGAATATCGAAAAATGGTTTTTACATAGAACTTTATTTTGGTATGATGAAAGTAATCATATAATTCCTAAAATATAATTTTATGTAATATTTTGATAAAGTGGTCATAAGTTATTGACGTCATCTCAACTTGTTGCATGAGGCCAGTCTCAGTGGGGTTTCATGAACATTAAATGAACTGTAATGTCAGCAATTTTGATGATGTGACAGTGTATTAATGAAGAGAGAGGTGAAATGAGTTTCATGGTGATGAAACCCTCTCTACACAATTAGCTAGATAGGTTGTGTCTTGCATGTAACCTTGGAAACAACAAAAGATGAAATTATGCATTGAGAAAGTGTGTTTCATCATAGTTTCAACCATTTTTTAGATGATGTTTCACTTTAGGTAACTGTGCAACGAAACTCCCCACTGAGACGGGGGTGAGAGGATGGAAGAAAAAATTGCGATCATTGCACTTCCATCGATTCGATGCTTACTGAACGGAAAATCTGGAGGGATGATGTAACACCCTCAAAATTAAGTAAAGTTAATTTAGGATTTATTAGGTTAATCATTAGATTTAGTATAGGTAATTATAGAATTAAAGGAATAAATAGGTTAATAAACTATGAATAACTAGGGGAAAATAAAAGGATGCTCCACAACTTGATGCTCTCTAAGAGTAAAATGAGTTTTAAAACCCTAGAATAAAACTAGTAAATGTTTGGTTCAAATCTGAATTCAAATCTCTTTTAAAATCCCTTGCAAATAAATAGAAAACCCTTTTAAACGTAAATGGGCCGAAACCCTAGTTCTGGCCCAACCATCCCTCGTAGCCCAGCTCCAAAGTCTGGTTTCCCTCCCCGAATTCTCGGCCCCGCTCGCTCTCTCCCCCTTTCTCTCGCCGGCCCGCGGCCTGCCGCCTCCACCTCCCGAGCGCTCGCCGTCGTCCCCTCTCTCGCCTGGCGCAAGCCGAAAGGCCGCCGGTAAGCTCTAGCGCAGGAACGGCTTACACCGGCGAGCCTTCACGGCAGCGCAAATGGCGCCCGCGGCAACGCCGCCTCCACCTCCCGAGCCGGTGCGCCGCCGTCGCCAGCGGTTACCACGCCGTCCCCTCTCTCTCAGCTTAACTTGACAGGCGGGCCCAGCTGCCAACACCGTCACGCCCCGCCGTTCGCTCCCTCCACCCTGCGCTCGGTGCACACGGTCCATGTGGACCGAAGACCCCGTGTGCGTCCCGGCGCACGGCCGGTCCACAGCGCAGTGGTCGCGCTGGCTGGGTGGACACGATCCATTGGACCGTTGGCCCAGAGGCACGCGGTCCACCGCGCCCACGACGCCGGCCCACGAAACAGTGCCAAGGCCGACCCCACACCGCGCCCACGACGTCGGCCCACGGAACAGTGCCAAGGACGACCCCACCCTAGCCGCCGTCAGCCCTAGCAAATTGCTAGGTACACCCCGGTAAGTGTACACACAAGTGTATTTAGAGCCCTTCCTCACTTCCAAAAATTCTCCAAAAATACACAAAAATACTAAGAATATTTCTAAGCCTATTAGTACCATCCAATCCTTTTAAGCATGTCATTAGAGCCTAAACCCCATCATGCTAGATTCTAACCAATAGGAGGTCGCCATCACCTAGAAAATCCCCCTTTCCATATCTTAGCCCGATAAATCCCCAGAAAATTCCCATAAATACTAGGATTATTATAAACATTTTCATATGCTTATTTCCCTAATATTTATATCCTAAGCCTAACCTAGCCATTAAACCACCCAAAACCCCGACGTTATGCCGCCTTAACCTTGTCTAAAACCCCGTCGCCGTACCAACCGTCCATAAACCCCTAGGTTTCAATAGAATCCTAGCCATCTTGCTGCCCAAAGTTGTATAAGGACTTTCTAAGAATCCATATTCGGGAATTATTCCTTAGAAATCTATATATTTCCTGAAATACCAATAATCACCGTTCCGGCCATCCTCCAGGGAATTATTTAATAATTCTCTTCAAAATCCCCATCTTTTAATCCATTAATTATTTTATATAATTAATGGGTTATTAGTCCAATCTCTAGCCTTTAACCCTTAGGGAAATCCTTCAAACCCCCGCCTTCCTTTCATTCTCCTTTTCCATTTACGAATTGATTGGTGTACTGTTATACTGATTGTTATTTTTCTTTGTTTTATCGATAGCACGACCGGGCCCTGATGAGACGCTGAAGCTCCAAAAGGCCTGAAGCCCAGCCCGGTCAACATACAATATAAACCGCATAAGGACGTCTAAGGACCGACAATGAAAGGCAAATCTCATCAATAATATCGCATACTAAACTTTACCATTTCTACAGCATAAGCTATATGGGGCATGATCTGAGGATATGCTCAGCATCGCTGTAGATATAGGATGCTTTAAGATTGGGAGTGGAAGGATGATCCCAAGGAGGGGATTCTATCCTAAGAGCCACTCTGATCCAGCTAAGGACCGGTTCATGGGAGAGTCTTTCTGATGCCCCGTACAACCACGCATGTCAAAAAGGTATGGCCTTCAGGAATACCTATTTATGTGAGGCCTTGACTCACACCCCACTAGCTAGCACTAGTAAACTGTCCCAAGGGGCCACGGCGGGCAACGGGTATGCTTGAGACAGCCCCAGACAGAGGGCTGGGACTGGTCGGCACGGGTCGCATGTGACAGGGCTGGTAGGGCCCATGGGCGATGCATGCCCACTATTTATGATGCATCCATACCCGGGTTGATGTCCTTTTATGGACGAATATGTGATCCCTGCTTAGGCCCCAGCAGCACCCGTGGACAGAGCTAGTGTTTGGCTGTCTAGCAATAGATGCCAGTGGGCACGAGTCTCGTAGGGCAATGTCTGCCTTAACGAAGGTAGGGACTGACCGGATGTGTGGTAGATAAGTACAACCTCTGCAGAGTGTAAAATCTATCTAGATAGCCGCAGCTCTTGAAAGTGCATCTAGTCCCTTAAGTGGGTTTTGGTGAATTGAGTGACAAAACGATTAAAGGACTAACATGTCTTGTAAAGATTATGAGCAGGATTTAATTCGAATATTCATGATTCGTGTGTATTCATTGGTTGAATACATAAATGTTTTGCTCACAAAGGAAGAATTGATGGCTCTCATAGTAATATAATATGGTATACAACAAGTAAGTGTGAAACATGAAAAGAGACTTGGTCTCTTAACCAAGTGAAGACTTGTTGACTCAAATGAGACATCATGATCAAGGTTGGATAAAATTGAGAAATGCAAGTTAGGAAATATATGCTAGAGAAATGGTGGTATGGGACATCAAGACTCTATAACTTGGTGTATGACTTGCATTAGAAGACATGGATATATTGGATAATGTTCTATGGTCAAAGCAAATGGATGAATTTTATGAATGATACAAGTGTATATGTGGCTATATGTGAAGCATGGAAGAAAGGTTAGATTTCGGGATAGTGTTTCTAAGAACCAAGCAATGTGTGATCAAGTTGCGGCTTGAGTCATGGATTCTTTGCTAAGGGTGACGAAACTTTCTACGGATCAACTGAATGTTTCATGATCATATGTGGACTTCATATAAGCTAGTATCAATATCTATAGAAGAAAAGTGACTTGAACTAGAATTGGATTTCATTCTATGTCAAAATTTCAAGTCACTAGCTCAAGTTGGTTTTTGCTCAAGCATAAGCAATGTGGACAGACCTCAAAGGAAGAAATGAGTATGTGCGGCACAATTGAAGGCATTCAAGCTCAAGCAAGTAATTGGATTTTATATTTATTCTTGAGTATAGGTATGCCGTACTATCAAGAGGGATGTCACATTGAATATTTGACTTAACACCACATTAGTGCTCAAAACATAACCTAAGAAAGATAGCCTTGAGAGTTGAGAAGTATTTTGAGCAAGTGGGTGCTCACTGACCCAGGGCGGTTTAACCGCCCCAAGGGGCCGGTTTAACCGCCCCTGACCTCTGACAGCTCCAACGGCTAGTATTTTTGAACAGGCGGTTTAACCGGCCTTAGGGGGCGGTTTAACCGGCCATGACAAAAACTCCAACGGCTAGTTTTTGTTGGATGGGGTATTTATACCCCTTAGCCCTCTCCTTTGAGAGCTGCTGGTTCTGTGTGATTCCTAAGCCATCTTGACACATTCTAACAGCAGAGGAGCTTCCCCCAATCACTCTTTGTGAGTTTGCTTGTTTTGGTTGAAATCTTTGAGTTGGGGTTGAGTGAAGCTTTTGGGTGTGAGCTTGAGAGCTTTGATAGCTCAGAGATATTGTGAGAGCATTTGAGAGGAAAACCATAGCTTGAGCACTCGTGGTTAGCGTCAATATTTCTTTGTGCATTTGTTACTCTTGGAGCTTGGCTCCTAGACGGCTAGGCGTTGCCGGTAAGCTCCCATTCGTGTGGTGAGCGACCGGAAGTTTGTAAGGGCTGGTCTTGCCTCCTTCGTGGAAAAGGACCATCTTTAGTGAAGGGCTAAGGTGTGGCGTGTATACACCTTGGCGAGGTTACCTTGCGGGGTTCCTCAAACGGAGACTAGGAACCGCTGAACTTGCTTGGTGCTTGCAGCGGGTCCGAACTTCGGTAAACAAACCCTTGTGTCTCCCCTTCACTTTACTTGCTTATTTCTAGCTTTATATTTGCTTCCGCTTCGATCTACTTGGGTATACTCTATTTGTGTGCAGGAGCTTGAATATATTGATCAGATATACCTGTACAAGAGGTACTCTAAGTGCATTTGGTGCTAGAAAAGCAAGAGGGGGTTCTAGCAATTATTTGGACAGTTCACTGCCAGGGGGCGGTTTAACCGCCTAGCAGGGGCGGTTTAACCGCCTGGAGCTGACAGCAGGCTGAGTATTGGATTAGAAGTTAAAATTGGTCATTTCGCCTATTCACCCCCCCTCTAGGCGACATCTAGATCCTTACAGCTCTCGGCATAGAGCTGATACAGTCAAAGCCCACATTGATTAGATTTCTTTTATTGCATGGGGAACCCGGACGGCAGGAGTGCCAATGACTGGGTTCTGGATGTAGTCTCGGGACTGGCAGTGAGGAAATGCCCCTCCAGGCCCAACTTTTACATTCATTTAATTTATAATTCATATTATTGAATTTGTGTGATTTGCTGGGTATTCAATTCTGAATACTCACTCTTGCTTTCATTGTCATACAGGTTAGGACTCCAGGGCTAGGAGGCACTACAGCTCGTTCCGATGGAGGAATGAGTGCCCGCCCGCTCTTCGCTAGTTAAACGGTGTAAATCTATTTTAGTTTATACGTTATTCGCTGCTCCTGGTACTAATCTATGATAAGATCTGCATCAGCGACCGATCCAGAACCTGATACATGTAATCAAGGTACTTCCGGATAAGGGGTCCCCACAGATGACTCCATGGGAGGACGGAAAAAAATGTGTGGATGTGCAATGATTATGGGGGGCCTATTTATTTATGATGCTCCAACCGTTCCCAATACACTACTGTAGATACCATTAACCTCATCGGCTCATACGAAGCGGGCCAAAACAACCCGCTTAGTTTAAGTCATTGTAAGCGGCGTAGCCTGTGCCGCTTAGAATAAGGCCATCATACGAAGTGGTGAAACTCATGAGCTGGTTCGGATATGTAAATGAAGCGGTGTAAAAATAAACCGGTTAGAATGATTGTTTATCCTAAACAGTGCATTATATGCCGGCTCGAATAGTCCTTTACCGAAGCAGTGACCCGATTGGTTTGAAAATTTAAAATGCATATTAAAAGTTGAAGCGCGGACCTATGTGTGCTTGTGAAACCGAGGACTTTTTCATCTTGCGATACAAGTTGAAGCTACTTTTTAGATAATGTGAATATGCTCTAATTGGACAAGTTTCACAAAATCAACAAATATTTTTTTTTAGATAACGAAAAATCAACAAATATATAGTACCCAATTGTTGCCATCAGGATCCACGGTTGTCGCCGCCTATCGGATTTGCACACTTTGAAATCCAAATTCTCTTGAACATTTATCTCACATTTTTATCGCACAAATTAAACTCCGTAAAGATTATTTCCAGTTACGAGACACACTAGCTAGATCCATCAAATTAAACCCAGCGAGCGCGCAGGGGACGGTAGATTTACATTGAGCTCATCACAAAAGCAGCACAACACACATCAAAATCCAGCCAGATCAAAGCCCTGTACAAGCAAGGTTTTGACGCGGCACGCACGCCGCATCAGATGGACGGAGCTCAGCAGCCGCTTCACTTCTCGAAGTAGTCCTCGGTCCTGCCCTTGAAGCCGATCTGGCCGAATGTGAGCACGATGAACAGGCCCAGGTGCCACGTCACCAGCCACAGCCTGCAAACAAACGAGTTTCCTTCGTCTGTCAGTCACAACCGCATCACACTCGAATTCAAATGCTGCTGCCGCCGCAACACTACACGCACGCGCGCAAGCAAGCAAGCAGAGAGCGTGCGCGAGATGCAGTGTGCATGTGTGAGAGCCTGACCAGAACTGGGAGGTGGCGGGCGGGGGCGTGGGGAAGTGCGCGAGCTCCTCGCCGATGCTGGAGAAGAAGAGGCCCGTGAGGCTGTTGCCGTTGATGACGGGGACGCTGGACGGGCCGATCCACCCGATGAGGCCGAAGCCGATCACGCTCAGGTCCCTCCGCAGCCAGTCCCGGGGAAACCTGACGAGAGGGAGAAATAAAAACGCCGAGGTCGATCAGCAACAGTTACACAGCAGAGCCCACGCACATCGATCGGTCAACACAGCTTTCTCCTCCAGTACTCACGTCATGCAGGTGATCCTGCCGTTCCTCTCCAGGTTCCTCGTCATCAGCGGGTTCCTCGCTGACACCCGGCCGCCCCGCACGAAGCCTGCAACACGCAAGGATCGATGATCGAGCATTTCAAACACAGCGTCCGTGTGTCAGTTTCTTCTCCACCTGCAACTGCAATGCAAGAGGCAGTTTAGGAAAAACAAGTGACCACGTACTGGAGGAGAAAGCTGGCCGGCTGGCGAGGGCGGCGCCGGCGAGGCCGGAGACGGCGGAGGAGGAGGAGGCGGCCATGGCTCTGTCTGTCTCGGTTTGGCGGCGTTGCGGGGGGGGGTGCTGCGGCGCCGTGCAGTCGAGCGCGGGTCTTATTTTTGTGGCGGGTGCAGTGAGTCTGGGGAGAGTCGGAGCGTGAGGCGGAGATGAGACCGCGCGGATTGTTGTGGGGGCTCGGCTGATGTGGATCACTTGCAGTGGATGGATAGATTCAAGGCTCCGCGAGGGGCCTATGGGAGCGCTCCACTTGGATAATGTCTGGATAAGATATTTATGTACTCCGTATGGACGCACGACAGCACGAGTGAAACTGGTCGTGGGCTTCTTCTTGTCAAAAGGAGTATGGCCTCTATTTGGGCCGGAATGGCCAACCAAACGGCCTTTAGCAACGTTTCGGCTTGCAGTGACGGGCTGCACTGGGCTGTTTGGTTGCAATTTTCTTGGACTCGGGCTGTGGGCAGAGACAACAAAATTGCATACAAAGAAACGGGAATACTATGTATTTTCTATAAGATCTTTTTCATCTCCCACCGTTTGAGATCCGTGTTAATATTTTAATGAAATATTTCAATATTTCTTTTAAATAAAGTTGGTGAATGTTGAAAAAGAAACCGAACCAAAATATTGGTTAATGTCGAGTCAGAATGTTGGTTCAACTTTTTATAAAAAAGATTGCTTCAGTTTTTTTAAAAACAGCTGGGTTTAACTTTTTCTTAAAAAAATACTTATTCAATAATTGTTTATCTAATAATTTCTTGTGTTAAAATATCAAACGAGCCGTCGTCTTGAATTTGATTTTGGCCTTGACGAAACACTTAAATATTTTCCGATGGCATATAGAAGCACCGAATAAAAGGATGGGTGAATTGCCCTCTACGTCGCCGGTGACGCCGCGGTTTGCCATGCGCCAGCGGGGAGAAAGCAAGCAAAAAAGAGGCAGAGCAGGCTCTGTTTGGAGCGCTCTGAGTTACCCTGTTCTATTTGGACCCTGTTTTGTATGACTTCAACTTCACATTTTGTTGCTTCACTTTCAAACTCTAGCTGGAGTCTACTCCACGTGGACAAAAGACAAAAGAACCATTTACAGCGCAGCATTGGCAAAGCCAGAGTGTTTTCCTCAGAACCTCACAACCATTCACGGTAGCTACCTATTAGACGAAGCCCAAAAAACAACAACCCACCAAAAACAGTGAAAGAGCTGTTACATCACAGTGGACAACAAGAAACGAACTCGATCTCTATCCTGCTGGTGCCTCAGTCATCTTCCAGCCATTCATAATCATCTGCTCCAGGGACATTGTCATCTCCAATTCCCGCAGCCTCCAGCTCCGGTCTTCAGCTCCCATTGATTGCTTCTGCCCTTACATTTTCACCAGTTTTTCAGTCTCACCAGTCTTGTGACAATTTGCTTCAGCTTCAAAAGATAACCCGAGAGCTCTTCTTGCTTGTCTGCTGGACACAGAATTATCCAATTCTGTGCCATCCTTACCACCTTTGCCAGGAGAACTTCTGTACTTTGCCAAAACACATTTCGGAAGCACAGGTCATTCCTACATTTCCATAAACCCTACAAAGCAGCTGCACTAAGAATATTTATAGCCATAAATCTTTTATTGCTAAGTCACTTTGTCCCAATAGACTCAAAGGACCCACCAATATCTAATCCTACAACTTCTGAAATATTCCTCCACATATCTTTGGCTACAGCACATTAAAAAACAAATGTTGGCAGTTTTCTTCCTCTTTACAGAATAAGCATCTATAATCCTCTATCTTTTGCCTAACAGAGAGGTTATCTCTAGTCAACACCTTATTCTTAGACAACAATCATAGGAAGAAATGAACCCTTGGGGGAATCCTTAGGTTCCAAATGCTTGGGATATATATAGGTTTTATTCCCATTCCCCTAAAGTTAATGATTCTATAAAGTGATTGGGAGGAGTAAATCCTACTAGAGCTATAACTCCAAATCATTGCATCTTCTTCTTCAGTAAAGGAAATGGTTGAGGCTAACTGCACAACCTCTAGCCAGAGATTCCACAGCCTCTCATCCACTGTTCTTCTAAAAGTGCATTTTAGAGATTCTCCATCCCACAACTTATCTACAGTCCCTGTTTTCTCATTAACTATAACATAAAGCTCTTAGAATTGTATTGCCAGGCTGAAATTTCCTAACCAATTATCCTCCCAAAACTTAACTTTCCTGTCCATTCCCTATCCTCCATCTAAAACCTAATCTACCTGTCCTAGCTGCCCACATGAAACCCTTAAAGAATTGTGAAGCATGCTGATCCTTAGTGCAAAAGATATTTGGCTTCTCAGTTTTATATTTGAAATCTATAAGCTCTTTCCATAGCTTACCCTCATCAACCTGGTACCTCTGTAACCAGGATCCTAGTAAGTACGGATTTAAATCTCTCAAGTTTGACACTCCCAGACCTACATACTCGTTTAACATTGAGACACTTTCCCAATTTACCTCTGCCGGAATCGTTAGCCTCATACAATTTCTCCGCGGAGGCGTGCTGCAGCATGTGGATTGGCCAGCGGCGCGGACGGGGGAGCCGCGGGATGGGGCCGCCCGCAGCTTGGTCGGCGGCGCGAGCGTCGAGGTCACAATGGCGCGGGATGGGGCCGCTTGCGACCGCACGCGGTGGTGGCGGGGCAGGAGCCGTCGGCGGCGAGATGTCTAGGAGGCGTACTGGAGGGAGGCGCTGATGGATTGGGTTGGTCTCGGTTGGGTCGATGTTAAAAGAAAACGAACCGTTTTTCTTGTATAACCAGTGGCATTGTTGAGTAATTATCTTTGAACTTCACATCTAGGTCTATATTTGGTGTTGCTGAAGTTGCAAAAGAGGTTCTCCACCAAAATGAACTAGAACTCTGCAAATTCGAGTTGGACTGCTCCACAAATTAGTAGAGTTGAGGTATTTGGCTGGCTCTACTCAACTCTAGCCTGGAGTTTGGAGGGAAGCTATGCCAAACAGTCATATAGATCAACGAGTCCACTGTAGTAGTACAATAGCAAACAAACGTGACACAAAATAAAGAGTACGGCTGCTGTTTCAGGTTCACGGAGGAGAGGAGGTGGAAGAGTTCAACTAGATCTCGGGAGGCTGCCGGCTCCCCAAACCAGCACAATTTCCTCATTCGCACAGCACTGCGACTGATGGCAAACGAAACAAACAATGCGACACAGGTCCTGATCGAGAATTTCCGGATGCGTCCATGCCGCGCGCACAGCATCCAGCTGCTCACGGCCGGCACAGAGCCCCCCTCTCCCTTTGGCGCCAGTCGGTCACGCTTGCCGCCGACCTGCGCGTCAGATCGGACAGCGAGCGGAGCTCATTCGAATTCGAAGCTGCAGTTGGCGCTTGGATTCTTCTCTCAAATTCTCAGTTGACTTGAACAACGGCTGTCGTGCACTCACGCTCGGATCCAGTGCGATTTTCCGTGGCAGGTCCTATCGTCGCGAAGGAAGCGGTGAACGATTGGAGTTTGCCGGACACGGACGGCTCCAACTTGAGATTCGCCCGTGCCACCAAACACTCGCCTTCGCCTTACAAGGACAAAATGTGGGGGAGGTGTCCCGTCGTCAAACTCCGTCCATGCCCCAGTCAAAAAGGCAACAACAACAAGGCACAGTTAGCTGGGATCGAATGGAGATGCCGACCGGTTCCCAAACAGATTTCCATCCGCATGCGTCCAGGATCCGCCGCGCAACGACAACGCACGGCACGGGGCGCACGGCAGTGATCGGGAGAATCCGGAGAAACTCGCCCGCCGATTAATGAGCGCATGGAACTTTTGATCGGTTGCTGGTGCCAAAAGCGGAACAGTTGTTGAGGTGCAGCGGAAGAAAGACAGTGACGGGGAAAGAGATGCCAACAGAAAAGAAACGGGAACACGTACGTGTGTGGGGCTGTGGGTTAGGCTTTGGTCAGGAACTGCGATCGCGAGGTGTGGGTGTGGCCGGTCTGTCAAAGCTCACTCTAACTCCGCCACTGCGCTGAATCGCTTGGTTCACTGAACGTAGCATAGAACAGGAGGCTGGTGGCGGCTAAGGACAGTGAAGAGTGTGCAAAAGGAGGAGAGGCATTGCCCAGCCGCACAAGTGCAGGCACCTTGTGCTTGTGGGCGTGGCGAGTCCTACAATCCAACTGCACATTCTCTGTAGCTACTGCGACCTGTGAGAGTTTTTCCATGTACAGTGCCTTTGGTCCTCGGCCTAAAGCTTGGCGTCCTTTTCCTACGAGTCGTAATAAGCGGCATCTCGCTGTCTCTAGTTGCAGATCTCTCAGGGCAATACAATCCCGACAAAGGAAAAGGCCATATGTGGCTGCGGAAGTTTAGCAGTGAAGAAGCGGAGAGAATCAGAACGAGCGTGCGCACCGTGCGCACCCAATTTATTTCCGCTTCCTTCAGTTCAGTCCTTGACGGCACTGCTGCAATACCGCAGCGCGATTACCGTTGACATTACAGGAGAAACGACGAGACCCCAGCTGAAAACTTCGAACGGATCCAAGGCGCACCAAACTGATACAAACAGGCAACAAAGAGGACAAAGCACAAATAATAATGCTCCACTAGCTATCTCTCCAGCTAACAATAATGCGTACCTTATAGTTCTTCGGGTCACAAAGTCCTGTAGCAGTATAAAAAATCAGTACAGTACTGTATTAATTACAAGCAATGTGCATTGCTGTAACAGATGCTGTTCGTGCATACAGATACAGTAACGCAGCAACGCAACAAGACGTGTATGAGCGAACGGCGCCACGCACGGTACTGCCTCCTGTAGTCCTGCACTTGTATGGGACCATTTATATCCTTCAATATAAAATTGCGTTCTAGAAGTATTTTGGCCCCCGGGCCTGATGCAAGATTAGGGAACCCATGATGATGGCCGGCCGGGGCACCGGACACCGTTAAGACGACATCAGAACCGCAACACCTAGATGGCTCATGGCTAGATAACGATGTTCCCAGAGAGCCAGACTAATTGTATTTCTTTTCATCATGCAACTCCTGAACTAGTAATCTGATGGTTTGTTTTATTCTCTTTATTCTTTTTTATTACGGGCCAAATCTGAAGCCAATAGAAAGTTTGACTGATCTTCTTCTCACCCGAAATTCTGAGTCATTGATCAAAAATCAAGGGTCCCCCTCACTCTCTCCCACCTTATGTCCTCCCCCACGCGCTCCACCCCCGACGCCTTCTTCTTCGTCGCGCCCAGGCCTCCCCGCGCCTGCCCGCCGCCCAGCCCTCCCCTCACTCCTCCGGCAGACCCTAGCCCGCCCATGTCGGCCGCCTCCGGCCCCTCCCGCCGCCACCTCCCACCACCGGCGCAGCCTCCGACCACCGCCGTCTACTCCATCAACGCCCCCACCGCCGACTCCATCAAAGCCTCCACCCCGGCACTGGCCCAACCGCCGTCCCCCGTCGCCCGGCCTCACCGTCCCCGCGCCCGCCTCCCCCGCCAGGCCGGCCTGCCGCCGTCGGCCCTCCCTCCAAGGCCTGGTGGTGAGCACCGGCCCCCGGCAACCCCAAAACCCTAACCCTAAACCCTAACCCTGAACCCTAACCTCGCTGGAGAAGCTCGCCGAACCGAAAAAAGACCGTGAAATCGAGAAGAGGGTGGTGGTGATGGGAAGGAGCTTCGTTTCACCTAGGGCGAGCTTTAGCTTAAAAAAAAAAAAGCGTTCTCCCATTCTGCTTTTCGTTTGGCTTTGGCCAACGCTCACTCGAGTGATTCCTCCGTCTCACTGGTCTGACAGCTACTCGGAACGGCGGACGATCACACGGTGCCTCGAGAGATCTCGCGGAAACGAACAGGAAACCAAATGATGATACTGGATACATAAGTAGATCGAGATCGGATCGTACGTGAACCGTACGGAACAGTAAGTACCCCCCCGGCCCGGGGCCCTCCAGCATCCCAAGCTCGTGTCACGTTGCCGGGAGGACATGCACGGTGACACGCAGCACGCATATAGATACTAGTAGACTGCAGTAGCGATATCAATTAGCCTCTTTAATTTGGACGAGATATTCGCCGACATCAACTCGAAAAAATTTCGCGAAACCATCTAAACAGGCCTAATTTGGCCTCTGTGATGCGCAGAGAAGTACTGGACCTCCTCCTCCTAAACGCCCGTCGGCAGCCGGACAGTACGCCCCACTTCGTCGCCGTGCAGCTTGCGCCTGCGGCCTACCACCGCGCCCCGGCGACGATGGCTCTCGCGCTGCTCCTGCGATCTAGCAGTACACACATCGTAACATCATACCTTTTTCTTTTTAACACATCGTAACATCATACGGTATGCGGTAGGCGCGCGGCGCGGCACAGGCTCGCGATCGGCCCCCGCCACGGGAGAAAGATGGTGACCGCCGACCCGTTTCCGTGTCGTTGGAGACGGGAACCCCAACAGGAAACGTGCAGTGCACGCTGATCCGCCTGGACCACCGCACGCACACCAGCGAGGCAGCGACCCGGACCCGGCCGGGCGCGCGCGCAGCGGCTGCTCTCCTTCGCTGCTCCCGCTGGCACCCGGCCACGGGCACCGGCGCGCGTGGAGAAAACCGGGAGGGCAACGCGGCGCCCGGTGAAGACGCGCGCCACGCGCCACCGCGCCCCCGCAGTCCCGCACGGCCGGTCCCGCGGGCCGCGGGTACCACCCCCGGCAGCGGGGCGCTGTACGTCGGAGCGGAGCCGCGCGTGTGCGCCCCTCGCCGCGCCCACGCGTCCCCGCCGCACGGCCGTGCGCCACGCCGCGCCTTGCAGGACAGCACCGTCACGTCACCCACCGGCCGGTTCCCGTCGACGCCACGGCAGGCCGGCATGCGCCAGCAGCCACGGCGGCACCCCGCACTGGCACGCGATGGAATGGCGCGCAGAGGATCACGCTAGCTTGCCTGGGCCGGCTGCGGCTGCGGCTGGACCCCCTCCATCGCTTTCGCGGGGAGGGACTGTGAGGGAGACGCCTCGCGGGAACACAGGCGCCAGGAGCAGTAAATGAGGCGACGGGCGAGCCATGAGCAGCAGAGCAGAGCAGATGTGCCAATTTTCTCCAGAACTTGAAATGGCCCATAGAATTTGAAGGCTAGTTTAGGATAGGGATGACTGACTACAAACTGTTGAACATAGGGCTGAAGCTTCAGTAGAACATGGTGTCCCACTTGAAACTGCCTATCAACTCTTTTCCGATCAGCTTGTTGTTTCATCCTGTTTTGAGCAGCTGCCAGATGTTGCTTCAAGACCACTAGTCTAGAGTCTCTTTCATGTAACATTTCTTCAGCTGGAGTAACAGCAGATGTTGTAGCCGGCAACATCATCCCCATTTCAGCATCATAGCCATAGAGTGCCTTGAAAGGAGAACATCCTAAAGAAGTGTGATAGTTGGAGTTATACCAAAACTCCGCCAAAGGAAGCCAAGATTTCCATTGTTTTCGTGACTCCTGTACAGCACACCTCAAATACATCTCTAAGCACTGATTGACTCTCTCTGTCTGCCCATCTGTCTGAGGGTGATAGGAAGAACTCATCAACAGTTTTGTCTGAGTAGAAGCAAACAGAATTCTCCAGAAAGTGCTGTTGAAGATCTTATCTCTATCTGAGACAATAGACTTTGGAAACCCATGGTGCTTAACTACATTATCTAGCACTAACTTGGCCACTGACCGTGCTGAGAAAGGATATTTGAGAGGAATGAAGTGGTTATATTTTGTAAACCTGTCCACCACAACTAAGATTGCATTCATGCCTTCAGAAGAGGGTAGTCCTTCAACAAAATCCATGGACAAGTCTTTCCATGCTTCTTGAGGGATGGGTAATGGTTGTAACAACCCAGAAGGATGTGTCAACTCGTGATTTGCTTGCTGACACACTTGGCACTGTTTAACAAAGCTCTCCACATCACTCTTGAGCCCCTTCCAATGGAATAACCGCTTGATCCTGTGATAATAAGTGGCATTGACTCCAGAGTGTCCCCCAATAGCACTAGAGTGTAATGCTGAAATTATCCTTGTCTGCAGTGCTGAATTATGAGCTATCCACACTTTGTCTTTGTATTTGATTAAGCCACTGTACCAAAGAATAACCAGCAGCATTAGGGCTAGATACTGCCAATTCAGTGAGCAAGCCTTGTGCTGTGACATCAGTAGCATAAGAGTTAACCACTTCTTGTACCCAAACTGGTTGGACTTCTGACACAGCCTGTAAGGATAGCAAATGTGTCATTCTTGACAAGGCATCTGCTGCCAAATTCTCTTTTCCCTTTCTATACACCACTTTAAATTGAAGACCCATGAGCCTTGTCATGGTTTTACGTTGCATCTCAGAATGCAAATTCTGTTCGCACAAGTAAGAGAGACTCTTATGATCAGTACATATTATAAACTCTTGCCGCTGCAGATATGGACGCCAATGTTCAACAGCCATGATCAATGCAAGAAATTCCTTCTCATATATTGATAGCTTCTGGTGTACTGGACCCAATGCTTTACTCAGAAAAGCAACCGGCTGATCATGTTGCATAAGGACAGCACCCACCCCATGATCAGATGCATCTGTTTCCACCACGAATGGCTTGGTGAAATCTGGCAGAGCTAGAACATGTGTAGATACCATAGCCTGCTTCAGAGTATCAAAAGCTTCCTGAGCTTCCAGTGTCCATTCTAGTTGCTTCTTTTTCAATAACTGAGTCAATGGCTTAGCTATAAGACCATAATGTTTGACAAACTTTCTATAGTACCCTGTCAAACCCAAGAATCCCCTCAACTCAGTAATAGATGTTGGTGTAGGCCAATCCACCATTGCAGCAGCTTTACTGGGATCAGTAGCCACACCACAGTCAGAAATGATGTGACCAAGGTAATTCAGTTGTGTTTGCCCAAATGAACATTTGCTCTCCTTCATGTACAGTTGATGTTCCCTTAGCTTCTCCAACACTTGCTTAAGATGAAGAACATGGGCTTCTAAAGAGGGATTGTATACTAGAATATCATCCAAAAATACCAAGACAAACTTCCTCAAGAATGGTTCCAGAATGTCATTCATGATACATTGAAATGTGGCTGGAGCATTAGTCAATCCAAAAGGCATAACTCTAAACTGAAAGTCACCATGATGAGTTTTGAAAGCAGTTTTGTCTTCATCTGCCCTTTGAACTTTGACTTGATGATAACCTGACCTCATATCCAGCTTAGAAAAATACTTGGTTCCAGCCAACTCATCAAGAATTTCATCAATTAAAGGCGTTGGAAACCTATTCTTAATGGTTATGTCATTCAACTTCCTGTAGTCTACACAAAATCACCAAGTGTCATCTTTCTTTTGTACTAATAACACTGGAGAAGCATATGGGCTAGTACTAGGCACAATTAGACCAGCTGACAATAATTCTTTAACTTGGCGTTCAATTTCATCTTTGTGCAGGGGTGAGTATCTATAGGGCCTAGAATTAACAAGAATTGCATTAGGAAGAGTAGGGATAGCATGGTCATACTTTCTTTCTAGAGGTAGACCCTTAGGCTCATCAAAAACCTCTTTGTATTCTTGCAATAGCTCTTTGATCTCAGTAGGAGTGGAGTCCTTGTCCTGTGTGGAAGGATCAATATCCACCACTGCCAGTGCCCACACATCATTACCAGCCAACCACTTTCCAAGCCTTTCCACCGACATTTCCTCAACTGAGAGTGTAGCAGGAGGGACCCCTTGCAATAATACTGTTTTTCCCTTGTATAAGAACTCCATTATCATGTGTTCCCAGTGGTGATTGATTGGACTATTAGCTTTCAGCCAGTCATAGCCCAAAATAGAATCATATGCTTCAAGATCTAGCACTCTCATATCAGTTACAAATGAATAGCCCTGTATCCACCATTCCAGGTTTGGTACACACTTGTCAGATATTAGAATGTCACCATTAGCTACCTTAACTTGCTTTGGATGAGCAGCTTGAGGCACAATTCCCACTTTCTTCAGAAATGATGAACTGACAAATGAATTGGAGCTTCCACTGTCTACCAGCATCAACATGACCTTATTCTTTACCAATGATCTCAGTCTCAAGGCTTCTCCCTCTTCCTTGCCTGAAATGGCATTTAGTGACAAGGTGCAAAATTCCTGTGTCAGAGAGTCTTCCACTTCTAATTGGGCCAACACTTCATCTGTTAGATATACATCTAGGTCATTGAGGACTAATGCATTAACTTATGCCTTTGGTCTCTTGGAACATTTGGCTGGGTGAGAAGCATCATAAGGTTCCCTACAGTAGAAACACAAGTTGTTTGCTCTGCAATAGTCTCTTAACTGTCTTTCTTTAGTCAGAGTGGGTGGTGCAGCAACAGTCTTCTGATCAACCTTAGAGGTATAAGCATATGATTTTCCACTATATGATCCCTTGTGTGACTGATTCTTGGTTTTCCCTTGAATTGTTTGTTGAATTCTTGCCACTCTGATAGCCCTTTCCATAGTTTCAGGGGCATGCCCTTGCACCACATATCTGATATCAGCCTTGAGCCCTCAAATAAACTGAGCTATAAAGAATGTATCACCCATTCCTGCATTATGCATTGTGATTTGAAACTGTAAGTTCTTAAATTGACTAGCATAGTCCTCAACCGAGCCTGTTTGCTGTAATTCCAGCAGCTCATCCACAGCATGCTGATAGTCAAAAGCACCAGACTTCTCCTGAACAGCCTTCATAAACACTTCTCAAGAGTCCAACCCAAACTGCTTCTTGTACACAGCCTAACCATTTCTCAGCATTTTCTTCCATGTGCAGGGAGGCCGCAGTAGTCCACCTTGACTTAGGAATATCCAATAATCTGAAATAATCCTCAGATTTATCCTTCCACAGTGTTGGATTGCTCCCAGAGAATCTTGGAAAATTCAGCTTGGGCATAAAATTTTTGTTTATCTTCTTATCACCCCTACCAGTATCTCTTGCCTGACGAGTTTGATGACCCCCCTACTAGTAGATGGTTTCTGTTGGGTAAAGGGATTTTCAGACTCTGCCTCAGAGTAGACAGGACTCACTGGATCCTTATCTCTGCTATTCATCTGGTTAAGCGTCAATTGGCTACTGCCTGACCTTTAGCTTCTAACTGTTTGGCCATGATTTGCTGATCTTTCAACATTTGATCTAAAACCTTAGTGGATACATCGAACTTGATGTCTAGTCGTTGCTGATTTCTATCTATTGCCTCAACTTTGGAATAGAGATCATCTAGATGCTCGATTACATTGTCATACCTTTCTTTCTCAGTATCAGCAACATCTTCCATTGTCTTCAGAATAATTTGCGTCTGAGGAGATGGCTTGGCTGGAGCCGTGTTGACAACCTTCCGATCACGCTTCACAAGAGAAGAAACGCACCGCACTCCACTGATTCCTCCTGTTGTCTAACTGACACAACCAGAATAGCTGTATAAGAGAACTTCCAACGCCCATGATCCGGCTTTGGCTATGGAATTTTACACAGAGACAGTGCTCCGCAACCCTGGCCAATGAGGATCACTCGCCTTCGCCACCACGAACCAGAATCAAGTTTCCAGCACTCAGAATTTTACGCAGAGACTCACTCTACAACCCTAGCTGGTACTGATTCGCCCGTAAGATTTGGGGAAATTTTGGGTGGTTCCTCACATATTCGGATGCACAAGAGGGATTCTACGTGGATGAGCCACAACCTCTGAGCACCTCGCCGATCGAACGGAATCTGGAGGACTGGCTGTGGAATTTGGAACAAATTGATCCGGACTGGAGAACACGGATAGAATCGATCCCAACATGCGAACCAGAGGAATGGAAACGCACCTAGGAAAGTGAATCTGATACCAATTGTTATGGCCCTTGGCCGCCGGCGATCGCCGTCGACGTGTGCGCAATCACAGAAAGCACACAGATGATAGACGAGGCAGGGCGATGAACCCCGAACCCCGATTCAGTTCTGCTTCTAGCAAAAGAAAGAGTTCATGCCTTGTACGATACAGAGACTCGGCTTATAAGCTCGAGCTAGACGCTGACACGAAGGGCCAACGCAGGGTGCTCCAACCACTACTCACGCGACACGCGACACATTCAAGTCTTCGAAGGCGTCTTCACCGATTCCCGCCTCCTACGTCGTGCCAGTCGTTACATCCGGCAAGGTGGGGACGGCGGCGCGGGCGTCACAGCAGTTGGGCCTTGGTTGCCGCTGGTGCTGTGCCGGCGTCGCCGTGCACAGGGCGCGCATATGCACAGAGAGAGGAGGAGGCTAGCGTCGGCGTGCGGCGTGCTGGAGCAGGAGCGCGCGGCAGAGGGAGGAGGAGGAAGGAGCTGGCGGTGTGCGGGAGAAGAGGAAGGAGGAGAGTGAAAAGAAAGAAAAGGGAGAAAAAAAGGAAAAAGGAGAAAAAAGGAGAAAAAAAGAAAGAAAAAAAAGAGGAAGAGAAAGTGGGAAGCCACCGGAGATGGTCGGCCACACGCGGCTGAGAGAGATGCGGCGCGATCTGTGGTGCAAAGAGATGGAAAAAGGAGATGGTAGGTTTTAGGGATTTGATGTCGGGACGACGGATTTGATGGAAAAGAATCCGAGCTCGATCAGAAAAAGGATTTTGAAAAAGTTTTTAGTGGGTGATTTATCCGGGTGAATTTTTGGATGTTACATCAGTACACCAAACTTGTGGCTGAAGCCTGCCGCATTCGATGTGCTAAGCCTGTCACTAAAACCGCCAAACAAGTAGAGGTAGGGAGATTGAAAAAATAATTGAGCCAAGTAACTAAGCTTGGTTCGTCATAGTTTGTTGATGAAGCCCACTAGTCGAAATCGATCTCGACTAGTTATTAACCGAGCGCGACCTGTTTCCCGAGTTGTTTGGAGATGAGCCTACTAGTCGAAATAGTCGTTCGCTGAGCTGGAGGCACGAGTTGAGCTGAAGCCGTGTCGAGCAGTTAAGGTATTCGTTGTCAGGTTGGCAGCGTATGTCAAAGTAGTCGAAGTAACGGCCGCTGTGACGTCGTCGCGGAGTTGAGCTGAATTTGCACCGAGTCCTTGTCGATGGCGTCGCATCGACGTCAGCTGGAGTCGAAGTTGTCCGCCGTGTAGCCGGAGGTCGTCGCCGACTTGTTGGTGCAGCTTCGTCATGTTCGACGTGCTTGGACTTATCTTCAGGTGGCCTCCCGAGTGCCTGTAGCACACAAAGCTCAGCAAATTGAATTTTTTGGCCGCACAAAACATGGCGAGGTACTTGTGCTCCGTTCCATCTTGATGCGCATGCAACAACAGCTAGCGATGATTTGGTTCCCGCGGCAGAGATCAACGTTTTGCAGAGCTCGATTTCGATTCGAAATAGAAAATCAACTAGGACTTGAGCCAAGGACGGCCGCTGCCACCAGGGTTTGGATCTTAATTAGCAGAACTTTTTGTGATGAATCAGAAACTCGCCGATTTGTTTTTGGAGTCTGGCAGCAGTTACACCCTGTCGATTATCTGATAAGTAGCAAATTGATTTGGCACGTGATGAAAATCGCCACCACATCGCTGAGTTGATTTTGCTGACGCTTGGTCTTCGTATCGAACTCGAATTTGATTGCCGCGTGCACGGATTCGCCAGTGCATCTGAAATTCTTTCTTCACGCAGACAACGTTGGACACGAAATCCCAATCTTGAACCCGACCGCACGGTTAGAAACTGGCGCTCGGTCCAACATCCGTTCCCCTTCCTCTTCCATGCTCATCCACTCCCTACCCACAGGCTCCCAGGGCGCCTCCCGCTCGGCCTACCGCCGCCACCCCGCCTCCGCGCGCGTCGCGCGCGCCGCGCCCCTGTCGTTCGTGGCTGCAGCCGTCGGCGCGCGCCCTCCCGCCCCACCCCCACCCCCCCCCCCTCCCCCCCCCACCCCCGTCGGGATCTGGCCTTGCTCCGCGCGGACGGCGGCCTCGGCCGGATCCGACGAGCCCCGGTGGGCGCGATGACCCCCGGCCGGATCCGGCGGCGACGGGGCGCGGCAAACCCGGCCGGATCCGGCGAGCCCCGGGGGCGGCGACCGGGGAGGTTAGTTTTTTTTCCTTTTTCAATTTTTTTGGAATTTTTTTTTGAAAAACTTCTCTGCAATTTTTTTGAAATATGTTTTGCGAAACTTTCTTCTGAAAAATATTTTTTGCAAATTTTTTTTCCTGAAAATCCTTTTTTTGCAAACTTTTTTTTGAATTTTTTTGCAAAACTTTTCTCCCAAAATGTTTTTTTGCAAAACTTTTTCTCTGCAAATGTGTTTTTGCAAGACTTTTCTCAGAAAATGTTTTTTCGCAAAATTTTTCTCCCAAAATGTTTTTTTTCGAGAGTGGTCCCCACCTATGGTCGTCGGGTCTGCGCTCCGTGGGGGCTGCGCGCGCTGCGGGGTGCCATGCAGGGGCCCGCCGGTTTTGTCGTTTTGCGCGAGCGCACGGCGCCTCCCCCTGCGGGCGACCGCAAACTAGCAGAGCCCCGTTGGACATGACCTCTCCGCTCCGTACTCAAACTCGATGACTTCTTTTTTGGAATCGCACCCTGCGCACATTGAGTCGCCTTGGCATAGAACGACAGCTGCGTCCCGCCAAGCAAATTGATTTTGAGAATCAAGATGGATTAATTGTTGATGTCGATGTCTTCTTCTCCCAGGCGAGCACGAGGTGACGTTAGAGCCGAAGACGAAGGTCGCGCCCTTTTAAACGCGATAAATTTGCTTTAAAGGACCATTGAATTCTCTAGTAGATTCTTGGAGAACACCCTGGCTGGCGCGCTAGATGTCAGTGTTTTACCGGCAATCCCACCTAGATGTATTGAAAGTGCATCTAGGCCCCTAGTGGGTTTTGGTGAGTTGAATGACACTAAGATTAAAGAACTAATGATCTTGTTGAGTGCATGGGCAGAGATTAATTGTGATATCAATGAGTTGGTTACAAAAGACATATTCTATTTTATATAGTCAAGAAGCTCATACAACAAGGCATTTATCTAGGCTATGATCAACATAAAAGATAAGAAGCAATGAGCATATATGAATTGAGACATGTGTTGATAACAACTATTTAAATCTCGTATCAAGATGAAGCTTATTGGTAGTGACATATCACTAGAAAGGACTCTCTTATGTAGACATGGACTATTTATTACATAGAACTTCGAAGATAAAATAAAGTGCAAGATATGGGCAAATAATCTAGAGAGATGATGGTATGGGACATCATTGATCTATACTTGACATATAGCTTGCACATGTGACACAAAGTGATGAATGGACTTCATTGATGATTCAAAGCCACATGAAGCAATATAAGGCGCAAGCATGAAGAGTTGGAATTCGGGATAGTGTTTTGAGGTACCAAACAATGCGTGATTAAGTTGCGGCTTGAGTCATGTAGTCTTTGCTAAGGGTGAAGAAACTTTCTTTGGATTCAACTTGATAAATCTTGGTCACATATGGTGTTCATATTGGCAAGTACGAATCATTCGACAATCCTATCATGATAAAGGTGAATTGAACTAGAAGAAGTTTTTTATTTGAAAACAAAAGTTCAAGTCACTAGCTCAAGGAAGTTGTGCTCATTTCAAACAACCAAGTAAGATGCAATCATCAATTTGTGAAGAATCAAGACACAACATGATTTGATAAAAGAGAAGTTCAAATGGATGAAATGTACTTTATCTTTGATCTTGAGTATAGGTATGTTGTACTATCAAGGGGATGCATCACATAGTGTTTTGGTTCAATCTCAATGCTCAAGTAACCTAAGAAAGTTGAGAGAGACACAAAAGCCTCACGTTCACACTTGTGAGTTTTCGAGTGCTTATACTCGGCAGTGCCAAGTACATAGAGGGTGTGTGCCTAGCGGCTATACGTGGGATTGGATTTAGGAAAGTCCAAGTCCAATTGGACTTTAGCACCAGGATTCAACTGGATTTGGACTTAGTTGGACAATGGTCATCCATTTAATTTAGATCCAACATCGTTGGATTCTATTGGACAAAGTAAAGAGGATAGTCCAATCCCTATTGGATTTGGCGTCGACGGCTAGCCGCGACGAGCGAAGACCACCAACGGGCAGCGGCGATGGAGTCACGGCCGCCGATGCAGCCTGCGTGCCCCCGCCTGCCTCCACCTTGGTGGTGAGCAACTCGAACCCCGTGGTACAGTGCAGCAGGCCGCCGCAGGCTCCGGCGCCGCCTCCGCGGCGAGCTCCTGCCACTGTGCGGTGGTCGGCAGGAGCGGGAACGCGCCGCCGGAGTCGAGGCCAAGCTGGTCTTCGAGCAGCGGCACGGCGGCGAGCGCGAGTAGTGGCGACGACGAGCAGCTACCCAACAGCAGCGAGCCGAGGAGTTCTGCCGCCGGGGACGACGACAGCGGTGGCGACGGCAGCGGCGGCGACGGCAGCGGCGCGGCGGCGACGGTGGCGGATGAGGAGGTGGCGGCGAACGGGCCGCCGCCGGCGGAGGCCGCGGCGATAGCGCGAGGCCAACAGGAGGATGCACACACACTTCATTTGGATTATGTTGGATGGATTTGGATTGAAGTCACACTGGACTGGACTGGATTGGATAAGGAGAGTAGTTAGTAGGATTGGATTGGATCTGACTTTTGCTGGACTTCGATTGGATTACATCGATTGGATTTTGGATGTTAATCCATTCCCAGATATACTAACGGCTAGTTGATTCAAATTCTCGGTAGTATCGAGTTTGTACACTCGGCAGTGCCGCTTTCACGATGGCTAGTTTTCTTGGAGTGGAGTATTTATACCACACAACCTCCACTATTGCTAGCTGATACTTTTTAGGGTTCCGGTGCTTTCTTCCTGTTCTAAGCTAAGTAAAAGCCAAGTAAGCTCTCCCCAACCTCTCTTAGTGAGATTGCACATTCAAAGTGATATCTTTGTGTTGGGTTGAGAGAGTGATAGCTTGAGAGACATCTAGAGCACAGCAAAACCTTGAGCACTTGAGTTGGTCTGAAATATTGTGATTCGCATTTGTTACTCTTCGAGCTTTGGCTCCTAGAAGGATAGGTGTTGCCCGGTGAGCACCCGATTGTGTGGGTTGTCACGAAAAGTTTGTAAAGGTCGGTTTTCACCTTACGGGAACCATTCTTCTTAGTTAAGGGCCATAGTGTGCTTGGGTGTTACTTTGGCGAGGAGACTTCGCAGAGCTCCTCAAACGGAGATAAGTAACCACTGAGCTTGCCATTTGTTGTGCATGCAGTAGGTCCGAACTTCGGTAAAAAAATACGTGTGTCAATTGTGCTTGATATTGTATTGTGGATTTGAGAAGCTCTCCATTGAACACTTGTGTTCTCGAAGAGATTGTTGTTTCTGAGTGTGCAGGTACTGCGTGAACCTACTCAGGAACATCACTTGAGCATCCTCTACATCAGGGGTTTGAACTACACTTTATTCACTTGCACTTGATAATTCGTATTCACTCTGCTTTGTGTGTACTCGGTAGTGCCAAGTTAAAAAAACTCAGTAGTGCTGGTTACATAGCCATTTCTGCACATATACTCGGCGGTGCCGAGTTGGCTAACTTGGCAGTGCCGAGTTAGCGTGACAGAGTATTTTATCCGCTGCATTTGAGTGAAATTTTCTCCGCTGCAGTGCGAATCGCAGCACACCGTCAGCAGGGGTGGGGCACACGACGGGATGGCCCCCGCGGTCGGTGGCACAGGTGCAGTGCAGCGGCCGGAGGGAGGAGCGTGGCTAGTTATCGCTTTGGAATCTCACGGCGGCATCAGATTTAAAGTCGATTGTAACAGGGCCGCATCGCCTTGGCTCTGTGCGGAATCTTTCAGGCGCAGTAACTGCGCATTGTTGTGCATGTTCAGCTGATGCATGGACTAGAACCTGCAGCGCTGCCTTGAACATCATCACATCTCTCTCGGTTCTAGAGGGAGGAAAGGCAAAAGGCCCATGTAGTGCTCGACCCAGTTTGTTCCTGGGCCGTTTGCCGGTTCAACCTGCGGACGAAGCAAGTGAAAAGCCAGTCTCGAAAAAAGCCTGCCAAACGGGGCTGAGCTGCACCAAGTAATTTTGGCCACGAGACGCAACAACACAAAGAATCACTATCGACCACGCGAGGAGCTGAGCTCAGGGGCGTCCTGGGCACGTGCGACATGAGCGATCGAACAGGGCCCCCACCTACAAAGGGCCCCAAATTATGTTTAGTTTCTATGTATACTAATATTAATTAGCCTTTGTTTTTATTACCTATAGTCTAGTTTTATGGCCCTGGAGAGCAACTAGCGTCGTTTCAATTACAATCACGTTCGCTTCATCTTCTTTCCAGTGATCTTGCAGTTACATATTAAGTGGCCAAGTGGATTTGACTTAACCTCAAAACGAGCTATGCAGAGGTTTATAAAAGGACCATAATTTTATTTCTCCTTGTGATTTATGATTTAGGCCCCCATTTAGTACTTTTGTACAGGGCCCCCTAATTTTCCGGGACGGCCCTGCTGAGCTGCTGAGGAGCACGAAAAAAAAATCTCACATGATGATGTTATCGACGTGTAAGGAGATTTGAAACTAATGTAGGCAATAAACCTCTTATGTTTATGTTTTACTTCACCCATTCAATTCTTAAGGAATCAAGATACCCTCTCGTTTCGGCATAAATGGTAGCTACATGCTCTTCCACTGTGAGAGGGTTTCGAGCTGAATTGAGTCATACTGTGACACTTTTGGTGTCACTTATGTTTTAAAAAATAGTTTACTCAACCTAATATAAGAAAATCGTATCACAAAGCATGTCATTTCATGTGTATTTGCATTTTAATATGCGATGTCGACTTTAGTCAAAATTTCATGTTTAAATTCCTAATGTAAACCAGAATTGTATGACTTGTGTAAAACTTGGTCTACACCATGTAGTATTGTCTTTGACCACCCTTTTTTTTGTATTAGACCAAATTTGTATTGCATTTTTAATTTTTACAAGATTGTTGATTAAACTGAAAGTCAAAACTCAAATTGAAGCTCATTTAACCCAAGTTTGAATTGGTTCAAGTATAATCAATTTAACCTTCTTTGGCCACCTTTTGAAATTTAAAATTCCTAAATGAGTAACTCTTGGTCAATAGGAAATTTGGAGTTTAAAGTATACACTTTCACCTAGTCATGATGTGAAAACTTAATTTAGATGTTCAAAATGCTGTCAAATAATGATCAAACCCATGCTTGAAACACCTTGAAACTCTCTCCTTAATGAAAGTGAGAAATTCCTCATTTCTTTGCCTTGTAACTTTCAATTTGTTTAAAACACTCTACACAAACAAGATGCCAAAATATAATTTTGAATGTTTAAACTTTCATTTAGTCACCTTGCTCGAGTATCTTCCTAATTGTAGGTAATTTAAGTTTGCATTTAAAGATAGCTAAGTTGAATAAAAACTATGAAAATTGAACTCGAATTTCAGACTAGTGTTTGGCTGACTTTCAAGGGTTATAACTTTCAAATCGTTGTGAATTTGACCAAGTACCAATTATCAGAATTGACGTACAATATGCCATCTTCAACTTTTACAAAGATTGAATGAAGAGTTTGTATTTGAAATCGTGAGTTGCTCGCCAGAAAACTTATATACCACTTATTCGCCACTACCTGCTCCTGGCGATCGAAGAATGAAGCAATTGAAGAATGAGAAGAAGAGGTTGGGAGAGGTGGGACGAGGGCATCAGGCATGCAGTAGCGAAGTCGCCGTCAATCGTAGGTGGGGTTTAAGGCCAACAGTGGTGGATGGTAGGGGATTAGGGTTAGAGACTTCTAAACAAATAGCCTTTTGTTACCTTTTTTAATTGTACTAAATGTGGCCTTTATTCTTGCAAGATAAAACGTATGCAAATCAAATAAAGATACCTTTTAGGATATCTGTACGAACTATATGATCTAGATCGCCACGAGAGGAAAGGGGCATAATATTTATTGGTGATTATATCAACTTTGTACTTTTTTCATCACATTATCATTACATCTTACTAATTAATTGCATGGCATCATGTAAAATCATATAAAAAATTAAAAAGGTAACTTCATAGAAGAAATAGAAAACATATATGACTTTTAGCTTGATCATGTTTGGTAAAGTCTTGTGAGCATGTCCACGCGGTAATCAAAAAGCATATTCGGTACATCGAAAAGTAAAACAATTATGTACTCGATTTAGTCGAATGAGTCGAAACTCATATTCAGTACACTAAGTATAGATGTGTATGGAACAAAAAAGCTCTTCCGGTTTGGTTAACATTTGAACTACAATAGTTCAGGCACAGGACATATTTGGTTCACCATTTGGTTAAGTCTTTCAACACTGACTACCTTGTAGCTACCTTGTGGGTCAATTTCATTGGCCAACAAAGCTATAATAGTTTCACTGGCTACCTTGTGGGTCAATTTCAACACTTCTTCAATACTAATATAAGAAACAATTAAGCCTTTCAACACATCATCTAGTCTTATATTCGTGTATTTATACAAATATATATCTTTTATCTTAGAACTAATCCAATGAAAAACAATGTAAACAATAATATTATATCCAAGTAACTAATTAGGAAATGCTTAATGCATGTTGTGATGGCAAAAGTGAACATTTTTATTGATATTTAAAGATTTTATGTAACATCAAAGTGGGATAGACCCAAAGTGATTTTCAAACTAGCATGCAGCATCACCTATGCAGGAAAGCTGAGAGTGTAAATTATAGACACAAAAGGTAGTAAGAAAATTAGATGTAGACCTTCCTAAAGTGTTTTCTTATATACATAATAAGCTTATTATTGACAAAATAAGACCCATCTTTAACCAAATCAAGCCTTTTTTCTACTCTAAAAACAAGACTTAAATAAATATTTGGTTGATAATTTTGACATCATCTTGTGGACCATCCTGTTCGCATAAAAAAAAAGGGCGCACCCAGTGTCATAGGCTCCCGTACTATGCGGGGTCTGGGGGCAGGTTGTTTAGCGCACAGCCTTTCCTACAAATAAATGTGCAGAGGCTGGGGCTTGAACCCTGGACCTTCATGTCACAGGCAGTGAAGCTCTAGCACTGCACCATATATAAATACTGTTTGCATCATAAATACTTTTATAAATTTCTAACATGTGCAACCCTCCTCAGAAATAATCAAATAAGGCATGCCCCAACCAAGAGAACATCAGTTATGAAGCTCGCACATTCTTGCAATAGTTTATCTATGCTCCAACACATATCAGAGATGCCAATTCAGATTAAATAATTTCTAAATGAGGATGAGAAATCAATAAGGTATGTTCAACAGTCCAATATGCTTAGGAACAGAAGGGCACATGGACTGATCACACATGACTGCATGCTCGCTACTGTTAATCTAAATTAAGCTACAATTTCAAGTATGTGAAGACAGAGGCATTATGATATGCACAAAAAGATGGAACTCAAGTTTCAAGAAGCACCTCTCGAGTTCCATGCATCAAACTGTATGAGGATCACATTCGTGTAGAGCAGCGTCTGACTGACTTTGTCGTGTGATATCCACATGGCTTGCGTCCTAATCCGCCTGAAATGAATATTGTGTTCATTAACCAGTGCCTTCCCCGGCAACGATGCCAAAAATGCTTGTTGGCATTTACTAACATCGCTACTAGAATGATGGTTCCAGCAGTGTCGCTAAGAGATGTCTATCATGGTAATCTAACAAATACGAAAAAAATCTGTAAACGCACAGATATATCATTGTAGCACTTTACCCATGAGTACTCCCAAGGGTATCGTATTTCCCAAAAGAAGGCGGGCGATTATGAATATCGTTGCTTACATGAATATATCAAGGCGGGCGATTATGAATATCGTTGCTTACATGAATGTATCAATAGTATGGATAGAATCATATACAAATGACAGAGGTAAGATATATGATAGAGTTGGTAGTGTGACGCACACAAGATCATCTCAGGTAAAAACTAGCTAGCGTTAGGACTAAGAGTTAGTATCTAGATTCTAAGATTACTTCCTACACACTGCACAAAACAACTTAGAGAGGGAATACATATACATGAACAGAGAACGTCTATGCACCAAGGTAAAGGGGGATAACCCCCTCATCACTGACGCATGACGAGGTTGTTACTCGCTTACGAACTCCTACAACAATACCTGAACGTGAGGGATTTCATAGGGTCCAACAGGGTTGTCACGACCTGTGGCCTACCCCGGCCAAACCGTGGGGCACACTCATATCTAGTAATTGATTCCAACCCGAGCTCCATGCTCGCATTGTTCACAACATATTGATCATTCTGGACTATTAAGACTATGATCAATGTGGCTGTAAGAACAGTTGGTAATCCCATACCATGGCATAGATCATGATAACCTTTCAGCATACTAAACCATACTCTAACTGAACTAGAGCAAAGTCTAAAAAGCATGAGGGCACTCAATTCTATACTATCAATGCAAGGGTATATGATTAACTAAAGAACATATAAGCCAATCATCATATGAGAGCAAGAACTTGAACACAACTCATCCATGTCATGATAAAGACAAACATTGCATAAAGAAGATATATCACTAAAGTAGATCGAAGTCATCCTAAAACTAGAAGATACAAGAGTCATACCCTAGCTCCAAGATCACCTGAAACTTGAATAGAGCTACTCTAGCCTACTCACTAAGCCTGAGCCTAAAGGAAGAGAGTGATTGCCCAAGTTGTGTGTGTCTCATTTGGAGCCTCTACACCCATATTTATAGGCCTCAAGCAGCAATTCCTCGAGGGAATATTCTCCACATCTGAACCGACCTTGGAGAAGCACCAGGAGCTGACACGTGGAAGCAGCATATGAGAGGGGCCAATGGCGGTTCGACCGAACCAAGGGTTTGGCCGACCCCCACGTGGCACCCCTCGAGCTGTGTTTCTTCAGTGAGTCTGATGTGCGGGCCCTTATGACGGTTACAAATGTCCACGAGAGTTTGAAGCGGTCTGAACCCTTGTGGGCCCTTCAATCCCTGTATTGCACGTGTGGAGGACTCTGATTCATCGAGGATGTGTCACTTGGATCAATGAGGGTGGATTCTCCTTTATTTCTGCAGCAAATCACCTACAACCAAATATTCTTCAAGGACACGTGGAACTACATTATTTGAAAGGGAAAATGCATATAAGAAATGTCAATTCTTCACTTTATTAGAGAAAGTTGACGGCTAAATTTGGTACTTAACAGCTGTCAATAACATGAATCATTGAAGCAAGTTGTATTTTAGCGCACCAGTGTCGACTTTGTCCCGCTGCACTGCATGCGTCCCTCCATGTAAAGTTTTTTTGGTGCACCGCGGCTGCCAAAAAGCTCCTGTCGTTGGTGCTGACTACTCAATGTGGCCTTCCGATTATTACTAGTCGCATGCCTTGGCGGCTAGAGGGGGAGGCGGAGATGGCGCGGCAGCCGTTGTGGGAGGAGGCGTTGCGATGGCAGCCAGAGCCCAGAGGCAGACTTTATCAAAGCACGTAGAGATCTAGTTGTAGACTCGTACTAGGGCCGGAGTTTTGATCGGACGCACACCACATGTACCGAAATATAACAAGGTCCTAACAACTTTCCAATACCCGAACTATCGATCCTCTACCATCAGCCACACTTAACTATCGATCCTCTGCTGCTCTCGTCGCATCGCATGGGATGCTGATGTTCCCACGGAAGAACTGCGATGACACGGGATCCTCGTCCTCAAGCGGGGACCTCAAGCGGCGATCTCAACCGCCAGGCCGAGGTGGTGCGGCGGCTACACCACTCCTGCAGTGACCTCCTCCCCGCGCGGTGCCAATGCGCGGCGGCGCTCCTACGGTGACATCCTCATGGTCCCAGGCGGCGGCAGGCAGCGGCGCAGCAGCAGTTGAGGAGACGACGTATTATGCGCGATCTCTTAACAACCTTCCTACCCTAACTATAATCTGTCCGTTCTCGCTACCGCCCACTCTTGACATATCATTATCCTCCAGCGAGGATCTCAATGGCAGTGACACTGCCTTGAAGTACATACATTCATGCTCCTGTTGCTTGTTTTTTTTTTCTTTCCAACATGAATCTCTGTTATGCCACTGCCTGGTGAACCATAAAATTTATAATTTTTTGTTTCTTAATGTATATCATTCTAATACAAAATATTTCAAGTAATCTTGTTTCCTATAAAAAACATTATTAACAACACTCTGAGAAACAAACAGTTTTAGAAACATAAGAGCACACAATCTCCATAGACCAGAGTACAAGCTTTCTAAGCTCTACATGTTATGCGAGTTTATGGATTTTCTGGTTCTGCTCTAAGTTCACAAGATCTTTACATTATGTGTAATTATATATTTAATTTTAGTAACATCCTAAAAGTTTTTAAAGATTTTAAGAAATGGCAAATAGCCTTTGTTACCATTTTTTAATTGTACTGAACGTGGCCTTTATTGTTTCAAGAAAACGTATGCTAATCAAATAAAGATACTCTTTCTATGGTGCCTATACGAACTATAGGATCTAGATCACCGCGAGAGCAAAGGAGCATGAACTTTATTGCATATTCTGTCAACTTTATACCTTTTTATTACACTATCACTAAATTGTAACTATTTATTGACTACTAGGTTGGTGGTTTGACATCATACTAATTAAATTGCATGGCGTTATGTAAAATCATATACAAAAATAAAAACAAAAATATTTAAAATATATATGACTTTTAACTTGATCACGTTTGTAGAAGTCTTGTGAGCATGTTCACAACTCACCGGACCGGAGCCAAGAAGAAACGGGGCCGGAGGCCGCGCAGCCCGAGTCGCGACACGAGCGGCGGCTTTGTAATCTGCAGTGTTGGGCATTGTACCGTGAGTTCTCAAGTTGTTTTGTACCTGTGGTGATGTGGGAGGAACGTTGCACGATGCTTCTCCCTTGAATGATCGATCCTGAGTGGCTGAGTCCCTCACCGAGGGCACCGAGGGCTGAGACTAACTTTTTTTTTACAAACCGCACAAGATAGTGCGTGTTTCATTGATATAGGAGAAAAAATACAAGACTACAGCTCTTGCAGACCATAGCCAGGAACAGAAAAGAAAGAAGAAAACAAACAAGTTTCGGACCGGTTGGATTGGGACGTCAACACGGTCGAAGCCACTCTACTATACAACGGAGGCGAAAATGCGACATAACCACATCGGCTATCAACCATCTCCTAACAAATTAGTTGTCATCAAAAGCCCAACCCCATGCCGGTAGGGAAAATCGGTTAAAACGGACCGCACCGCACCGAGTAGACGCCGCCATGGGGGGCCATTGCCGAAGTGCCACGGCAACACCACATACCATCTGATAGAGTGAAAACCACCAGATCTTGACCTCTCATAGGCCACCTCGTAGTCGCCACCACGAAACACAACGCACGGGGGCCTCGCCACGCCTGTCATTGGACTCCTCCTCGTCGCCTCGAGACACCGCTTGCGGGGGTCTCGCCACATCTGCCACTCAAAGTGCAGGCAGTGTCGCCCCATCTCCAATGATCTCCATCATGCACCAGAGCCATCTTTGCATGCTAACATCATCTCGTTGCTTCTCCCGCGCCCAAGGTCTCTGTCACTATGTCGGCAACCCAAGTTGTCGCTTGCGCCATCTTCCGACGATGTACCACATTGGAGCTGCTGAGCAAAGCTGAGCAACCCGACATAGTCTACTGCAAACCTAGCCGTCGCACGATGTTGTCGCTGCAAGCGCCGTCTTCCGACGTTGCCCCACGCCACACTGATAGTTGCCAAGCAATAGCAGCCGCCGCGATCCGCTACAAGTAACCCAAACCAACACCCATGCAACAACCCCTGGCCACCTCCGTAGCTTCGGTAACCTTCACGCAAGTTCGGAAACCCCCTTTCTTCTTACCATCTACACCAAGCCTCCTTGCCGCACCGCAACAGGCTCCTTGACCAACAGCAACACCGGTAATGTCGTAGGCTGAGGGATCGGTCTCTTGAAGCGACGCCTTTAAGAAGGTGACGACGCAGATGCGCCGCCGTCGCTTGTCCGGATGGACAGGGTTTTCACCCACAGAGCCCCACGCAACCACGATGAGCTCCAAGATGACGCCCCAAGGGGGAGAACGACGCCCTCAGGCGTCGTCGCCATCGGATCACCGGCGAAGGCTTACGCCTAGAGAATCCCATCCTTAACCGCACATTCCCAACCAGTGTTCAGTAGCCACATAAGTTGTACCGATGCGGCTCTGCAGTCGTGCCTCCACTCGTCGCTGCGTCACCATCGCACTCTCACCTTCGCAAACTTCCTCCTGTCCCCGCGTCGGCTGCTGCGCATCTTCGCCGGCCGCGCACCACCACTGCCACTGTGCCAGCCTCTGCCACCACGTCGGCCGCCGCCACACCACAACCGCCTTCCTAGCAAGCACGCGGACTTTTCGTGCCTTGCTCCGGTGGCGGCGAGGTGGAGGGGGGCCGGGAGAAGGGGCTGTCGGCGACGGCGGGAGAGTAGCCGCCCGTGTCGGTCCCCCCACCTCGGGCGACGACGCGGGGCCATGCGCAAAACTGATCGCACGCACCTTTCCAATTTATCAGTCTGGGAGTATTGTTGGTTGAGACTAACTGACATGCATCGTGGAAGCCGAGTTGTAGTTTAGCGCACACATGTCGGCTTTGTCACGCTGCATGCATCCCTCCATGGAAATTATTTTCGGTGCGCCGCGCGCGGCTGCCAATTGCGAAAGCTCCTCTCGTCGGTGCCCACTGTTCAGCATGGCCTTCCTATTTTTAGGCTACTTGCACTCGTCAACCTTTATGTTTACCCTCTAAAATAAATATGTTTACCTGGCCATCAAGATTATTTACTTTATGCCTCTTTCTTCCGTACTCATGGTACTCTATGTTCACCCTCTATACCAACTACTAGCCCGCGGGACCGACCACTCAGATTCATTTTAACCCTCCCACACCCTATCTCCCCTTCCCCTTACTGTTTTCCTTTGTTGTCCCTCCGACCCCTCCCTCCTCCTCTTCTCTCTTGATTTCTCTCTCTCCGCCGGCCATCCGCCTCGCTCCCCGCACTCGTCTTCCCCTCCGCCGGCCACTTGCCCCTCCTCAGGCACGGATCGAGCTCACGTGCGGCCGTCGCTCCACCTCGACTCATGCGCCCACGCGGCGCCTCGACTCCTCTGCCCACGCGACACCGACGCACCACCTCTGGCGCGGCGCGACCTGGCAAAGCTCGTGCAGAGCTCGCCCGGCGCGGCGCAACGAAGCTGGTCTGCGCCGGCCATGGCGGCGCTTCGAGTGGCGACGGCGTCCTCCTCGCTCGTAGATCGAGGCCGACGGCTGTCTCCTTGCCTTCCTCACCGTGGGTCGAGGCCGGCGTGAGCAAGGAGCTCCTTCGACGGGCAGCAACGCCGCTCTCCCTCTCCATGGCTAAGGAAGCAGCGGCCCCTCCCTTTCCTCCATGTGGCCCTCTCCCTTTCCATGGCCGGAGCTCCCACGACGGCTAGATCGAGCTCGCGCGCGGCCAAATCGAGCTCCTGCGCCAGCCTCGAGCTCTCCGGCGGAGCTCGAGCGTGGACCCGCGTGCGCCGGCATGCTCATGTAGCGCCGAAGGTGGCGGACGCGGGTGACACCGTCTTGATCTACGCACGCCTCCTTGCGGTCCCGCCGATGCCGTCCATCTCCGTCCGGGTGGTTGGCTGGGCAAGCGGTGCATGGGCCCTGCGCCACGCGGCGCATATTGTCCTTCGCTATGCCCTCTGGATTTGGTGTGCGGGAGGCAGCTCGGTATTTAAAAAGGTAAGTCGCGCGGCATGCAACCAACGTGGCGCATACCATGCGTTTTACTAGCTCCAATGCGAACAGCCTTAGTACTAGTTGCATGCCTTGGCAGCTAGAGGGAGGCGGCAGAGATGGCGCGGTGGCCGTTGTGGGAGGAAGCGTTGCGATGGCAGCCAGAGCCGGACTTTATCAATGCACTAGCATAAGGGCACGTGCCACATGCACGTGTTTTAAAAATTACTAAATTAATGATGTATAGTTAACATGGACTCTTTAGATTAATCTAAAGCGTTACATCATCACAAATTCCGATGGCGTAGAAACAATGTAGTCAACTTAGACTATTTAGATTAATCTAAAATGTTCGATCGTCATCATAAAATCCGACGGTGTTAAAGGGCACAAGTAACATGTAAATTTTGGTATAAAAATTTTGTCGTCCTTTGTTATCGAAAGCACTAGAGATCTAGTCAGTAACTGGCCGGAGTTACGATCGGACGCGCTCCACACTTGTACCAAAATATAAAGCTCCTAACCTAACAACTTTCCGTTCCAACTACCGTATCCTCTGCCGCCGCCTCATCTCGTCGCATGGATGGCGATGTCGCCGCAGAACGGATCCTCATCCTCAAGCGGCGATCTCGACCGCCCGGACGAGGTGGTGCGGCGGCTACACCACTCCTGCAGTGACCTCCTCCCCGGCGGCGCCGGTGGCGACCCGCGCGGCGCCAATGCGCGCCCGGCCGACGCGCGGCGGCGATCCTACGGCGACATCCTCACGGCCCCAGGCGGCAGGCGGCGGCGCAGCAGCAGGAGAGGAGACGATGACGACGACGCGTACCAGAAGCGGTGGCAGCCGGGCTACGTGAGCTTCGAGGACATGATCGGCACCTCCTCGAACTGGGACGAGCCCGACGCCGGCGCCGGCGATCCGCTCCTGCGGACGACGTCGCGGCTGGGCAGGCCGCGGAACCGCCGTATTCGGTCGCCGGGCCCGCTGGGGACGCGCCGGGGCAGCGCCATGCACGGGCTCGTCAAGAAGTACGTCAACCCTTTCATCGGCTTCCTCGCGGGGATCTTCTGCTGTACCGTCCCGTGATGGATCGGATCATCAGCGGCAAGTCAAAACCAGTTGCCTTTTATAGGTGCGGCTAGTTAATTTAGTGTTTTTGGCTCTTTCCTTTAGTTGATGTTGACACTGAATCTTGAAACCTAGGAGGATCGATCAGGTCTCTGGAATAGTGTGGTCATGTGATAATGGAAGGCGAAAGCTAATTGGCTAATTAGTTAGTGTACTAGTTAGTTGTCATTATGATCTTTGATTACAAGCTCCATGATTCGCCTTAGGCTGAATAATGCTCCTTCCTTTTTGTTTTGGATGAGCTGTCGTATGTTTATACAGACTAGCTCATATTAGGAAGGTTATTTAGATTTACGTGTGCCAAAATACTTATTTATTTCCAACTTTGGGTGCAACTATTTGTTGGATCTATGTCAGTAATAAGTTCGATTGGAATTGAAAGACTTTGCATAACTTCGCACGATACAGGCAGCAGATGCAACAAGCATGCATGTGAAGAGATTGTTTGCTGACAATGTGAATCCAAAATTTACAATAAGCAATCTTTTTTTTCCAGTCGAACCTACAAGTTTTGTTTATAATCCACCAATTCAGTTTACATGATTTGCCTGTTCCTATACCTAAGCCTATACCAATTCAGTTTCTGCGCACACCCTATACATCCACTTGTTAATTTTTGGTCTGCTAGTAGCCACTGCGCGGCCGCCTGTGCCTCCCACCGTCCCTCCGGTCGCCACCAACTGCATAGTCGTCAGGGAAGCTCGGCCCCTCATTCCGGTCCCCTCTGAATGAGAAGAAACTCTGCACCACCATCAGAAAAAATCACACATATTAACGTCTCAATGCCATAACCTCTGAAGAGGTGGATAACCAAACGAACTGGTGGAGCTAGTTTACCCTTGATCTTGATCCTCTGGACGCCTGTGACCGGATGTATTCCATCGCCCGGAGGAAGAGATCGTAGCCTCTCTCAGTGAAGTTCTTTAGGTAGAAGACAAGAATGTCACCGGCATTGGCGCGCAGGTACTGCAGCCTCGCCTCAATGTTGGGCTGGTACTGCATCACCAAAGGCTGGAGGAAGGTCTCGTACACGATGTCTGTTCCCTGGTTCAAAGCAGAATCACTTTCTGTTCAGAATTCAGGCATCGATTACAATGGAAAGTACAGTACGGTTCAGAAAAGAATTCAGATAGATCAATAGATTGCAGGAATGCACAGCCACAGCTTTCTGCGGCTGCACTGCAGTTAGTGTTATGTGTTTCTAGTGCATACCCTTGTCTTGGGGTACCAAAGGTACACGAGGAAGGCAAGCTTGAGTTCGTAGTACATTGGAATGCTGTGATTGGGAATTGAGGGAATTGTCAGATCACAACCAATTTTCATATGAAGTAATTATGGTTGGTGTTTTGGTGATTACTTGGAAATCAGAACGCCGGCAATGTCATCGAACATGACCAGGAGGACTAGGATGATCCTGCAAGGTCAATGAAACTGGTCAAACTTAGCAAGACCAAGATCTCCAAGCATATCAGTATGTCAGGTCAGACTTTCAGTTTAACATCCTAAGTCAACTACCACAAAAGTTGTAATTGGCAACTAGGAAGATCTTGTGATTCTGCATCCCGTTCCCATATGAAATGATATCGCCACACAATCCTTCTTTTCTGAACAAAAAAGAATTTGCTACTGAATTCCACACCAAGCGAAACAACACTGTACCTACTAGATACTAGTAGAAACCAATCCCCTTTTCTGGACGGGCACCAGGTTTGCTGCCAGATCCAATTCCCTCTATCAGCTAACCGAATTCGAATTACTCCCAGCCAAGCCACCAATTAAGCAAATCGCAGAAGCTAAAACGCATCAATTACCCAGAGATACAGGCTTCTGAATCATTACCAATACTCGCACCAGAACCGAAGCTGGTCAGCCCGGCCGGGCCGCTGCTCGATAGCCTTGAAGCACTCGAGCGCCGGCATCGCATATCCGAATAGCAACCTGCAATCAAACAATTAAGGAGATGAGGCCGGCACAGCCTACTTCTTCCTGGAGCAGAGACCAAACACAATCGGAAGCACCGCCCGGCATCGAGAAATTCGACCGAATTTCAGGTAACAAAGGCCTGGACAGGGATGGAAAGGACACTTACGTGAGGAATTTCGTCAGGAGTTCCGTCGACATCCTGAAACAAGGGTGGGATTCACGGGAGGAGTACGAGGGCGAAGTCTGTCTGAGTTCTCTCGAGTTTCTTGGGCGCCCAAGAAGATGAGCCTAACCGCCTTGCCTAGGTGACCTGTTTGGTTGCTGATGACTTGCTTACTTGCCAAGTTAGAGGCGATGAGACAGAGAAGCCGGCAGGTGGTTAGCTCAGCGGCTCCGGCACCGGCAGCATCTCTTCTGGGCTGGAGGAATTACGGATTTGCCCTTGCATTTGCATTTGATGCCTTGATGACCAATGATGGGTGGGGGCATCAGTTTGGGGACTTGACTGTCCTTTGCATTCAGGACACAAGATGATGAGTTGTGGATCAAGGGAGAATTTGTGAATATACTAAAGGAGTAAAGGGAAAGCTGAGTTGGGTGTGTACAAAGTAGAACTTAAACAATAGGATCAATAATTTAAGCATAAGTTGGTGCCATTTGGTGTGATGTGACATAAAACCCACCAAAAACTAAAAGTGAGGCCAGAGTTATTGAGGGAACAAGGAGTCTCAATCGGTGATGGCATCTTCTCTATGTAGTCATGACCCACTTTATCCGGTTGGATATGCGAACTATTCATATTAAGTTCGGTGACATCTAATTTTGTGAGAAGTGTTCAGGTGCTTTCTGATTTATGATCGAAATTAACACCAAGAACGTTACATTTGAACTAACAGAACAGAGCATTGGTCTCTTAAGAGTATTTTGCTAAATCCAAAAGCCATTATTGGGCACATCGATGTGATTACTGATTCCTCAAAAGTAATTCTGATGTTTGGAGACACTGTGGATCACAATTTGAGGAACCATCAGCAGTCCAATAGCAATGCTGATCTGTACTTTTAATTGTGTATCTTGCTGATTTTCATCGGCCAGCAGGAGAAAGTTTTGGTAGCTAGTGGTCCAAGTACTATGCACCTCTAAATCCTTATCCATGAGTTTGTGCTTCGAATCGCATCGCTGTTCGACCGGACATCTTGCAACTTTGTGAAGTGCTTCTTCGACAATGAAACTCTCGTCAGGTCTCGTTGTATTCCATCCATTAGCATTCAGCAACGCATGATAAATGTTTTGGATTCATTTTTTTGGTGTTTTCAAATTTTGCAGTGGATCTGAAGGTACTGAAGAAAAATATTTATTTTTTTTGGCAGTATTAAATACAGCACTGCAGTGAAGACAGCAGCAAAGAACAAACAAAGCAGTTGGGTGAATCAAGCTGCTCACCCTGAATGGCTGGATCCAATCTGACTCTACCATGGTGGCCTCCCTATAAACGTGGTACTCTTACGCCACGACACCTTATTAGAAGAAAGTTAAAAATGAGAGAAACCCCAGAGAGAGATGATAAATCCTCGTACGTAACGACACCTGAACCAAACAAATTGAAAGCCTGCATTCACCGAGGTTAACTTTACCGGTAAGGGAAAAATAACCGATGGTGACCGATCAACGTGTTTATCGGATTTACCTTTTCCTTTTGGACAAAATTTAAAGAAGAAATTGTAGATTTAACAATCTAAATTACCTCCAAACAATCTAACCTGAACAATAACACATCACAATGCATAGAAATAAGAAAATATATGGACTAGGAGGAAGGGGGTGGACGCACGTATTCAAAATTATTGAAAATTTTTATCAAACCGGTCATCACCGAGAAACATGATTATCGGGTTTCTCGTTTTTTTTTCTCGCCGAGAAAAATTTCCCTGCCATTCACAAGATTGGTCAAACACAACTTGTGAGAACTCCACTTCCATGCCGTTTTTCAAGAAGAAACCCATGTTAGTAATGAAGCCGTGTCGAAGAGTGACAGTTCTCAACTTCTCGTGTCCGCGGACCACAAGCCCACAACACGCGTGCAGCCGTGCACACGTGCGTGCGTGCACCAGGAACAATCTGGGCCTGGAATGCTGATGGGCTTGCCTGGTTTGTGTTGACTGTATGTACCTGTACGTTCATCTCCAATCAGCAGCAATATCCTATCTGATAATTGGAGCCTGCGTGGGTATCATCACGCGTTCACACAATGGCACGTACGCATCAGATCGATGATTAGAGCGTGGGTACACGGTTGGTTACGTTAGGTGCCCGCGCGATCTTGGCGCGGGAGCTGCTCTTGCCTACGGCAAAGGACCAAGGAGTAACCCATGCGCATTGGTCCCCCACCAAAGCGATCGCTGTCGATCGCCGTCAAAGGCCGGCGCCTAGAAGCCCGTCCGGCCGGAGACGAGCAGTGCTCGGCAGGTAAGCTAACCCATGCCCGTCCTTGGATTTTGTTTGAAGCTGCATAGTGCTGTTGCAGCCACGCCTTGCGACTTGCGTGAACAAGCAGTGGAAGCAACCTGTTGGCCTGTGAGCCTGCTGTGGTTCCAATCGTGCAAGCATCGATCTCTTCAGCAGTAGACACTAGTCTGTCACCATGCATAGGCAGCATAGCTACGAAGTTGGGTTCTTCTTCTCCAGTGCCACACAGGAACAAGGAAAGTTTACCGGGAAGGGTAGTTCCAGTTCCAGTGGTGCCTCAGTAAAAATCGTCTACAACTGCGGAATGTGTAGGCAGGACAAGCTTCGCTGTTGCATGACAGGCGCGAGTTTTTTTTTTTCTTTTTGCAAACTACACAGTACAACGGAGACCGGCCTTTGATCCACAACGCACGCACATTTGCTCCTATAAACGCACGCAAACCCTACCCTAACTGAATTAGCATTTTTGGCTCCCACTTTGATTCAAGTAAGACTTTTCTGAACTATTGCATCGCAAATTGTAGAGTATCAGACTCTGAACCCTCCCAAGTAGAGCCTTATTAAGGCCCATTCTTAAATCTTGAGACGTGCATTTAGATGTTTTCTAAAGAAGAAAATCTGGATTTTCGCAAAAAAAAAGAAGAAAATCTGGATTGGGTAAACAATGACTACGCCAAGGAATTGACAAGCCTACCGCAACGGACTACAACTAAGAAGATAACCCGCAAAACAACTACACACTTGAAGAGGAAATCTTTATCAAAAGTGCACACACGGTCACAGAGCAGGGCCATTCCACCATGCAAATTTTCACACAGGTAGGAAAACTCTTAGAGGCCGGTCAACATGAGACTAGTGGCACAGTTCGCTTAGGTGGTTGGACGAAAACAGCTGGGACGGCCTCACCTTGCTGGCTAGCTGAAGCTGTGTTATTCCTCACTCGTGTGGATGTCCTGTGAGATTGTCACGTCATGATAAGCAGCTACAGATTCATGGACCCCCTGTACGCTTCTTCCTACACGCATTCAAGGCAAGCCAGGCACCGAAAGGGACTGCCGCTGACGACGTGGGGGCAAGGCCTTATTTATTGACTAACTACTCAGCAGGTTCGGTTTGCAACGAATGCGTTCAATCACACAATTGTTGCCTTAATTCGCTCATATTTACAGAGTAGAATGGACGAGATACTTGAAAAAAATAGAATGGACGAGATGGCCGAGACTACAATGTACGGATAAGAGATCTCTGCACTCTGCTGACGTAGTGGAGGATGCGAACATCTCAAATTATGCCCTCGTTTAGTTCCCGCCCGAAATCTTTTCACCCATCACATCAAAAGAGAATCTTAGATGCATGAAGTATTAAATGTAGACGAAAAAGGTGAAAAGTTATATGGATGAGCTGTAAATCGCGAGACGAATCTAATGAGCCTACTTAATCCATGATTTGCAATAGTAATGCTACAGTAACCATCCGCTAATTATGGATTAATTGCCCTCTAATTCCCATCGTTAGATTCGTCTCGAGATTTCCAACCTATCCATATAACTTTCCACCTTTTTCGTCCACATTTACTACACCTAAATTGGTAAAATCAATACCCGAAATCTTTTCACCAAAAACTTTTCATCAACTAAACACGGGCTATGACAATGTTGGTAAAGCACTCATACCGCATAATGTCCATGACTCCATGGACGACCAAGGGCCAATGTTTTGACTCACATTTTGTTTAGATTTCCACACAAAAAACTTTTTTTTTTTTTGAAAAAAAGACTCCACACAAAAACTTGAGGCGAGTTTGTTCTCGGATGCCAAGAAAATTGTTAAGAGAAGCAGCCAAACACACAGCTGCTAACAGCAACATGCACAGTCACATAGAGGGAACATGCTTCAGAGTCAGTCTAGTTTACGCACAAGATGCAGCAGGCATCAAAAGGACAAGGGATTAAAAAACATGCAGGTTAAAATACTGTCAATCGAGCGGTCGTTGTCTCTAGCTACTAATCTACTCTGACGGTCAGCATCAACTAGTTTTAGCAAACTGTACATCCTCCACGCCTACATTCAGGCCTCACCTTCCATTCCCTCTCCAGCTCTTCATTCATCAGCTCTTGCCTTGCTCTCCAGCTCTTGCCTAGTTTTAGCAAACTGTACAGAATATTTCACAAAAACTGCCATCCATCTCTGAACGAGACAAGAAAACTTTAAAAAAAAAGGGACTCGTCAGCTTCATTCATCAGCTCTTGCCTTGTTCTTCCTCGTCGCAGGTCGTCGCCGACGAGTACTCCTCGAACGTGATGCACGAAGACGACGGCGACGGCGACGTCATCGTCGGCGGGCTCGCCGCCGGTGCCTGCGGGTGCATGGTAACGAGGAGGTCGATGAAGGCGCCGACGATGGCGGCGTGAAGGCCCTTGGCGTTGAGCTTGAGGTACCACGCCAGGAGCTCCTCCAGCGCCTCCCAGTCCCGCAACCCGTGCGCCGCCACCATCTCCGCCATTGACGCCCTGAAGTCCCCGTACGGGTCCCTCGACTCCACCGTCACCACCACCGCTCCGCCGCCGCCCCCCGCTGCCGGCTCGGCCTTTCCGGCCGCCGGATCCTCGCTGTCGACGCTTGCCACGGCGGCCGCCTCGCCGTTCTTTCCTCCCCTCTCCGGCGGCGCCGCCTCCTGCGCTACCTGCTTGGGCAAGAACTCCGCGCCGGCGGGGTCGAAGAAGAGCCGCTCCGACCGGACGCCGCGCACGACGGCCGTCTCGCGCAGCTCCATCTCCTTCTCCTCCTCCGCTTCCGCCTCCTCCTCAACGGCGGCGGCCTCGCCGGCGGGTAAAGCCGCGATGGGGCTCCGGTCGGCGGCGCACGCGGCCTCCTCGTCTACGGAGGAGCGGAGGAGGAGGAACTGGTCGGAGGAGTTCGCGTCGTAGACGGAGTTGGCGGTGCGGAACACGGCGGCGGCGTCGGTGGCGGGCGCGCGGAACGAGCTGGTGCGCGGGTGGCGGCACGACGGCCACGGCCACGCGGACGGCGGCGGCGGGTAGCAGCGCTGGTGGGCGTGGTGCGCGGACGGGGTGGACGGCGACGGCGGCGAGGGAGAGGGCGGGCGGTGGACGTCGCGGAGCTTGTAGAGGATGGCGACCAGGCCTTTCTTGGCCATGGCGGCGGGGTGGTGGTGGCGGCGCTTGAGCTTGTGGGATTGGGAGTGGGGGTGGGGAGGGTGCTGGGAAGGAGGCATTGCGGTTGCGCCGCTCTGGATTGGCCCGGCCGGCGGGAGCTAGCTGTGTATATTGCCTTGCCGGTCTGCTCTGTCTGCTTGTTTTATAGAGAGGGAGGGAGGAGGAGAAGACGAGAGGGAGTTCTTTCTGCTTGTCATGCTCATTTACTGTAGGGGTCGGAGGGGGTTTCAGTAAGGAAATGAATACTGCTTTTAATGGTCTACTGACCAATACAAGACCATGTCAAAACGGGCATCAGACCGCTGATTATTACCTACACAAACAGAGTTTACACGTTTAACATTATTGACCGATGCGTAAAATAAAAGATCATTCATGGAATGAAAAAATTATACTCCCTCCGTCCCAGAAAAAATGCACTTCTCGCTTCCCGAGAAATTCCAGAATCTTATGTTTGACCAATTATAAATAAAAAAAGTATAAATATTTATGATATGAAATATATATCATTCGATTTGTTTCTAAATATAGTTTTTTAACAAATTTATTTAGAGCCATAAATATGAATATAATTCGCTAGAAATTTGGTCAAACATGAATCACTTTAACTGGCACGCATCCCAGACATGCATTCTTTCTGGGACGGAGATAGTATGTATCAAGACTGAACTAGGGTGAATGTTTTGTATTTTGTGTCCTCGCAAGCGAATATGATTTTCTATATTTTGTGCACTTTGTAGCTTATATATACTTTTTATCACTGCTTGATATTCAATTATTCACCCTAAAAGGCTAAAATTGGATGGGCAAAGTGAAAAAGGGATTATGAGAAAATATATCTTCGCTAAAATGTAGAGTGTAAAATTGTATTGGGATGTCTACACCAATATGTGTTTTGACATTGAGCGATAGAACAAAAATATATGGAAAATTGTCTGTAGGACACTGAAAAGGTACTTTTTGTGTCCTATATACGATAGAGGACAATTCAACAACATATGACCTCATTATAAAAAAATAATATATGACCTATATCTCTAAAATTCTACTCATGCAAAGATGTATATGAATGCTACGTATACTAATGTGACGTGTCACATCGGGTTAGGACCTAGTTTAACCTAAAGGAGAAAAGTTAGAGGCTCTTTCTTCACCGAAGGAGAGTTTGCAAATTGACCTTTTGATGAAACATCCGAGGTCTGTTTTTAGTGACTTTTTCATCCTTGCTTGTGTCAGATTGACAGTGATGCAGATTAAGTTAATTCTTGGCAGAAAGTTATGTGTTGTTCTACTTAACTTTTCGACTTTTTCTCTGAGATACTCATGTCTGTTGCAAAGATAGGGTGTGCTCGTCATGTACATACTATATGGTTCTGATCAACAGCTTTCTTTGCCCTTTTTAATGCATTTTTTATTATGTCTCAAAGCTACCTCCCTAAATTATGTTTGAGCCTGTAGCTGTTTTCTAGCTCTGTTCTAGAATGAATATTGCATTTTTTTATAAAAAAATCTACATTTGAGGAACAGCACAAAATCTAAACAGCTGTGCTGGTCAAAACAATGATCTGTTGTCTACAGGTCTTGGGGGCATTGGTCCTATTTTGACCTGTGGGTTGTTCATCATCTTCCTGAAAGCATTTACAATGCACCCTGTGGATTTCTCTGCTTCATGCTGCCGCTCCCTGAGACCCTGAATCCCACATTCAATATTTCCTGAATTGCTATAGTACCTGTATACTGTTCTCTGATCGATTTCAATCAATTAAAAAAAGACAGATGCAAAAATCTATAGGGTGCCTGGCACAATCTGCAAGCCATTGAATGGATACAAGGTGGCAGGTGCAAAGATGTAACGCCCATGTTTAGATCCCACCCGAAATCTTTTCATCCATCACATCAAAGGAGAATCTTTGATACATGAAGTATTAAATGCAGATGAAAAAGGTGAAAAGTTACATGGATATGCTGTAAATCGCGAGACGAATCTAATGAGCCTACTTAATCCATGATTTGCAACATTAATGCTACAGTAACCATCCGCTAATTATGGATTAATTACCCTCTAATTACCATCGTTAGATTCGTCTCGAGATTTCCAAGCTATCCATGTAACTTTTCACCTTTTTCGTCTACATTTACTACTCTTAAATCGGTAAAATCAAAACCCGAAATCTTTTCACGAAAACATTTCATTAACTAAACAAGGCCAACGTCTCACACTTATGGCCCTGCTCTTGCGTGTTGCTGTCCTGCAATCCCGGTAAGCAAAAACTGGCAACATGACATTCATGATTCATCTATCTGAAGAACAGAAGAAACCATGCTCAAGTACACCATGCATGATGCATTCATGCATGGATCCATGGACACATCTTGAGCATCTCTGAACAAGTGACAGATTAAAATGGAGACGGGGAGATTGGAGAGATCCATGCCTGACAGACAATCACAGGGACGGTTTGGTTGGGCAATGTGACAAAATTTGAAACGTCCCATAGAAAAATCTCTGCCTTGGCCTCTTCCCAGGAGATTATCAATAATTTATCATTAACACAACGCTTACTCGCCACCCCTGTCCTGTTCCGGCCGTCAGGCCCAACGCCACAGTGGCCATGCTTGCAGCAGGTCCCCTCGAGACGAGCTCTCTCAGCCTCCACGCGCGCGAGCGTGTCGTCGTTCTCAAGATGATGCAAAAAAGCCATGCTTGATCGCTTAATTATACGTGCGTCCGCCATTGCTGCTTTTGAGGAGGAAAGCTTGTCTGTTCGTGCCATGGTTAAAAAGTTCACTAGAGCACCAGTGTCCTACAGTTCTTTAAGCTCGTGTCGAGTGGTAGTTGTGCACGTGTGAGAGGTTGCAGCCTGTGGGTGTCCAGGGCCGTCGGATCGAGCATCGGACGGACCAGGGCTTTTCTCATCTGTGTTTCTGCTGCTAGAGTATTGTGTCTGCTTTGAAGATGAATAGAATTTGAGGGGCAAATGGCCATGAATCCTACTAATGGTCCCTGATGTCCCCTGTGCGGCTTTCCGTGTTCCTTAGGGCAAGAAAAACTAGGCCGGAATATACAAAAGGGGCATTTGCTTCCACAGAGAAAGTTGATGAATCCTACGGCTAAAAAGGACCTGAAAGGGGGGCCATTGCTAGCGCTTTTTAGGGCCTAATGACCTGTTCCCTTGGCAAAAGGATAGCAAGGTTTCAGGCAATAATAAGCCGACAAATGCCAACTTGCACGGCCGTTAAGCTTTAGAGCCTTTTCTTCCATGTTTTTGGCTGTGTTTGGATGCCACTTTCTTGTTCTCTTATCGTTATATTCTTCCTGCTGAAAGTTTAGTTGTTGTTCAGGACTTCAGGTTATGTGGGTGGAGCAAAAGCCGCATGTCTGTTGTTGACAGCATTTAAATTAAGTTGAAATAAAAATCTAGTAGCTGATAAGTACATTAATAATTGTGGGTGTTGTTTTCGCAAAAAAAAAAGTGTATGCGTTTTAATTAAGATCGAGTCTTATAATTTGGGACCTTAGTGTGTGACAACTAATCTCCTTATCGGAGTTCAGCGCACAAGTAGCTAGCTTGTGTCATACAATCAAGCGAGAAAAAATCCCTGTAGGACAAGAGTGTGCAACACATATTTTTTTTGTATTAAAAAAATGCATTCATGTACCTGATCATTGCAATTAGTCACGGAGTCACCTACTACAGTATTAGTTATGACGGTATCTAGGTTGTTCCTCTGATGGTGCCGAATTACGGGAAGCAGATTTGAAGCATGGGAAACAGAAACAGAAGACACGTCCCTGAGACCCTGACAGTCCGACTTAACAAGTGGCACATTGTTTTATACTACCTCCGTTCCAAAGTATAAGTCGTTTTGACTTTTATAGATTCATTATCTTTGTTATGCACCTAGATAAACGCTATGTCTAGATTTATAGCAAAATACATGAACTTAAAAAAGTTAAAACGACCTATAATTTAAAATGGAGGAAGTAGCAATTGTTCTTCAGGAAAGAGCTTCCAAATGATCGAGTAGAGTTGCTAGAAAACTATGCTTACGGATTTCACAAGGATAATGATGCCCCGTCTGCACATGCAGAGTTGACCAGCTCCTTGTCTCTAGCTCATCAAGCTCGTATAGAAGCAGTGACCGCACTGTCGCCCTGGGGATTCCCACAGATCACCAGCTTCGAGCATGTTGAATTGCTCGAGAGACACCGGCTGGAATTGAGAGCCGGCTGCTCCATGCACGGATGCATTCGTGGTCGAAATGATCGAGAGCGACTGCAGGATCAGCGCCAAGCGTGCACATAATTATCCACCCTTTGTGCTTGATGAACTGAATCATGTCACCGTTGGGAACTGCGTCAGGTTACACATGGTGAGAAGCTGAAAATACACATGAACCTTCGATCCATCCGACAAGCGTGGCCTAAACAAATGAGAGGTTGCTGACAGTGATAGCAGGTAGAGGTAGGAGCGTTTTGTTTTCTTGTGGGCATTGCATGCCAATGATAGGGAGCATGTAGGTTGTGTTTTCTACTACTAATGTTTGGGCCAGCAAGGTTCACGCGCAGCAGTGAGAGGGGGCGAAGAGGTGACCTGGTCCTTTGCCTAACATAGCTTATGCTTATCCTCCCCCAGATTCCAGAATCGTTTCGTTTCTTTTTTGCGATTCCTTTTTCAGTTTTGTTCTTTTCCGGGCTTAGCTTGACTGTGCAATTCACCTGCCATCTCCGGATTTGAGATAGTTTTACGAAGAAGATTAGAGGCGGCCAAGTAGAGAATTTGGATTGAAGCCGAAGGACTGATGACTGATCACGGGTTGGAAGCACACCGATCTGCTCGGCGCTCGGCTCGGCAAGTTTGAGGTGGATGACCGTCCCGTCGCCACCGTGACCGAGATTTGTGTGCCGAACTGCCGATAGCGATGGTTCGGTGCGCTGCACAAAGCATGCGGCTGCGGCGGAGAGGGGTGGCCCTGAAAAACAGGCTCCGATCGACATGGGCTGGCCAAATTGTGCGTCCGGTCCGACAACAACGTGGGCCAGTTGGGCCGACTGGCCGAGCCAAGATTGCTCTCTCAGGCGAGTGGGGCCTAACGAGCCCACCACAGCCACCGGGCTGTGACCTCGGAAGGCGAATCGCGGAACGAAACGGCAGCGGGGTCGGCAATCGGTATCGTCGGCGCCGGAGCGTCGCCCTCGCCTCCGGAGCCCTCTCGTCCTCGGCAAACGGGTTTCTGAATCGAGGTGAGCATGAAGGTGATTTCGTCATTTTTTTTGTTTGATTTCATACAACCTAGTTCGAACTTGGATTCACTATTGAAATCTTCTAGGGGACCATGTTATCTGCGCCGCTTCTTCTTCTCCTTCTTGTCCATGCTAGTACACACTAGCTAGTTTATGCTGCACAAGTCGTGCTTTAGTTGCAATTAATGTATCTCGTGCAGAAGTCTGCAATGTCGCAGTTTAGCTATGCCCTGCCCCCCAGCCTTCCAATCCAGGCCGAGATTTGTTTGTCCCCTCCAGCATCTCGTAGCCCCTTTTAGACATTTCCATGTGACATCTCGTAGCCCCAACATGCCTCTGCGGCACTTGGGTGACTGCATATGCAGCCAAACGCACAAACTTTGCCGGCATTGGGACCCTTGGTGGATGAATGGGGTCAGCATCAGGTGAATGTTCTTATCTTCGGTCTTCACTCTCAGATGGTTCTCCCTTTATGTTCCATTGCACATGTAAGGATGATTGTAGTCAAGGATTTTCTTTGCTTTTTTTTTTCCCTTTTCGAAAGGACGCGGTCAGAGAAATTGGACTTTAGGGCTTAAGCCATTTTTTAAGTGTGCTGTACATTGTTTCGTCCAAGTCATGGCATGCTCTTTATGAATTATCATGTCATTTTCATGGTCATTGGTTAAACTGACATGTGCAATGGAACATAAAGGCCACAACTCTTGAATTAGTTGGTTACAATGTAACCTTGCCCTTTTTGTGTTGGTTAACCTGAACACAAATGGAATGGCTGAAAGGTCCTGTCACATGTTCAGGCGCGCATCTTACTTGTAGTTTCCAAATTGTAATGAGATGATTTGAAGTTATTGCCAGCACTTTTCTTTGGGCAGGGCTGCATATAGATTCAAATGCTATTGCAGAGTTGCAATGTTATGTTCCCTTTTTATATGTACAATAAATTCAAATGGGTTAGTTGGTTATCTTGTTTTACTTTTGGTGTCTAGAATTAAAAGATTGTGCGTTCTATATTCTTTACACTTGTGAGGTATACTAGTTGTCTATTGATGCAGAATCTGTTGCACTTGAACCTCAAATACTGCAAAATGACCTTGAAGTTTGTGATGTTAGCACAGGAGCGGATAAGAAGAGGACATTAGTTTCCTGTATATTTCGTTTAGGGTTCATGAACTGATACCCTGCTTCCTCCTTTGTTCCGTAGAAGACACATGTGGCCTCAACTTCAAAGTACCCATTGAGCTTCAGTGTGTAATACTCTCTACATCGTGTACTTTTGGATATTCTTACCGGTATTGACCTAAGCTGCAGTTCGAATGCTTATTATCCTGTGTAGTTCAGAAGATCGATTATTCCTCTTCTTCTTTAATTTCTCTCTTTGGTGAATCTCCCAGGCCTAATATTCAGTTTCTTCCCTTCACTAACGACCTTTAATTATTTCTGTCTGAAAATAATATAATGATATAATCAGCGATATGATAGAATATGCACATTAATACCTTGATGTTCCTTTATTTTTTTTTGTGTTCCTGGGTTCTTTGGGTTATCAGTTATATCATACTATAATTTTATTCCATGCAGATTTTTTCACATACCTATTAGCTTTCGCTCTAGTTGTGTCAAATTAGTAACTTAGTTGATCATCTGAGAGTTGAGATCATGGGTTTGCTAGTTGTATATGACAAGGCAACTTCCTTCACATTCGCCAAACGAAAAGGCTACAATACAGCCTTTGTGCAAATAGGTAAATGGTAAAAATACGGGTAATAGTTAAGTATACAGTGTTTAGTTGAGATCATGGTAATAGTTAAATTAGCTATTTTTTCATGTTGCTGTTGTAAATATACTGTGATACACTCTGGCCTGATATTTCAATTTTGCTTTGGTTTTTGCTTCATTCTTATCGTGCTCCTGTCATTTTGTTTCTTTCTTTCACTAACAGAGCATTCCTTTTCTTGTCATGTCATTGAACTACCATATTACAGCCTGAAAAGCTGAAAAATTGTTTTCTTCAATGAATGAAGTGAAAGGACAAACTTGCCATTTCCAGTCAACCTGAATTAAAGGATGCCTACTATATACGCACATGTTTTTTTGATCTTTTGATATTTCTCCTTTTGATGTGATTCAGGCCAACTTGTAGTATGGCTGGTCACGTATCTGATAATGATGATCTGGACTTAACCTGAGGCGTCTTTATCAATTGAGCTTAAATATATTGGCTTGACAAAGTTGACCAAAGAAGCATTGAGTAAGGTTGTTGCGTCATAATGCACGTATTCAGATGGGTGTATAATGGAGAGATAGAATGACGCATGCTGAAATTAATCGGTATTTATTGCATGGCGTCACACCGTCTTTTTTTCAACAGTTTGAAACATCTCTCTTTCCAATTTGAAATCCCATCACCATTTCAATTACTTGATGTCTTCTTCAGGACTAGTGGGGAGAGTCCATGAAGCACATCTCTTTATGTTGCAATGTGGAAGCAGTAATGCCAATTTGGTCAGTTCAGCTAACCTGTGGTGACAAGTTCCTAACACCTTATTTCTGGGGTTGACTGTTCGTCCTGTGTTATTCCCTTCTTCTGTTTTGGGTTTGGATGCCGTATATAACATTAAAAGAAATTATGAAATTGGAATTGTGACATGGGGAAGCTCGGATTTGAAACTCCTATGAATGATAGAATGAAGTTACTTCTCACTTTCACACTATCAGAGGTGAACTTTTCATGTTATCTTGAAATGAAAAAGATGGGAAGTCTGGTCCTATCTCTAAGCAAAACTATTACATTTAGAGCCGCAAAGGGAAGAAGAGGAAACAAGGATGATGGATATAGTCCACTCCCCAGTGTATCTGTGATATACCAAAATTGTGATAATAACACATGGGTGCTACCTTCACAATTTTACTCTGGATATATCACGGTTACACTGAAGAAATGACCAGACAAAATAGATCTACCGGACCTAGGACTCCATAGCTTTTTCATCATGTTGTACTGTCTAATGGAACCATGTTCTTCATCCCCTCCTGCTCCTCCTGCTGCTATTGCTATTACTGTTGTTCTTACTGTTGTTGTCCTGCAGGAAGTCAAGGAGCACCGGGCTCTTACACTGCGGGCACCGAGGATCGTCCTGAGCGAGCATGACGTAGATGAAGCAGCGAGGACAGGCAGCAAGAACCATGGACGTGGCCTCAGGGCTGTTGGACCACTGCAGACCATGCTCGTTCTCAGACGACAGGCAGGAGCTCGGGGATGATTCCTCGTCAGCCATTGCCCTCCTGGAGGAGTCTCCTATTGCTGGAAGTGAGAGGTTCAGCTTCAGGTCAAGGCCCCTAGAGCTCTTCCTGTTGCTGCGACTCATACTGGGAGCGAGGTATGCCCTGTCTGCATCCATCAAATATTTGAATCAGCTGTTTGAGATACACACTTCGGAATGAATTTTCTACTGCTACGAGAATTAGAGGCTCAGAACATATAGCAAGGGAACTTACTGTTTTGCAGGGCGATCAAAGCTCTGGATTTGACCCGATGGAGATGAGAGCTATATGTGATGCTCTTAGAGGAGAACTCTGAGCTTTAGAATGCTCAGAGATGTTTCTTTGGTGCTGTTGGAGAAGAGTTGGGTGGTATTTATAGGGGAAGAAGGATGGGAGGTCAATTGGTTTTCTTTAATGTGACAGTAAGAGGTACGCTCCCATTTGATTACTCCCCATCTCATAGTAGTAGTACATTTATGCACATTTTATTGCCTATCATATTCATGGTTGGAGAGTGGCAAGGGAAGGATTGAATATGTGTTGGGTGGAAGTGCGAGGAGAGAGGCTTTGCGGTGGCCTGTTGGGTCATATGCAAAAGATTGACAAATCTAAATGAGGAAGACAGGAGCTGCAATACATATCTACAGTTGTTTTGATTTGCTTTTCCCAAACGAAACCCAGTGCTGGGAAGCTTCTATTATGGCATGCAATGCCACGTTAATAATTCTAGCTTTTTATTCCGTACTACTTAGTTAGCTTGTTAATTTGTATACATGTTTTAGCCTGTTAGCGATGAAATGTAACTGCTCACAATGTTTTGTAGATTTTGGCTTTTTTTTTATTGCATTGTGGGTGAGAGTTGAAACTTGCTATCATACCTAAATCATGTCTCGAAATTTGAAAATGAATGACCTCCAACAGATTTTAGAAATAATCACTCATATGCCTGGACGGTTGGCTGGACTCATCAGATAATTATTACAATTATTATTGGTTGTGCAGTTGAGTGTTGAAAAACTCATCAATTTTGTTTCCTTTTGATTATTTCCAAATCTTGCACAAGTGGAATTTTGACTGGCTCTCGAATTGATTTCACAACTTGATGTGGCCTTGAATGGAATTTATTGGGCACAGTATTTCAAATGCACAGCACTGCTAAAGAGCACTAAATGGACTTGAACGATGAGCCATTAGTATTATATTTATTTGAATAAATGAGGCTCTTGTAGATGGAGTATGCTGTGCAATTAGGTCTTTAAATGGTGCAAGGCCTGGCCTCTGTACCCACACATCGCCTGGTGCGCATCTTGATACAATAGCAAAGAGATAAGCAAACTCATTAATGTCACTTTGTTTGATGCAGATAAGAGCAGCCCCCTTCTAATAGTCATCTCCCTATGAATCACAGCTCTGCTGGGCTTTTGATTGTTTCCAGCTTGCAAAGTCTAAATGCTGACAGCGTATATATTAAATTTGATGGTTGACTTGTTAGTATTATGGAAATATTGCATCCTGGTTTGCGACTTAATCGCCTTTCGTTTTAAAAAAGAGCGAAAATTTGCTTCCCAAGTCATAGTAGGAACCCACTAATGTAATCCCCCAAGATTGCTTCCATATCTCACCTTGGTTAATGATGATGACACACAACTCACTTAAAGTTGTTTTGGTTTGTGTGTTGCATTGGGTCTGGTCAATGCTACTGCCTGCTAGTACTCTGGAGTGGAGTACATGGTTAAGAGAGAGCCATATGCCCATACGGAGTAGTGCATTTCTTTTATCTTGTGCCTTTGCTGGAACTAATCCCAGCATTAATGCCACATTTTGGGGCAAATGGAAGCAGTAATGGATGGTTTTGGGATCTAGAGCCGAATTGTATTCGCCTTGGGATCAAAGATTAAAATTCGCTTTACCGGATCGCATATTATTTTGCCATCATTCGCCATGATTCGTTGCTGATGTGTTTAACATTGCAGGTGAAGGCGTGGAGTTGAACGCAACTTCAGCCAACTACGGAGACAAGGTGGGTTGACTTGAATGTGGGATCATAACTGTGGCACACTTAGTACAGGATATAGTTTAAAATGATTTTGCATGTATAATTGTGATTAGTCGGCGTTTTGGGTTCAATCCCATGTGCCCTTCTTTAAATTCGTGGAGCAGTTTAATGCGTTGATTAAATCTTATACAGAGAAAAAGGAGGAAAAAAACTAGTCCCATGCGTTAGTCATGTAATCTGTTCTTTGCTGATTGAGAAATTTACGGAGTGGCTGATGGATCAAATTCTAAGTAAACGTATATGGACGAAGTATGATTTGTCCAGAAGTCCCAGTCTTGGTGAACACTGAACACCTGAGTTTTTTAAATTCCTTTTTCTATGAAATTTTTGGGGTGCAAGATTTTATTGTTTCGTTCGGATCTGGTGGCGCTAAACATATAAATGGCGCTCACATGACGTTGAACTGTTGATGCGTCACCCTTTCGTGATAAGGAGTGTGATTTAAATTACATATATAAATTTAAGTTATAGCTGGCTAGGAATGTAGACGTAGCGCGTACGATAGAGCTGGGTACTGCTCTCGTAGTGCCGTTAGCAAGTTGTCCTTTGCTTAATGAAATTGGCAACGATATTCGAATTGAATAGTAGAAGAAAAATATAGAACCACACAGTGCCAAATACACGATTTAGCTCATGTAGTGTTTGTTTGCAAAAATTGTCCATTTTAATTTTGTACGGTAATATAGCAGTGTAAGGGAGTTTGAGGCAAACAGAGTAATGTTTGTTACTAAACTTAAAAATCCTTTTAACTTTTTCAAACTTTCTACCAGTTCTACCACAAACATCTTGCCATGCACTCCCCAAATCATGTGTGACAACAACAGATGAGATTCTACTATTTTCCTTTCTTTTCCTAAAATGTTGACATGATCAACCTTGCTTGGAAAAAAAAAAAAAAAAAAAAAAAAAAAAAAAAAACCATGTTCCAATCTCTTGGTCTAAAATTTGCCCCCCGGGCAAGCAACAGGAGTTCGTCTGGATCTTACTGGTTCTCTGTTTGCCTGCCTTTCACTGGTTGCAAAGTTGCAATGGATGTGGTGAAGACTTTGTCAAATTTGATTGTAATTTGGCATAGGCTTTTGTATCCTGGTTCTTAATGTTTATTTATTATGAATTGGCTATAAAATGTCCTAAACGTCTTTGGTCAATTGTAACAATAATTTGTCCCGTAACTGTAAGCAACAGACCTGTTGCCTGGTAATTCCAAAGGCGCTTCATGTACATAAACCAAGATAATTACCATTTTTTTCTGAGGACATGAGTGATAGTTCATCTTATTGTTCGAGAGACTATGCAGCGATATGGAGCAGCAGCTAATAATAATCATATAGCAACAGCTAATAATATCATATAGCACCAAATAACATAAGCGTGTAATATCCAGCAAAACCTTCATAAATACTGAATGCTGCATGCACCAGGGATTTATCACTGCATACTGCATGCAACCCCTTCAAATCTTTAAAATAAAAAAAGGTGGGTTAGAAAGTAAATGATTGCACCAGGAAGCTCCAAAACTTCTATATTACTTAATACTGAATGCTTAGTAAATGGAAGAAAAGATGTGTAGAAAAATAGATAGCAATTTTCCTGCTGGCAGTCGGCATTAGTTTTCCATCTCTTCCCTATTGCGTTGGAACAATTGACAAACAGATCATCCCACCCATGAAGGGAACATGATGCCAATATCTTAATCCTTTAACACCGTGGGGTTTAAGTGCCACGGCTCTCTCTAACTCGCGGTTCAAAAGTGATTTAAGGCTAAATATCATATTCTAATCACAAGTGAAAAGATCCTGCACATTAATGTTGCAGAGTGAGTCAAATGCCTAATCTTCTCAGGCCAGTCTCAGTGGGGGTTTCATCGACACACTTACCTAGAGTGACACATCATCTAAGAGAAGTTTGAAACTATAATGAAACACCCTCCCTCAATGCAAAGTTTCATCTCGTGTTGTTCCCAAGACAACATGCAAGACACAAGCTGTCTAGAGTACCGTGTAGAGAGAGTTTCATGAGGATGAAACTCATTTCACATCTCTCTTCATTAATACACTGCCACATCATCAAAAATGCTGACATGTCAGTCTATTTAATGCTGATGAAACTCCCACTGAGACTGGCCTCACACACGCACGAGCGCGCCCAACTAACAATGCATTAAAGCATTCGAAGCATCCTTAAAAAACTAATGAAAAAACAATGCATTAGGCTAAAGAACTTGTTTAACATAGTTGAAGATAGTGGACTCAGAGTGCAGGCATCCCATTAATCTTCCTTTTAATGCTAGTACGAACTCAGTGTAGACTACTGCAAGAAACTGACACGTTGTTAGGGGGAACAAAGCATTAATGCAGTTGCTTGAAGATACTACCATGAACTTCGTAGCCCAACTTGAATAAACAACACAAGAAGTTTTGAACCTCCATAATAACATCATAGCGTCTTACTCCCCAAAGTATAGTCCTAATGTCAACCCATAGGACCAGTCTAGATCTTAGTCAATATTTTTTCCAGTTCATGTACTATTCCAGCTTATGCTTGTCCTATGTGCACTAGACAATTAAACTATATGCTTCTATTGTTGTTTAAAAGTTTTTTTAGAAGATATGTTGAGAAGCACTGGTGCATCATGACATTAATATTATTGAAACAGTACGAGAACGGTTTATGAAATTATTAAGTAAAGTGGAGCAATTTGTGACTACAAAATTGAATAGTTTGTAGCAAACTGCCAAAAGAATCTCATTCGATTTAGTCAATCATATAAGTGATAATAGTGTGAGACTTGCCACCATAATCCCAACCTTTATTAGACCCACTTCTTCCAAATATTTCAGAAGGTTCTTATGCACGGAGGTTCTTTTAGTTATATAAGCATACCTCAATCACCTAACACAGATCAAGCAGGACAAATTTAGCACCCCATCCTCACTACGCCAAGTACTGAGAACTTCCTTCGAAGAGGCATTATCATAGGATTCAGTACATGCATAGTAATGGTAGACATGTGCCACGACATGCACACTCGTGCGCATGCCCACAAGAAGACATAGTGCTCACAGGCACACATCCCACTAAGAATCTAACACAGACTAACCAGATAAGCAGAGTTTAAATATTTTTTATATACTCCCCAAATTGTTGTTACTGTCGCAAAGCTACTAATACAAATACCATAAGGTCAATGTTTGAATCAAAGTGCGATTTCAATAATACAAGATCATGACCTGGGAGAGCGGTATTGGTGCAGCACCATACATGGGCAAGTTATTAATACCCTCGACATGAAGATAAGTTTGTCTGCCATAAACAGGCCACAACAGATCATACACCTAAAAACAAAAGATCGTGCACCACCTATGGAAGAGGCTCCCGCAGGCTAGGTGGGTAGGCGCTAGGTGAGGTTTATATACCTAGGATAGCACATGTAAAGCACTAACTTTCAAACACGACTGCACAGGTGTTTTGAATCTTCGAATGTACTAATATCCCTTTATAATCCGAAAAGACTGAAGACCAATGGCATGCCAATGATCCCATTCCCACCGCGTTGTTATGCATGGATCTGTTCAAGCTCAGCTAGAGCTAACCATTGATTTTTGTGACATAATAACAGACACATCAAAATTTCATAAAGCGAAGTTCAAATATAATACAAATCATGATCTAGTTAGTTACTAAGCCCATTATACTCTGGGAAGCCAATTTTCTAGCTGGATCAGCTCCATACTATTTTATAGGCAATCATGTCTCACAACTCTCAATGAAATCCCCTTATTTGCTGATTTGCACAGACGTATCATCCTAGAAGAATAGCTCTAATTACCATGATTAGCATGGCTTTATAAAGTTCGAAAACTACTATGAGCTCTGACATATCACAAGCATGTAATGATGGACCACAAAATCGCACATAGGTCTCTTGTGGTATGCAGATGAAAAACGCAAGAAGCACTATGAAAGGTGGTCCACTTGAACCCATCTAGTAACCAATCTAATCGCTTCTTTAAGACTAGGACTCTTTGTAATTTACTAAGAGGCATTTGACATGTTACTTACGAACTTACTATAGTACCGATTCTGCAACCAGCTATAACCAGAGGTATTCCCAAATGGAAGCATCTGAAAGTATTTTGCCACAAACCAAAAAGTAGTAACATGTGAGCATTAATGGCAACTGCTTGACATGTTAGTGTAATGACTAGATTGTAGCCTAGTGGACCTTCAAATAATCAAACTTGTAAGAGCACAATTAAATTCTATACGGCTGCAAACAGGCCAAGCAGAGTGAGACTACGTAGGCTCAAGCTGAGCAAAAGTTGGCCTTTAAATTTAGAGCTGGACACTAGCTTGGCTCAGCCAAAGCTCATGGAAGCTCCGGATGAAGGGAGCTCTTGAAATCAGATAGTTGAGTTTATAATAATTTGGAAATGAAGGGAAAAGGCGTTTTTTCTATGGTTAGATATAAAACCTTCAATAATAGCTCGACCAAAGCTCAGTAAACTTATAAAAAATGAGGAATTGTTTTGTATACAAGCTTGGTGAAAGCTTTAGTAAGCGCAATCTCAGATTTGGGATGGATATATCATATGTCTTGGGGAAACCAAGGAGAGTCGGACCTTAACCATATCAATATATTGTGGCCAGCTTTGGTCTGGGCAAGATCTCAGATTATGTAGAGTTTGAACTGAGCTCAAAACAAGCCTCACGAGTAGCCCATGTGCATTGAGATTTTTTGAGGGAGCTGTATATGAACCAAACAGGCTCTACACTTCATCAGCATAGCGTCAAGTAAACCAACAAGTTTGGGGATCTGAAAATGCATTTTGGCAGTTTAGGGACTTAGATGACACCTCAAGACAAGTTCGATGACCGCCTACGTATTTTACTCTATATTGTAAAATTCAACAATGCAGCATTACGATTCAAATAAGATCTTTCTATTGCTCTATGATGCTATGTGTGAGTTAAATCTGGCTAATACTTGGTAACACAGATATTTACAGTAGAAAATGGCAGACCATGCTATGAATATTGAACAGAAAAAAGCACATAAACTGTGATCCCTGTTCTTGCCAAGTTAACCATAAGAAAAATGCATAATAAATTGATGAGCATAGAAGCATCTGGCATACAGTATTGTCGACAGGCAATGCTACTTTTCTGTATTAATTCTTATGGATCAATATTAAAAGTACCTTCTTAATAAATGTAAAAACTTCATGTTTTCATCAGGGCCATATTTGTACAGCGACATCCTGATCTTCAGGGCAGAGGGTACCTACAAGGAAATACAAATACACCAATCAAAGCAATATTCCAAGTGCTGGTTGCGCTTGGCAAGTGTAACTGAACTCAGCAGCGAGCATGCAGGATTATATACTGAGGCCTGCATATTCAACAGCTCCAAAAACATAACTAAATGAACTTCTGAAGCGATACATTTCATTAGATGATGATGGAGTTAAAGTTCAAGCCGTAAATGAACCACAGTATCGAGAATCTCCTATGTCCATACTCCATATGCAAAAAAGAACGTGTGTTTTTCTTTGACTTGAGAAGATTGTGTTCAACAGCTCGTTATAAAAAAAGTAAGAAAAAAAAAGGACAAGTAGAGCTAAAATAACTTGATAGAATTTTGACTTCTCAAATACCAATATGCCCTCTAAATGAAACAAGGGAGCATATAACTACTAGGAAGAAACTAAAAACACAAACAGTAGTGGCAGTATTAATGTTGCTCTTCAAACATAAACCAGTTCATGAGGATTGTATACAAAGTTGTAGAATCAGAATTTCAATAATGCTTACAGGATCCAGATTACATGTTACAATGTACTAGTTTTCTTAACTTGGAATTATCCCAAGCTGGCTAAGCAGGCTCATTTCACTTTAAGACACCTCCATGAAGCCCAATATAGAATTAAAGGTTCGATATATAGTGGGAAACAAACCAAGTGCGTACATCGGTTTCATATCCAAGCAATTACATATCATTAAACAACTGTAGTCCTCAAATGATTAAACAACTGTAGTCCATATCCAGAAAATCCCTCATCACTCAATCATGAGGCAAGACCATATCAGATAAGATGCCAGAACGATTCCGTATTCAAAGGAGCCCTTAGATAACTAACAGATTACGCTAGTTCAAGCATCTGATAAAAGTAGGGATGCAAGTTTTCTTTTCTCTGGATCATTGGGTCGATCAAACTAACCCAAACGAATTAATCCAGATTTCCAAGCAAGAAAGGTGAAAGAAAATGAACTAAGCAACCCACAGCCGCTCGTTGGTACCCACGTGCATCCCTGGATAAAAGTAAACCTAGGTCAGGAATCATTTTGCCGTATCAACAATAGCGGTTTGTTTGCTGGAGAATGGAGTTCACCAGTAAATCATGGAAAAACACACTAGAATTAACAGGTAAATTTTGATGCAGTCAGAAAAAAAAGGAAAGACTAAGCACGAGGGATTGCCTACATGAAATCATTTCATCAGCAATGGCAGCAGTGGATGGTCTCACCAGCAATCAAAGCATCCTCCCGGTTCTGACAATGTTTCATTGGCAGAAAATTGTGAGAACACTGAGCAAATAGAAGTGTCTTAACTCAGTTCAGACACTTGCCTCTCCTTGCTGGGCAAGGGTTGTTGTTTGGTAGTGCACTTGAATTCTAGCTTTGCCAGGCAAGCTTGCCTCACCTGGCAAGACAATTATTGCTCCCGGAGGAGAGCCAAATTAGCTCTCCTGTACGAGCAATCTCGTCTTGCATCTGACTCTCTCTACTGTTTTGTCTCAGGGCTGAGACAAGAAGAAAGATCCAGAAATCTCTACATTTTTGTTAGGCAAACCTTGCCCAGCTAGGAAGCTATCCCAAGCTGGCAAAAGAATTGAACAGACCCATAGTCTCCTGCCTATTGTTAACACAACAGCATGTTGTCTATGTCAACATATGCTGAGCTTCTACCATATGCATCTTAAGTAATGATATCTTGTTTTCCATTCATAACCGTCATGAGGCCTCTTTTCTTCCTTCACAGCCTCCCCAGGTTTCCAATGGGGCCAGTAAGACAAGATAAATATACCATTCTGGTCGACACTGGCTCACTGCAAAACTAGGGTACGACCAGGAATTTTTGTTATTCTCTTTTCAGTCATCTCAGTCCTAATTGCAGAAACATCTCCCCACCTGTCAACATTTGCATACATATTTGAAAGTGAGACATAATTTCCAGCATTCTTCGGCTCAATTTCAAAAAGCTTCTTTGCTGCGATTTTACCAAGCTCAATGTTACCGTGAAGCTTGCATCCACCCAGCAATGCACCCCATGCTCCAGGATGAGGTTTCCCGGGCATCGACATTATAAGCCCATATGCCTCTTTTAGCATTCCACAACGTCCAAGAAGACTGACAAGGCAAGCATAATGCTCACCAGATGGCACAATCAAGTAAACATTCTTCATCATAGCAAAGAACTTCTTCCCTTCTTCTACAAGACCAGCATGACTGCAAGCTGTTAAAACAACTGTAAAGACAGCATTATCAGGGGGAAGGCCCTCCGATAGCATCCGGGAGAAAAGTTCAACAGCCTTATTAGCCGAACCATGGAGACAATGACCTTGCATCAGCGAACAATATGAAAACACATCTCGAACTGGCATTGACTCAAACAAAACAGTAGCCCTCTCCAAGTTCCCACACTTCGCATTCATGTTCACAAGAGCAGCCAGGACAAGGACATTGTTCATATCTATCGAGTTCTTTGTGATGTAATCCTCAATCCACCATGCCAACCTGACATTACCCAATTGGGAGCATGCTGACATCAGACCAACAACAATAAGCTCGTCTGGGTGTATGCCTTGCTCTCGGAACTCATTGAAAATCCTCAAAGCCTCACCAGGGTAGCCATTCTGCGCATAACCTGATATCATCGCTGACCAAGAGAACACATCCCGGTCCTCTAACTTATCAAACAATGATCTAGCAACTTTCAAGTTCCCTGCCTTTGCATACCCACCAATCAACGAAGTGCATGCTGTGGCAGTTCTCTCAGGCATTTCATCAAACAGCCTCCTCGCGCTCTCCAAGTCCCCACACTTCACATACCCATCAACCATAACATTCCAATGTACGGCGTTCCAGTGGGGCATTCTATCAAACAGCTCTCTGGCGGCCACGATGTCACCATTGTTGATACAAGCCACGATAATGGCGGTCCAGGAAACCTCACTGGGGACGTCGATCTGATCAAATAGAGCCCGGGCCGCGGCGGCCGCCCCGCAACTCCCGTAGAACTGGATGAGCGCCGTGCGGACGAAGAGGTCGGCGTGGACGCCGAGGCGGATGGCGGCGGCGTGCAAGGCGCGTCCGGCGGGGAGGCAGGACGCGCGAGCGCACGCGCGGAGGAGGCAAGGGAATGAGAAGGAGTCGGGGCGCGCGCCCTGTCGGATGAGGCCGAACTCCGCGAGCGCGCCGCGGAGCGGGGCGTGGCGGGCGAGGGACGAGAGCACGGCGTTGCGGAGGCGGAGCGGGGGCGCGTGGGAGACGGGAATCGCAGCGACGAGCGAGGCGGCGACGGAGGGGCACCCGAGGGCGTCGCAGGCCGCGGCGAAGCGGGCGAGGAGGGCGTGGTGGCCGTGGAGGCCGAGGCGAATGATGCGGGCGTGGAGCTGCGCGAGGCAGCGAGTCGTGCGGCAGCGGCCGAGGAGTGTGGCCACCGCGGGGGATGGCCTGCTGGCGGCGGCGGCGATGGGGGAGGGGGAGGGGGAGGGGGACACGGAGGCATCCGCATTGTAGGTGGCGGCGAAGCGGGCGAGGAGGGCTTGGTGGTTGTGGGGGCCGAGGCAGAAGACGCGGGATTGGACCTGCGCGATGCAGCGGGTGGTGCGGCGGCGTCCGAGGAGGGTGGCGACCGTCGGGGATGGCCGGCCGGCGGCGGGTGTCATGTGGCTACGCCGGCGAGTGGGAAGGCGGCCAGGCGGGTCGTGGCATTTGCGTTTGCGTTGCCTTTCCTTTTGGAGTGGTGGGTCTCTTTGTTGGGAGTTGGGCTTGGGCCAATGGGCCTCTTTGGTGCTTGGCAAATTGGAATTTTCCAAAAACCTTTCTGGAAATCGGGTCCAAGTCCGTATTTGCTTCTTGAACCGCAAAACCAGATATCTAGCGTATAATTTTTGCAATGTGGTCCTTTTTTCCGTAAGAATTTTACATTTAAACTTTTGGCGGAAAGAATCCCAGAAACGGACCCCTAGCACGGCGTCAAAGGTCATGGCGCCGTATATACATGGCACGACGCCACAAGACACGACGCCATGCTGTTGCAATGGCGCCATGATTTTTAGCGTCGTATAGATTAACTAGACGATTGTGGAGCTAACGTGTCAAATAACGGCGTCAAAAGTCATGGCGCCGTATGTCAACAGCACGGCGCCATGACCTTTGGCGCCGTGCTGTTATACAACGGCGTCATGACCTTTGGCGCCGTGCTAGGGGTCCATTTTAAAAAAAATTCCGCCAAGGGTCCACATGTAAAATTTTACAGCAAAAGTGCTAAATTGCAAAAATTATACACATCTAGCCCCCTTCAAGTACCAAAACTGTTCATTTTATCTCCCTCAGCGGTTTGTATAGTGGTTTTTGCTGACGTGTCAGCAGGCACCACTTGTCAGCGTGGGCCCCACCTCTATTCTCTCTCCACTGCCGCCTCGCTCTTTGCAGCTATCGCCGCGGCCTCCTCCCCTCCTACCCGCCAGGTCCTTCCCGCGCCACTGCTAGACCCTACTCGCTGGAGTGCGGGGGTCAGCTGCTACTGGTTGCCTCCGCATTCACCGGCAAAGGAGCAGGGGCCTCGGCAGCTCCACGGCGGAGGGAGCAAGGGAGGGAGAGGTCGGAGAAGGAGGGGCGCACGGAGGGGATGACTGGGGTGAAGAGAGGCCGGAGCCAGATCTAGCTGTCGTCTGAGCTCACGCGGCCGGCTTCGGCGAGCCCAACCATGGCGCGGGCTGCCTGGAGCTCGAGCCCACGCCGTGCTTGAGGAGGAGCTCCGATTGGGCCGGCCGCCGCTGCTCGGCTCGGCCCGCGCAGCCGCCGATTGGAGAAGGTGGGGGAAAAGGAGTAGGGGCTCCTTTCTCTTGCGAGTTGGGGTCAGCAACTCCGCCGAGGAGCCGGCGGCAGGCAACAGCGCCGGGAAAAAACGCCGGCGGCGGGCAGCAGCATAGGGACCTACTCCTTTCTCCTGCAAGTAGGGGGCCAGCAACTTCGCCGAAGGAGCCTGCAGCGGGTAGCGGCGCAGGGAAAAGCCAGCGGCGGGCAACAAGCTGCTGGCGGGCGGCAGCACGGGAGGAGCTAGCAGGCAGCCGAGGAGGGAGGATGCGGCGGTGTAAAGAGAGAGGCGGCAGTGGAGAGAGAATAGAGGTGGGGCCCACGCTGACAAGTGGGGCCTACTGACACGTCAGCGAAAACCACCATCTAAACCGCCGAAGGAGGTAAAACGGACAGTTTTGATACTTGAGGGAGGAAACGCAGGACTCAACTCGATGTTCAGGAAGGTAAAAGGGACTTTTCCAAAAACCCACATTTCCTCTAAGAAAGGCTCAAGAATATCGAAAAATGGTTTTTACATAGAACTTTATTTTGGTATGATGAAAGTAATCATATAATTTCTAAAATATAATTTTATGTAATATTTTGATAAAGTGGTCATAAGTTATTGACGTCATCTCAACTTGTTGCATGAGGCCAGTCTCAGTGGGGTTTCATGAACATTAAATGAACTGTAATGTCAGCAATTTTGATGATGTGACAGTGTATTAATGAAGAGAGAGGTGAAATGAGTTTCATGGTGATGAAACCCTCTCTACACAATTAGCTAGATAGGTTGTGTCTTGCATGTAACCTTGGAATCAACAAAAGATGAAATTATGCATTGAGAAGTGTGTTTCATCATAGTTTCAACTATTTTTAGATGATGTTTCACTTTAGGTAACTGTGCAACGAAACTCCCCACTTGAGACGGGGGTGAGAGGATGGAAGAAAAAATTGCGATCATTGCACTTCCATCGATTCGATGCTTACTGAACGGAAAATCTGGAGGGATGATGTAACACCCTCAAATTTAAGTAAAGTTAATTTAGGATTTATTAGGTTAATCATTAGATTTAGTATAGGTAATTATAGAATTAAAGGAATAAATATGGTTAATAAACTATGAATAACTAGGGGAAAATAAAAGGATGCTCCACAACTTGATGCTCTCTAAGAGTAAAATGAGTTTTAAAACCCTAGAATAAAACTAGTAAAGGTTTGGTTCAAATCTGAATTCAAATCCCTTTTAAAATCCCTTGCAAATAAATAGAAAACACTTTTAAACGTAAATGGGCCGAAACCCTAGTTCTGGCCCAACCATCCCTCGCAGCCCAGCTCCAAAGTCTGGTTTCCCTCCCCGAATGCTCAGCCCCGCTTGCTCTCTCCTCCTTTCTCTCGCCGGCCCGCGGCCTGCCGCCTCCACCTCCTGAGCGCTCGCCGTCGTCCCCTCTCTCGCCTGGCGCAAGCCGCAAGGCCGCCGGTAAGCTCTAGCGCCGGAACGGCTTACACCGGCGAGCCTTGACGGCAGCGCAAATGGCGCCCGCGGCAACGCCACCTCCACCTCCCGAGCCGGTGCGCCGCCGTCGCCAGCGGTTACCACGCCGTCCCCTCTCTCTCAGCTTAACTTGACAGGCGGGCCCAGCTGCCAACACCGTCACGCCCCGCCGTCCGCTCCCTCCACCCTGCGCTCGGTGCACACGATCCATGCGGACCGAAGACCCCGTGTGCGTCCCGGCGCACGGCCGGTCCACAGCGCAGTGGTCGCGCTGGCTGGGTGGACACGGTCCATTGGACCGTTGGCCCAGAGGCACGCGGTCCACCGCGCCCACGACGCCGGCCCACGGAACAGTGCCAAGGCCGACTCCACACCGCGCCCACGACGTCGGCCCACGGAACAGTGCCAAGGACGACCCCACCCCAGCCGCGTTAGCCCTAGCAAATTGCTAGGTACACCCCGGTAAGTGTACACACAAGTGTATTTAGAGCCCTTCCTCACTTCCAAAAATTCCCCAAAAATACACAAAAATACTAGGAATATTTCTAAGCCTATTAGTACCATCCAATCCTTTTTAGCATGTCACTAGAGCCTAAACCCCATCATGCTAGATTCTAACCAATAGGAGGCCGCCATCACCTAGAAATCCCCCTTTCCATATCTTAGCCCGATAAATCCCCAGAAAATTCCCATAAATACTAGGATTATTATAAATATTTTCATATGCTTATTTCCCTAATATTTATATCCTAAGGCTAACCTAGCCATTAAACCACCCAAAACCCCGACGTTATGCCGCCCGTATAAGCCTTAACCTTGTCTAAAACCCCGTCGCCGTACCAACCGTCCATAAACCCCTAGGTTTCAATAGAATCCTAGCCATCTTGCTGCCCAAAGTTGTATAAGGAATTTCTAGTAATCCATATTCGGGAATTATTCCTTAGAAATCTATATATTTCCCGAAATACCAATAATCACCGTTTCGGCCATCCTCCAGGGAATTATTTAATAATTCTCTTCAAAATCCCCATCTTTAATCCATTAATTATTTTATATAATTAATGGGTTATTAGTCCAATCTCTAGCCTTTAACCCTTAGGGAAATCCTTCAAACCCCCGCCTTCCTTTCATTCTCCTTTTCCATTTACGAATTGATTGGTGTACTGTTATACTGATTGTTATTTTTCTATGTTTTATCGATAGCACGACCGGGCCCTGATGAGACGCTGAAGCTCCAAAAGGCCTAAAGCCCAGCCCGGTCAACATACAATATAAACCGCGTAAGGACGTCTAAGGACCGACAATGAAAGGCAAGTCTCATCAATAATATCGCATACTAAACTTTACCATTTCTACATCATAAGCTATATGGGGCATGATCTGAGGATATGCTCAGCATCGCTGTAGATATAGGATGCTTTAAGATTGGGAGTGGAAGGATGATCCCAAGGAGGGGATTCTATCCTAAGAGCCACTCTGATCCAGCTAAGGACCGGTTCATGGGAGAGTCTTTCTGATGCCCCGTACAACCACGCATGCCAAAAAGGTATGGCCTTCGGGAATACCTATTTATGTGAGGCCTTGACTCACACCCCACTAGCTAGCACTAGTAAACTGTCCCAAGGGGCCACGGCGGGCAACGGGTATGCTGGAGACAGCCCCAGACAGAGGGCTGGGACTGGTCGGCACGGGTCGCATGTGACAGGGCTGGTAGGGCCCATGGGCGATGCATGCCCACTATTTATGATGCATCCATACCCGGGTTGATGTCCTTTTATGGACGAATATGTGATCCCTGCTTAGACCCCAGCAGCACCCGTGGACAGAGCTAGTGTTTGGCTGTCTAGCAATAGATGCCAGTGGGCACGAGTCTCGTAGGGCAGTGTCTGCCTTAACGAAGGTAGGGACTGACCGGATGTGTGGTAGATAGGTACAACCTCTGCAGAGTGTAAAATCTATCTAGATAGCTGCAGCTCTCGGCATAGAGCTGATACAGTCAAAACCCCAATTGATTAGATTTCTTTTATTGCATGGGGAACCCGGACGGCAGGAGTGCCGATGACTGGGTTCTGGATGTAGTCTCGGGACTGGCAGTGAGGAAATGCCCCTCCAGGCCCAACTTTTACATTCATTTAATTATAATTCATATTATTGAATTTGTGGGATTTGCTGGGTATTCAATTCTGAATACTCACTCTTGCTTTCATTGTCATACAGGTTAGGACTCCAGGGCTAGGAGGCACTACAGCTCGTTCCGATGGAGGAATGAGTGCCCGCCCGCTCTTCGCTAGTTAAACGGTGTAAATCTATTTTAGTTTATACGTTATTCGCTGCTCATGGTACTAATCTATGATAAGATCTGCATCAGCGACCGATCCAGAACCTGATACAGGTAATCAAGGGGCTTCCAGATAAGGGGTCCCCACAGATGACTCCATGGGAGGACGGAAAAAAATGTGTGGAGGTGCAATGATTATGGGGGGCCTATTTATTTATGATGCTCCAACCGTTCCCAATACACTACTGCATATACCATTAACCTCATCGGCTCATACGAAGCGGGCCAAAACAACCTGCTTAGTTTAAGTCATTGTAAACGGCGTAACCTGTGCCGCTTAGAATAAGGCCATCATACGAAGTGGTGAAACTCATGAGCTGGTTCGGATATGTAAATGAAGCGGTGTAAAAATAAACCGGTTAGAATGATTGTTTATCCTAAACAGTGCATTATATGCCGGCTAGAATAGTCCTTTACCGGAGCAGTGACCCGATTGGTTTGAAAATTTAAAATGCATATTAAAAGTTGAAGCGCGGACCTATGTGTGCTTGTAAAACCGAGGACTTTTTCATCTTGCGATACAAGTTGAAGCTACTTTTTAGATAATGTGAATATGCTCTAATTGGACAAGTTTCACAAAATCAACAAATATTTTTTTAGATAACGAAAAATCAACAAATATATAGTACCCAATTGTTGCCATCAGGATCCACGGGTGTCGCCGCCTATCGGATTTGCACACTTTGAAATCCAAATTCTCTTGAACATTTATCTCACATTTTTATCGCACAAATTAAACTCCGTAAAGATTATTTCCAGTTACGAGACACACTAGCTAGATCCATCAAATTAAACCCAGCGAGCGCGCAGGGGACGGTAGATTTACATTGAGCTCATCACAAAAGCAGCACAACACACATCAAAATCCAGCCAGATCAAAGCCCTGTACAAGCAAGGTTTTGACGCGGCACGCACGCCGCATCAGATGGACGGAGCTCAGCAGCCGCTTCACTTCTCGAAGTAATCCTCGGTCCTGCCCTTGAAGCCGATCTGGCCGAATGTGAGGACGATGAACAGGCCCAGGTGCCACGTCACCAGCCACAGCCTGCAAACAAACGAGTTTCCTTCGTCTGTCAGTCACAACCGCATCACACTCGAATTCAAATGCTGCTGCCGCCGCAACACTACACGCACGCGCGCAAGCAAGCAAGCAGAGAGCGTGCGCGAGATGCAGTGTGCATGTGTGAGAGCCTGACCAGAACTGGGAGGTGGCGGGCGGGGGCGTGGGGAAGTGCGCGAGCTCCTCGCCGATGCTGGAGAAGAAGAGGCCCGTGAGGCTGTTGCCGTTGATGACGGGGACGCTGGACGGGCCGATCCACCCGATGAGCCCGAAGCCGATCACGCTCAGGTCCCTCCGCAGCCAGTCCCGGGGAAACCTGACGAGAAGGGGAAATAAAAACGCCGAGGTTGATCAGCAACAGTTACACAGCAGAGCCCACGCACATCGATCGGTCAACAAAGCTAGGGCTAGGCAGGTTCGTAGTACTCACGTCATGCAGGTGATCCTGCCGTTCCTCTCGAGGTTCCTCGTCATCAGCGGGTTCCTCGCTGACACCCGGCCGCCCCGCACGAAGCCTGCAACACGCAAGGATCGATGATCGAGCATTTCAAACACAGCGTCCGTGCCAGTTTCTTCTCCACCTGCAACTGCAATGCAAGAGGCAGTTTAGGAAAAACAAGTGACCACGTACTGGAAGAGAAAGCTGGCCGGCTGGCGAGGGCGGCGCCGGCGAGGCCAGAGACGGCGGAGGAGGAGGAGGCGGCCATGGCTCTGTCTGTATCGGTTTGCGGCGTTGCGGGGGGTGCTGCGGCGCCGTGCAGACGTGCAGTCGAGCGCGGGTCTTATTTTTGTGGCGGGTGCAGCGAGTCTGGGGAGAGTCGGAGCGTGAGGCGGAGATGAGACCGCGCGGATTGTTGTGGGGGCTCGGCTGATGTGGAACACTTGCAGTGGATGGGATAGATTCAAGGCTCCGCGAGGGGCCTATGGGAGCGCTCCACTTGGATAATGTCTGGATAAGATATTTATGTACTCCGTATGGACGCACAACAGCACGAGTGAAACTTGTCGTGGGCTTCTTCTTGTCAAAAGGAGTAGGAAAAAGTCCTTTTGACCCCCCTCGACTATTGCCGTTATCCGATTTTCCCCCTGAACTGCAAAACCAGGTATTTCGCCTCCTCCAACTATCGAAACTGTCCATTTTACCCCCTCGACGGTTTTGACCCCGGTATACGCCGATGTGGCAGCGAGCCCTACATGTCAGCGTGGGCTCCATATGACATATTCTTCTCTCTCCCCTCCATTCTCTCTCCTCCATCCCCTTTCTCTCTCGATCTCCCCATCTGCCGCCGCCGACCCCAGGGCGCGGGATCCCGACCTTCGACGGCGCGGAGCCGGACGCAGGCGACGCGGCAGCGACACGGCTCCGGCTCCGCAGGGGTGCGGGGCGGGGTGGAGCGCCGGCGGCCGCCGCGTGGGGCACGCGGCGACCGCGGGGAATGGCGCCATGGAGCCGGACGCGCGCGGGGACCCGGGCGAGGGGCCGCCGGGGCGCTGAGCGGGGTGGAACGCCAGCGGCCGCTGCGACCGCGGGCACGGCGGCATGGAGCCGGACGCGGCAGGGACCCGACCGAGGGGCCGCCGGGGCGCGGAGCGAGGTGGAGCGCCGGCAGCCGCAGGCACGGCGGCATGGTGCCGGACGTGGCGGGGACCTAGCCGAGCGGACGCTGGGGCGCCGAGCGGCGCAGGAGCACCGTCGACGGTCGTCGCGACCGTGGGGACGGCGGCATGGAGCCGGACGCGGCGGGGAGCCGGCCGAGTGGCCGCCGGGGCACGGATCGGCGCGGGAGCGCCGTTGACAGCCGCACGGGGCACGCCGTGAAGCAGGGCATGCCGCGGGTGCGTGGATGGATGGCGTGGCCGCCTTTGCCGGATCCGGCCGCCGCGACGAGCGCCCCCTCCGCGCGTCTGCCCTTGGCATCGTCGGCGGCGGCGGCAGAAGGGGATGTTGAGAGAGAAAGCAGATAGAGGAGAGAGGGAATGGATGGAGAGAGAAGAACGTGTCATATGGGCCCACACTGACATGTAGGGCCCGCTGCCACATCAGCGTAATCAGCGTAAACCGGGGTCAAAACCGCTAAGGGGTAAAATGGACGGTTTCCATAGTTGGAGGGGGCTGGATACCTGGTTTTACGGTTTAGGGGAGAAAATCAGACAACGGTAATAGTTGAGGGGGTCAAAAGGACTTTTTCCAAAGGAGTATGGCCTCTATTTGGGCCAGAATGGCCAACCAAACGGCCTTTAGCAATGTTTCGGCTTGCAGTGACGGGCTGCACTGGGCTGTTTGGTTGCAATTTTCTTGGACTCGGGCTGTGGGCAGAGACAACAAAATTGCATACAAAGAAACAGGAATACTATGTATTTTCTATAAGATCTTTTTCATCTCCCACCGTTTGAGATCCGTGTTAATATTTTAATGAAATATTTCAATATTTATTTTAAATAAAGTTGGTGAATGTTGAAAAAAAAACCGAGCCAAAATATTGGTTAATGTCGAGTCAGAATGTTGGTTCAACTTTTTATAAAAAAGATTGCTTCAGTTTTTTTTAAAAAAACAGCTGGGTTCAACTTTTTCTTAAAAAATACTTATTCAATAATTGTTTATCTAATAATTTCTTGTGTTAAAATATCAAACGAGCCGTCGTCTTGAATTTGATTTTGGCCTTGACGAAACACTTAAATAATTTTCGATGGCATATAGAAGCACCGAATAAAAGGATAGGTCAATTGCCCTCTATGTGGCCGGTGATGCCGTGGCTTGCCATGTGCGGGGAGAAAGCAAGCAAAAAAGAGACAGAGCAGGCTCTGTTTGGAGCGCTCTGAGTTACCCTGTTCTATTTGGACCCTGTTTCGCATGACTTCAACTTCACATTTTGTTGCTTCACTTTTAAACTCTAGCTGGAGTCTGCTTCACGTGGAGTTGGAGCTGTCTTGGTGGAGTGTTTGGCTAAAAGGGTACTCCGGCTCCATAAAATAAAAATTTAAAGATGGATTTACATTGTTGTCCCTGACTTGTGACCCCACCTGTCATGCTCTCGTATCTTCTTCCTCAAATGAGACCCAGGCAGCGAGAAAGAGATCTTCTCTTCTCTTTACTTTTTGAAAGAGGAATAGGCCCGGTGTCTAACGCTTTCTTCCATTCCGTTGCTTCAACTCTTTCTTTCGCGGCGAATAAAATTGGTTAGACTGATCGTACCTTACTCCGATTAAAAAAGAATCGATTTTTCTCGTTGATGGACGAACAGCACAAGCTTGGCCCGGTGTCTAACGCTTTCTTCCATTCCAGGGCACAACGCTCGGCCCCGAATCCAAGCACAAGCTTGTCCGGCGCGGGTGCTGAGCCGGCGGCTCGACCCTAGCGGCCCACTCTAACTCTGCCGGAATTTTTAGAGTTCCGCGGCTAAAGTCCCTGACTTACTTAAAGATAAAAGAACCGTTTACAGCGCCAGCATTGGCAAAGCCAAAGTGTTTTCCTCAGAACCTCACAACCGTTCACGGTAGCTACCTATTAGACGAAGCCCAAAAAACAACCCACCAAAAACAGTGAAAGAGCTGTTACATCACAGTGGACAACAAGAAACGAACTCGATCTCTATCCTGCCGGTGCCTCAGTCATCTTCCAGCCATTCATAATCATCTCCCTCCAGGGACATTGTCATCTCCAATTCCCGCAGCCTCCAGCTCCAGTCTTCAGCTCCCATCGATTGCTTCTGCCCTTACATTTTCACCAGTTTTTCAGTCTCACCGGTCTTGTGACAATTTGCTTCAGCTTCAAAAGATAACCCGAGAGCTCTTCTTGCTCTTGCTTGTCTGCTGGACACAGAATTATCCAATTCTGTGCCAGCCTTACCACCTTTGCCAGGAGAACTTCTGCACTCTGCCAAAACACATTTTGGAAGCACAGGTCATTCCTACATTTCCATAAACCCCACAAAGCAGCTGCACTAAGAATATTTATAGCTGTCACTTTGTCCCAATAGACTCAAAGGACCCACCAATATCTAATCCTACAACTTCTGAAATATTCCTCCACATATCTTTGGCCGCAACACGTTCAAAAAACAAATGTTGGCAGTTTTCTTCCTCTTTACAGAATAAGCATCTATTATCCTCTATCTTTTGCCTAACACAGAGGTTATCTCTAGTCAACACCTTATTCTTAGACAACAACCATAGGAAGAAATGAACCCTTGGGGGAATCTTTAGGTTCCAAATGTTTGGGATAAATATATAGGTTTTATTCCCCTAAAGTTAATGATTCTGTAAAGTGATTGGGAGGAGTAAATCCCACTAGAGCTATAACTCCAAATCATTGCATCTTCTTCTTTAGTAAAGGAAATGGTTGAGGCTAACTGCACAACCTCTAGCCAGAGATTCCACAGCCTCTCATCCATTGTTCTTCTAAAAGTGCATTTTAGAGATTCCCCATCCCACAACTTATTTACAGTCCCTGTTTTCTCATTAACTATAACATAAAGCTCTTAGAATTGTATTGCCAGGCTGAAATTTCCTAACCAATTATCCTCCCAAAACTTAACTTTCCTGTCATTCCCTATCCTCCATCTAAAACCTAATCTACCTGTCCTAGCTGCCCACATGAAACCCTTAAAGAATTGTGAAGCATGCTGATCCTTAGTGCAAAAAATATTTGGCTTCTCAGTTTTATATTTGAAATCTATAAGCTCTTTCCATAGCTTACCCTCATCAACCTGGTACCTCTGTAACCAGGATCCTAGTAAACACGGATTTAAATCTCTCAAGTTTGGCACTCCCAGACCTACATACTCTTTTAACATTGAGACACTTTCCCAATTTACCTCTGCCGGAATCGTTAGCCTCATACAATTTCTCCGCGGAGGCGTGCTACAGCATGTGGATTGGCCAGCGGCGCGGACGGGGGAGCCGCGGGATGGGGCCGCCCGCAGCTTGGTCGGCGGCGCGAGCGTCGAGGTCACAACGGCGCGGGATGGGGCCGCTTGCGACCGCACGCGGTGGTGGCGGGGCAGGAGCCGTCGGCGGCGGGATGTCTAGGAGGCGTTGCGAGGAGGTCACTGGAGGGAGGCGCTGATGGATTGGGTTGGTCTCGGTTGGGTCGATGTTAAAAGAAAACGAACCGTTTTTTCTCGTATAACCAGTGGCATTGTTGAGTAATTATATCTGAACTTCACATCTAGGTATATATTTGGTGTTGCTGGAGTTGCAAAAGAGGTACTCCACCGAAATGAACTAGAACTCTGCAAACTCGAGTTGGGCTGCTCCACAAATTAGCAGAGTTGAGGTATTTGGCTGGCTCTACTCAACTCTAGACTGGAGTTTGGAGGGAAGCTATGCCAAACAGTCATATAGATCCACGAGTCCACTGTAGTACAATAGCAAACAAACGTGACACAAAATAAAGAGTACGGCTGCTGTTTCAGGTTCACGGAGGAGAGGAGGTGGAAGAGTTCAACTAGATCTCGGGAGGCTGCCGGCTCCCCAAACCAGCACAATTTCCTCATTCGCACAGCACTGCGACTGATGGCAAACGAAACAAACAAATGCGACACATGTCCTGATCCAGAATTTCCGGATGCGTCCATGCCGCGCGCACAGCATCCAGCTGCTCACGGCCGGCACAGAGCCGCCTCCCTTGGTCACGCTTGCCGCCGACCTGCGCGTCAGATCGGACAGCGAGCGGAGCTCATTCGAATTCGAAGCTGCAGTTGGCGCTTGGATTCTTCTCTCAAATTCTCAGTTGACTTGAACAACGGCTGTCGTGCACTCACGCTCGGATCCAGTGCGATTTTCCGTGGCAGGTCCTATCGTCGCGAAGGAAGCGGTGAACGATTGGAGTTTGCCGGACACGGACGGCTCCAACTTGAGATTCACCCGTGCCACCAAACACTCGCCTTCGCCTTACAAGGACAAAATGTGGGGAGGTGGCCCGTCGTCAAACTCCGTCCATGCCCCAGTCAAAAAGGCAACAACAACAAGGCACAGTTAACTGAGATCGAATGGAGATGTCGACCGGTTTCCATCCACATGCGTCCAGATCCGCCGCGCAACGACAACGCACGGCACGGGGCGCACGGCAGTGATCGGGAGAATCCGGAGAAACTCGCCCGCCGATTAGTGAGCTCATGGAACTTTTGATCGGTTGCTGGTGCCAAAAGCGGAACAGTTCTTGAGGTGCAGCGGAAGAAAGACAGTGACGGGGAAAGAGATGCCAACAGAAAAGAAACGGGAACACGTACGTGCGTGGGGGCTGTGTGGGTTAGGCTTTGGTCAGGAACTGCGATCGCGAGGTGTGGGTGTGGCCGGTCTGTCAAAGCTCACTCCAACTCCGCCACTGCGCTGAATCGCTTGGTTCACTGAACGTAGCATAGAACAGGAGGCTGGTGGCGGCTGAGGACAGTGAAGAGTGTGCAAAAGGAGGAGAGGCATTGCCCAGCCGCACAAGTGCAGGCACCTTGTGCTTGTGGGCGTGGCGAGTCCTACAATCCAACTGCACATTCTCTGTAGCTACTGCGACCTGTGAGAGTTTTTCCACGTACAGTGCCGTTGGTCCTCGGCCTAAAGCTTGGCGTCCTTTTCCTACAGGTAGATTATCTGCACGAGTCGTAATAAGCGGCATCTCGCTGTCTCTAGTTGCAGATCTCTGAGGGCAATACAATCCCGACAAATGAAAAGGCCATATGTGGCTGCGGAAGTTTAGCCCGTGTTTAGTTCGTGAAAACATTTCGTGAAAAGATTTCGGTTTTTGATTTTATCAATTTAGAAGTAGTAAATGTAGACGAAAAAGGTGGAAAGTTATATCGATAGGTTGGAAATCTCAAGACGAATCTAACGATGGTAATTAGAGGGTAAGTAATCCATAACTAGCGGATGATTACTGTAGCACTACTGTTGCAAATCATGGATTAAGTAGAGTCATTAGGTTCGTCTCGCGATTTACAGTCTATCCATATAACTTTTCACCTTTTTCGTTTACATTTAATACTTCATGCATCAAAAATTCTCCTTTGATGTGATGGATGAAAAAATTTCGAGTGAGGCCTTAGCAGTGAAGAAGTGGAGAGAATCAGAACGAGCGAGATGCTTCCTTCAGTTCAGTCCTTGACGGCACTGCTGCAAAACCGCAGCGCGATTACCGTTGACATTACAGGAGAAACGACGAGACCCCAGCTGAAAACTTCGAACGGATCCAAGCCGCACCAAACTGATACAAACAGGCAACAAAGAGGACAGAGCACAAATAATAATGCTCCACTAGCTATCTCTCCAGCTAACAATAATGCATACTCCCTCCGTTCCAAAATAGATGACGTTATGGGATGCGTGCCGGTCAAACTTTCTCGACTTTGACTAGATTTGTAGAAAAATGTGCAACATTTTCATCTCCAAATAAATTTGTTAAAAAAATAGACTTAAAAATCTTTCCAATGATACTAATTACTTAGCATAAATATTTATATATTTTAATATATAATTGTCGGTATTTTGAAAATGTTGACTTCTCGAGAAGCGAGAATGACATCTATTTTGGAACGGAGGGAGTACCTTATAGTTCTTCGGGTCACAAAGTCCTGTAGCATTATAAAAATCAGTACAGTACTGTATTAACTAGCAAGGTGGCCCGCGCAAATTGCGCGGGAAGCTAGCTTTTTAAGTTAATATTTAGATACTTTATTTTAAAATAAATAAAAATAAATAGTTATATTTATCCATGTCATTTTTTAAAGATGAATTCATGAGAAAAGAAATATAGAAACATATTTATTTGTATTACCGGCTTGGTGGCTGTCGGCTCTACCTGACCAAGAGTGTCGTGAGCAAGTAGCGACATAACCTAATTGCATTCAACGGAGAGAGAGGCAATGTAGTATTGTTTTTCTACTCTATTTTCTCAATTGACACGATTGCTACTACAACGGTCATGTCATGTTTAGCATCTTCGACGACATCATCATGGAGCTTATGGGTCTCAAGATGAAATAGTTCTCCTTTTCATTTTGTGCACAATTATTTCAACCCGAGCTATTATTTGTTTGTCATTAGGTTCATGTCATAACATGTAAGTTATTTCGTTTAAATTTAATATTAATAAGTCTACCACTTTCTAGTAATATTTTAAGTATTCTGTTTTCCTACAAAATGTTTAACTAATATTATTTTGGCTTGTAGTATTCAACAACAATATCAGGAAATAGGTACTGCTAGGTTTTCCTCCATGCCGCCGTCACCTTGGTCCTCCTTGCTCTCTCTTCTAGCGGTCTCACCAAAATCCAGAGTGGGGACCCGTCTCCTTTACAAATTTAGTTTTAATCACATCCTAATTTCTTCTAGGGTTTATGTTATCTCTAGCGCCAGCACAAAGTGGTGGTGATAATTGCACATTGGAATAAGGTCTCTCTGAATGTCAGTGTTCTTTTAGTGGATACATTCTCTTTGCCAGCAGTAGTTGGTTAAAGGTCATTTTGTACCAAATTAATTAATAAATATATAAAATATAGAATTTTCAAAAATAAGAAAAATAACATATTATTTCTATATAAATTGGCAATAAAATAACATAATAAAAGAGTCCAAATCAAATACAATTAATAAACACCTGAATTTCAAACAAAATAATGAAAAAAGTTTTTCATTTTTCATTTGTAATGGGAAGCAAACTCCATATATAAAGATACCTTTTTAGTGTATTTATTTAGTAATTAAATTTTAAAATATGGAGTTGTGCACACATGAAACTGAACCAAAATATAGAAGGAAGAGATGGGAGCGCAATTGGATGATGAATTTGCGCGGTCATAAGCAATAAAATTGCCCACCCGTACAGTGTAGCTAGGAAGAGTTGTATCATAAAATTCTCGATAGATATGAGTTGTTGGCCAATGCATGCAAAAGGTGACGATTTTGTTTTATCCAATGGGAGGGGTTTAGTCTCTATCAGATAAAACAAACCAAGAAGAAGATTGTACAAAGTTGTCTATCTATCTTACTATACTAAGCGTGAGTAGGTATTTCTTTCTTTCTTTCTCTATGGATAACCATGACAAACTAATACATTAAAGGGTTTTTTGTAACTTATGTGGAAAAAGTTTGCAATAGATGACGATTGATTGGCAGAGCTGATAGTTTGAGCACATTGTTTCTAATTTTTCTATACCAACTATTGTTTTTCTTGATAAATACTAATATGACGCACTCTTTTAGTTATTTTTAAAAAAGTTATCGTTCACAGTATTTTATTTTTTTATACACATATATAAATATCTCTTTATCTAATTTACTTTAGTTTTACCTACTACAGAAAACAGCATAGCTTACTGCACATATACATATGCGCACACTCATCCAAATTTTTCATTTGCCCATATAGGTAGCGGCGGGTCCCTAAATCTTTTGAAGGCACATCGAGAACTATGATTTTAGCTACATAGGAACCAAACACATGATTTAATGGCTAAAGAAAAAAATATTAACAACATGACATCATATGAAACCAAAACATGTTTATCGGTTAAAGTGAAAAATATTAACGATGTGCCATCATATGGACCAAAACTAAAGATGGCAACGGGTAAGATCCGCGCAGATATAGGCTTGGAGGATCCGTGCCCGTGCCTGCGATCCGCTACGGGCAGAAAATCATGCATGTGGATATTACATGCCCGCTGGCACGCTCGTGACCCGCAAGCGGCAGGCGGCCGAAGACGGCAGGTTAGGGGACCGAGGGCATTGGGCTCGCGGCTGAGCCGCCGGGGATGGCGGGTGTCGAGCAGGAGGACAAAGTTGGAGTCGGCGTCGAGCCGTCGACGGACAGTGCACCGGCGGATGGGGAAGGGCGGAGGATCGCAGGCGGATGGCGAAGGGCGGAGGATGGCCGGCGGCAGAGCATCCCTTGGCGCTGGGCAGCGGCTTTGAAGGCCACGACAGAGCAGCACTTGGCGGCAGGCGACGAAGGTGGTCTGGAGTAGGCCTTGGCGGCCGACGGCGCAATAGCACATAGGGCCGACAGCGCAATAGCACATAGGGCCACGGAGGAGCCCTTGGCAGTCGGCAGCGGAGCAGCCCTTGGCGGCGTCCGGCCGATCTCGGAGTGCCCCCTCCTAGAGCGTTTGTTGCGGCTGCAGGCAGGAATGAGTGAGGTGGGATGGCGGTTGGGCTGAAACCCCAACTCAATTTTATATACTTGGGGATTTTGGGGCCACATGTCAGTTGGTGGAGCGGGTGTGGAGGATTCGCGAATGCGATCCTATTTCTTTATGCTCGTGAACAAATATCCGTTGGGTCCAAAGTTGTGCCCGTGCCCATGCCCGTGGGCACAGACTTTGACCCGCATCCGCGATCTGTGGGCACGCAGATATTCTGTGTCCGTTGCCATCTTTAACCAAAATATGTTTTAATGGCTAAAGGGAAAAATATTAACTACATACCATGATATGTTTACTATTCTTTGATAGAACATTAATTATTTCTTTTATAGGCACGTGATGAGAACTTTATATTATAATTTAACCAAATGTTGCAGACTCCTTATTGTGCATTGGAAAAGCCACTATTCTTTTTTCCTTTCATATGTCTTGGATGCGGTTTTTTATATTTGACATAGACTCATACTCTTGTTTCCTACGCCCTCTGTTCCAAAATATAGCTCACTCTAATTTTTTTGAGAGTCAAACTATCTTATCATAAAATAGTTTAGAATGACTTATAATTTAGAATGGAGGGAGTATTATAAAATCAATAAATTAGTCTTATTTTATTCTAATTCTGAATCGACACACATTGCTAGCATAATGATTAAATTACATAAAGCATAATTTGCAACGGGAGCACGTGACCTAGGAACTAATTGAGATACACACATTGCTAGCATATGATTAAATTACCTATAGCATAATGAGGTGTATAGGGTACCCAAGTCCATATCTTCCTAGTTACATAATTGGTATTAACATAATTACTATTAACGTATATGATATGGTTTAGAAAAAAATAATAAGCACGTGTTCAGCCACTTGATCCATCAACCGGATCGAATATTATTAACGTGTATGTATTGGAAATATTCGAGTCGTATCGGACAAGGACTTCAGTGTGATTTGCTATTTTTTTTAATTCTTTTTTTCCAAATTAATATGTGTTTTTAAGCCAGATCGTCTAGACCGTTGGATCTTCATAAAATCCAACGGTGAAGGTTCTTCTCTTTTTTAGATTAATGTGGGATTTTCTAGGCCCTCTCGGTGAATCTGGTGGAAAAAATATTAACAACATGACATCATATGAAACCAAAACATGTTTATCGGCTAAAGTGAAAAATATTAACGATGTGCCATCATATTGACCAAAACTAAAGATGGCAACGGGTAAGATCCGCGCAGATATAGGCTTGGAGGATCCGTGCCCGTGCCTGCGATCCGCTACGGGCAGAAAATCATGCCCGTGGATATTACATGCCCGCTGGCACGCTCGTGACCCGCAAGCGGCAGGCGGCCGAAGACGGCGGGTTAGGGGACCGAGGGCATTGGGCTCGCGGCTGGGCCATCGGGGATGGCGGGTGTCGAGCAGGAGGACAAAGTTGGAGTCGGCGTCGAGCCGTCGACGGACAGCGCACCGGCGGATGGGGAAGGGCGGAGGATCGCAGGCGGATGGGGAAGGGCGGAGGATGGCCGGCGGCAGAGCATCCCTTGGCGCTGGGCAGCGGCTTTGAAGGCCACGACAGAGCAGCACTTGGCGGCAGGCGACGAAGGTGGTCTGCAGTAGGCCTTGGCGGCCGACGGCGCAATAGCACATAGGGCTGACAGCGCAATAGCACATAGGGCCACGGAGGAGCCCTTGGCAGTCGGCAGCGGAGCAGCCCTTGGCGGCGTCCGGCCGATCTCGGAGTGCCCCCTCCTAGAGCGTTTGCTGCGGCTGCAGGCAGGAATGAGTGAGGTGGGATGGCGGTTGGGCTGAAACCCCAACTCAATTTTATATACTTAGGGATTTGGGGCCACGTGTCAGTTGGTGGAGCGGGTGTGGAGGATTCGCGAATGCGCATCCTATTTCTTTATGCTCGTGAACAAATATCCGTTGGGTCCAAAGTTGTGCCCGTGCCCATGCCCGTGGGCACAGACTTTGACCCGCATCCGCGATCTGTGGGCACTCAGATATTCTGTGTCCGTTGCCATCTTTAACCAAAACATGTTTTAATGGCTAAAGGGGAAAATATTAACTACATACCATGATATGTTTACTATTCTTTGATAGAACATTAATTATTTCTTTTATAGGCACGTGATGAGAACTTTATATTATAATTTAACCAAATGTTGCAGACTTCTTATTGTGCATTGGGCAAGCCACTATTCTTTTTTCCTTTCATATGTCTTGGATGCGGTTTTTATATTTGACATAGACTCATACTCTTGTTTCCTACGCTCTCTGTTCCAAAATATAGCTCACTCTAATTTTTTGAGAGTCAAACTATCTTATCATAAAATAGTTTAGAATGACTTATAATTTAGAATGGAGGGAGTATTATAAAATCAATAAATTAGTCTTATTTTATTCTAATTCTGAATCGACACACATTGCTAGCATAATGATTAAATTACATAAAGCATAATTTGCAACGGGAGCACGTGACCTAGGAACTAATTGAGATACACACATTGCTAGCATATGATTAAATTACCTATAGCATAATGAGGTGTATAGGGTACCCAAGTCCATATCTTCCTAGTTACATAATTGGTATTAACATAATTACTATTAACGTATATGATATGGTTTAGAAAAAAATAATAAGCACGTGTTCAGCCACTTGATCCATCAACCGGATCGAATATTATTAACGTGTATGTATTGGAAATATTCGAGTCGTATCGGACAAGGACTTCAGTGTGATTTGCTATTTTTTTTAATTCTTTTTTTCCAAATTAATATGTGTTTTTAAGCCAGATCGTCTAGACCGTTGGATCTTCATAAAATCCAACGGTGAAGGTTCTTCTCTTTTTTAGATTAACGTGGGATTTTTTAGGCCCTCTCGGTGAATCTGGTGGCTCCTTTTGCTTCTGTTTTAATAAGATAATAGATTACAAGCAATGTGCATTGCTGTAACAGATGCTGTTCGTGCATACAGTAACGCAGCAAGGTACTGCCTCCTGTAGTCCTGCACTTGTATGGGACCATTTATATCCTTCAATATAAAATTGCGTTCTAGAAGTATTTTGGCCCCCGGACCTGATGCAAGACTAGGGAACCCATGATGATGGCCGGCCGGGGCACCGGACACCGTTAAGACGACATCAGAACCGCAACACCTAGATGGCTCATGGCTAGATAAAGATGTTCCCAGAGAGCCAGACTAATTGTATTTCTTTTCATCATGCAACTCCTGAACTAGTAATCTGATGGTTTGTTTTATTCTCTTTATTCTTTTTTATTACGGGCCAAATCGGAAGCCAATAGAAAGTTTGACTGATCTTCTTCTCACCCGAAATTCTGAGTCATTGGATCCAAAAGGGTCTGGATCCCCTCACTCTCTCCACCTTATGTCTTCCCCACGCGCTCCACTCCCGACGCCTTCTTCTTCGTCGCGCCCAGGTCTCCCCGTGCCCGCCCGCCGCCCAGCCCTCTCCTCACTCCTCCGGCAGACCCTAGCCCGCCCACGTCGGCCGCCTTCGGCCCCTCCCGCCGCCACCTCCCACCACCGGCGCAGCCTCCGACCACCGCCGTCTACTCCATCAACGCCCCCACCGCCGACCCCATCAACGCCTCCACCCCGGCACTGGCCCAACCGCCGTCCCCCGTCGTCCGGCCTCACTGTCCCCGCGCCCGCCTTCCCCGCCAGGCCGGCCTGCCGCCGTCGGCCCTCCCTCTAAGGCTGGTGGTGAGCACCGGCCCTCGGCAACCCCAAACCCTAACCCCAAACCCTAATCTCGAACCCTAACCTCGCTGGAGAAGCTCGCCGGAACCAAAAAAAGACCGCGAAATTAGAGAAGAGGGTGGTGGGTGGGAAGGAGCTTCGTTTCACCTGGGTGAGCTTTAGCTTAAAAAAACGTCTCCCATTCTGCTTTTCGTTTGGCTTTGGCCAACTCACTCGAGTGATTCCTCCGTCTCACTGGTCTGACAGCTACTTGGAACGGCGGACGATCACACGGTGCCTCGAGAGATCTCGCGGAAACGAACAGGAAACCAAATGATACTGGATACATAAAGTAGATCGAGATCGGATCGTACGCGAACCGTACGGAACAGTAAGTACCCCCCGGCCCGGGGCCCTCCAGCATCCCAAGCTCGTGTCACGTTGCCGGGAGGACATGCACGGTGACACGCAGCACGCGTATAGATACTAGACTGCAGTAGCGATATCAATTAGCCTCTTTAATTTGGACGAGATATTCGCCGACATCAACTGAAGTCCCGGTCCCGGGCGAGCTAGTTTGGCCTCTGTGATACGCAGAGAAGTACTTGACCTCCTCCTAAACGCCCGTCGGCAGCCGGACAGTACGCCCCCCTTCGTCGCCGTGCAGCTTGCGCCTGCGGCCTACCACCGCGCCCCGGCGACGATGGCTCTCGCGCTGCTCCTGCGATCTAGCAGTACACACATCGTAACATCATACCTTTTCTTTTTAACACATCGTAACATCATACGGTAGGCGCGCGGCGCGGCACAGGCTCGCGATCGGCCCCCGCCACGGGAGAAAGATGGTGACCGCCGACCCGTTTCCGTGTCGTTGGAGACGGGAACCCCAACAGGAAACGTGCAGTGCACGCTGATCCGCCTGGACCACCGCACGCACACCAGCGAGGCAGCGACCCGGACCCGGCCGGGCGCGCGCGCAGCGGCTGCTCTCCTTCGCTGCTCCCGCTGGCACCCGGCCACGGGCACCGGCGCGCGTGGAGAAAACCGGGAGGGCAACGCGGCGCCCGGTGAAGACGCGCGCCACGCGCCACCGCGCCCCCGCAGTCCCGCACGGCCGGTCCCGCGGGCCGCGGGTACCACCCCCGGCCGCGGGGCGCTGTACGTCGGAGCGGAGCCGCGCGTGTGCGCCCCTCGCCGCGCCCACGCGTCCCCGCCGCACGGCCGTGCGCCACGCCGCGCCTTGCAGGACAGCACCGTCACGTCACCCCCCGGCCGGTTCCCGTCGACGCCACGGCAGGCCGGCATGCGCCAGCAGCCACGGCGGCACCCCGCACTGGCACGCGATTGAATGGCGCGCAGAGGAACACGGTGAAATAGTATCACGCTAGCTTGCCTGGGCCGGCTGCGGCTGCGGCTGCGGCTGGACCCCCTCCATCGCTTTCGCGGGGAGGGACTGTGAGGGAGACGCCTCGCGGGAACACAGGCGCCAGGAGCAGTAAATGAGGCGACGGGCGAGCCATGAGCAGCAGAGCAGAGCAGAGGCGGCCCCTGCCTGCCTTTGACCGGAGTCTACTACCGCTACAGCGCCACGCATGCCGTTATATATAAGCCCGCGCGGCTAAACTGATCCAAACACAGAAGCGCTTACTGCTTACTACTCGATCGAAGCAGAAGAGGGCACACGGGGCCGCAAAGTGGGAGGGATGGCCGCGGCTACTACTACTATACCACGATCACGATAGAGGACCTGCCCGCCGACGTGCTGGGCTGCGCGCTGCGCCGCCTGGACGGGCGCTCGCTCGCCGCCGCAAGCTGCGCCACGGCGGGGCTCCGCGCGCTCGCCGCCGACCCGGACACCTGGCGCGCGCTCTGCCTCGCCCAGTGGCCCTCGCTGGCACTGCCGCTCCCGGGCGCCCACGGCCGCCGCCGCATCCTCGACACGGTCCCGCCCGCGCCGCCTCTTCGCCGACGCGTTCCCGTTCCCGTCCTCCGCGGACGCCGCCGCCGCCGGCGGCGAGCTCCGGCTCCCCGGGGAGCTGGTCTCCGCGGTGGACGTCTACTGCCGCGGCGCGCCGCTGCTGTCACGCGTGGTCGAGACGCCCGCGTCGTCGCCGTGGTTCCTCGGCTCGCCGTTCCGCATCGAGGCCGTCGACCGCAAGAGGCCGCCGGCGACATCACCGGAGGCCACCGCCACCGCGGCGGCGGCGCCGGCGGAGATGGAGCTGAGCTGGGTAGTCGCCGACCCGGCGCGTGGCCGGGCGGTGAACGTCTCCAGCCGGCGCCCCGTGGCGGTGGACCGGCACTGGTACACGGGCGAGACGCTCGTGCGCTTCGCCGTCGTGCTGGGCGGGTGCAAGTTCGAGGCCACCGTCGCCTGCGCCGACGCCGGCGTCGCAGAGGTGAGCCTCGCCGTGGAGGACGCCGACGGCGCGGCGGTCGGCGGGGAGGGCGCGCTGCGGCTGCTCGCCGCGGCGATGGAGGCGCCCCGGAATGGAGCGGAGGGCGAGCCCGAGGAGGCCAAGCGGCGGTACCGGGAATTCGTGAGGCGGAAGAAGGGGAGGAAGGAGAGCAAGGCGCGGCGGGAGGCGCTCGTCGACCTCTGCTGCTCCGCCGCCAGCGCCGCCGTCGTGCTCACATGCCTCGCCGCCGTCGCGCTCCGGTGATCGCCGCCTGTCAGCCGGACGCCGGCCGGCCGGCCGGACACAACCGCAAGTCCGGTTCTTTTTGACGCCGTCGCCGACCAACTGGGCCAATAAGATGTACTTGTCTGATCAACCGTCAGGTGCACTAGATATGTCATTAGCGTACATCTAGTAGTACTAAACTTTCCTGTCACGCTTTTCCCTCCTCCTTGTAACTGTTAGCAACTGCACATCATCATGTCGTCCTGCACTGGTGAGCATCGTTTTCCTTTAACAAACAATGCGACAACAACACACTGCGGAAAAGATCTGCCGTTCGAGTGCATCTTTCGTTACTTTCGTCAAATCAAATTCAACTCCCAACTTCAGGGATCATGTCCCCCGAAATGGACGAATTTACAGGATTCAGATGAACTGCAAAGCATTGATTACGAACAGAGTAGGAACGGGTTAACATCATGTCTTTTGAACAGATTCAAGACCACATAGTACATACAAGTACCGCAACCCAAAACATAATCTAGAATCTTTCAAAAAAAAAAAACATAATCTAGGTATTTCGTGTGGCAGTCGTTTTAGCAGCACCTTCTCATGGCATGAAGTGAAACCCGCAGCACACAGCATCTGATCACAGCTCTCAGGATCATATCTAAATGGACTTTATTTATGTTCTCGCAAAACCTCAAAAGTTCGGCACATTATTACACATCACCTTTTATCTAAAGAGCTTTCGAATCTGAGCGGTGAACTAGTACAGCGGAGGGCAGAAGAGAACTATGGAATCTAAAACACCATGCCATCCTTTATCAGTCGTTGCCGATTGGCTTAGGAGGGCCTCTCGCTATTGGGCGGGCATCAGCATCGCGCTCCATTTTGACCTTTGCAATGTCGACGTAGATCACACGGCCATTCAATACCTGTCACAAAGCCTGCATTAGATTCTCTCCAAATGGCACAAAACGTCAAAACATGCTCACAATTCAAAATTCCAAAGATCGTAAACTAATCCAGCAAATCTTGCCTTGCCGTTCATCTCTTCCCTCGCGGTATCGGCTTCTTCCTGGGAAGCAAATTTCACGAAGCCGAACCCTTTTGGTCTGCTGGTTACCTTATCTGTGACGATGGTAGCTGCACTCAAACAAGAAGCCCAAGCTTGGGTGACAACTAACAGCGGGCAGAATGACAATCAAGTATCAACAGATGTGTGTTCTGGCAAATGATGAGGACAGACCTTCTATTACTTGGCCGTAACGAGAGAACGCTTCTGCTAGGCTGTCTTCAGTTGCAAACTGTGATAAGCCTGCAAAAGGACGGGGACTCGCACGAGGTTATAAATAGCTATGCACAAAATTCTAAAAAAGATCACACAACAACAAAATCTCAATGGTCCTAGAGATCCTCAATTGTGAATAGTGTGTGCTTTAACTCCCACTCAGAAATCAAGCTTAGATGAAAGCTCAGATGGTCTCAGCAGATCTCATATCTTGAATAACATTCTGCAATGTTGTGTTGCTTGCAAAAACAGCATGACTATTAACTAGCAACTGAGATCAGTGTGAATATGTGCACTTCATAACCTGGCATAATTCAGAACAAAGCAGCATAGATTAACAAAATACAAACCCTTCCTAGCATCACTAGGATAGAAGTTTTGTTTTCCTTAGTAACGGCCACGGGCATATATACCTGAACTGTTAGTTGGAATCCACTGCGATTTGGTTGAAGTGTTGAACAGTAGCATAAGGCAACTCCTATTGCATCTACAGCTTTGGAAGTGTTGAATGTGTACTCTTAGAGTGTGAAGGCATAATGTTCTTCTGAATATAATGATGCGCTGTGTGTTTGAGAAAACAAGAGTATCAAGACGTGAAGCCCAATTTTGAAATAGAACCAAATACACTACCATTCCTATGTTGTTTATTGTTAAACAAGATCCTATGGACATAGATGGTGGCACCATGTTTACTAATGGCCCAAAACCATTTACTTCCTTGAAAACAAATGGACTAAGCACTAATGGCGAAAAAACTAAGCAACAACTGACATTTACTCAGAATTCGGATGCAATGATCTCTTTGCTAGCAGCACAACTCAATCGACGTGCTGTGCTGTCACGCATTTTCAATATTTTCAAACTGCATGATTCTGATTTTGTGTATTCTGTGGTAGTGAATTGCGCTATTAACTTTCATAATTTGAAACTACTTTCCTATGCGCATGATTTAGGTGTTGCAAATATATTAGTTTTGGAGATGATAGCACTCAGTTAAATTGCGCCTCAGAGATATAAGCAGAGGAAGTACTAAAACCGGTGTAGCTACACGGCTGTGTGGAGCGCTCAGACTGTACGGACATTCCGTCGAACACTAGGCACGCACGCCCTGGCGACGCGTGAGCCGCTACAGCAGACGTGCTTCCCTCCGCCAGCGAAACGCGCGAGAGGAAACAGAGCGCTCGACTGAACCAAGACGTGAAAGGGGCTCGCGTGGGTGAGGAGCGGGGAGGAGACGGGCAATTAAAGGTAAGCAAGAAAAGTAAGTAACCGACCTCCGATGAAGAGCTTGTAGGTGATTCCGCGCGAGTGCGCCAGGAGCATGGGGCGCGCGGCCGCGGCGCTCCCCCTGGACGACGCCAGGCAGCGGGAGGCCTCGCGCAGCGCCGCCAGGGCCATGGTGGCTGCTGCTTCTTTTCTTGGATGGAGAGGAAATGGTTGCGACACTGAACTCTGCTGGGGCCACGCGCTCGCGGCGTGCGAGACGGAGGCGAGGGCACGATGCCGGGGCGCAGACTTGCATGAGCAGTGAGCACAGCCCACGTGGAGTTACCCATGTGCTGCTCATGTGGGCTCCGGCAGTCCGGCCCCGTCGAGAGCAGTCGTGGGCTAGAATAAAAGTGCGCTGGGAAATTGCAGATGGGCCTAATATATGCTACGTTGGGGGCATCGTATAGGTGGGTAGTCCAAAATACAAGAAACCATCGGTTCAACCGGTCACTGGTTCACCGTTTAACATAAAACCAGCTGGTTCAACTGGTTCAATTGCATGACCGGTGTTCTGACTGAACTGAACCCGTCTGGTCACGGGTTCATGGTTTTTCCGGTCGGACCACTGGTCCAGTCTTTGTTCCATGGATGAGTGACTGAGGGACACGCCAAGCTCGAAGTGTGTTCGCTTTATTTTAGAAATATGGATGCACCAATCTTTTGTTGAGACAGTGCCGAGACTATTGTGCATGTGTGATACTTGTGTGCATAACAAAGCTCTGGCAAGACGCTGGCAACACACAAGTCTTGTCGAGACACTGACATGTGGTAAAAAAAATGTGACACTGCAGTAACTCCGTAAAAAAAGCAATGCCACAACAGTGGAGGCTAGCACTGCTGTCCGAAAAAAGCGGTTTGTAGTGCCGCACGACAGTATAAAGGTCTGGCGATACATCTATTAGAAAATTCTTGCTATAATGCCAGAGGCTCTTAGAGCTCACGAAAACTCCCAACCATATGGAGTTACATATATCTGCAATGTTAAACCAGCCAAGAGTTTTAGCATTCGAAATGAGCGTGCCCAATTTTTATCAAACATCCACTTTTTTGGGAACTTAAGGCTTAGGTCTGGCATCTGTTGTGCACAAAAAGCATAAACAATAATTTCCACCCCCGTCACTCAAGCGTATCAGCAGCAGCAGAGTCATGTCTTGCTTAAGATTGGCTTCCCAGTTTCCACCAGCATAACAAAGACTCGAAGCACACCAGGGACCCAACGATTTTCCTCACCAACAACGATTCATTTCGAACACACACAGGTAGCATCGAAAGAGTCGCAACTCGCGAGTTCCATTTATTTATCACCCATAAGGTAGCAGGTATATCGACATCTCAACTCACACGGCTGTCATTATCTGGTATGACTTATGCCCAACGAATCCGAATCCATCACATTCACAGAAAGGAAGGTAGGTGTGCGCATCACTCAGCAGCCTTTCCTTTCCGGCGGTTGCTACCGCCTTCCGAGGCTCCGGGGCCTCCGGTCTCCACCAGGTAGCAGATCATCGAGTCCACATCCTCGCCGAATATGCTGTAGGCCTCCATGACCTGGTTGTAGCTGAAGCCCATTGCCAGGAGCAGCTGCATGCTGCGAGTCAGCACGGTGTCTGGGAGCACGAAGCAGTCCTCACTCCCTTTGTCTACTGCCGCAGCGGAACGAGAAGACCCGCTAACTGCAGGGCAAGAAACCATTGCCAGTTTCAGCAGAACTGATCGGAAGGACATTATAGAAATTGTTCAAATGCCAAGAAAGGTGGGCTTACTTGCGGCAGAAGATGATGGCTCTGCCCCTGATGTCGATGACTCTCTGATGTTAAGCTTTTTCTCCCCAGCTAGATACTCTGCCCTTGAGGCCTCCATCACCATCCGTTCTATTTCCCTTTCCGTCAACTCCAAATCAGAGTAGAATCTCCCTTCGGCCAAAAGTGCCTGACATTGCCAAAACAAGAAGCACAATCTTATTCTCAGATAGCTTCAGGTCGGCCTGATCGATTTATAAGGATACTGGGATGGCAACAGCACACGAAGAATAACTTGCAGTGCTTACATTCTCAATCTGCTGATCTTGCTGAGCTTTTATTGCCGCCTTCACCTGGTCCCTGTCAACATTATTGGTCTACACAAAAAGGGAACAAAAATTAATTAACTAGGCTACCAACTAGACAAAGTAAAGCAATTTGAAAGATAACAGAACCATCAATCCAGAAAATGTGTTGAAGTGTACTGATAACTGTCTACTACGGAGTACATGCAAGACATGAAAAGGTTCAGAGAAGCAAAGTTTTACCCCTCTAAGGGAGCTAAATCCAAGGCCTGCCCCAACTGCCTGTCGACGGGGATCAACCACTGAATTGTAATGATTACCATGATGGTAACTTAATCTAATCGGAGGAACATCTGTGTTATAGCTTCCTTGAAAAATGTTAATGGGCTCTGCAGTAACAGCAAACCGTGTTAAGTTGACACTAGGCATCATTAGAAAAAAAAAACAAGGATAAAAAATCTCCAAATGCTGAGCACGGTTTACCTGTACTGTACGAATATATGTGAATGGGACGATTGTACATCTCTGCAAATGCCTGGATCTCAACATTGTTGCCATATACCTAAAATATCGAACAAACAATCAGCATGGAGCTTTGCAATGAGGCAACAATGCTAAATTTCTCCTTTCGGAGTTTCCTATTATTAGAAAGAAGGATGCTTTCAAAAGTCCGGACAAAATTCAAGTTTTGCTGCGTTTAAATAGTAAACACAAATGGAGGTTCAAATAGGTGGAAACGGTTCGCAGAGGCCCAAGAAAGCAAAAGGAAAAAGATATGTACGACAGTCAGTTGACCAAACCATTAAATGTTTACAGCTCACAAGGTTATATTAAAGAACTGGACACATGCACACCTAATAATAGTAATAGATCGCCTCCTCTGGATTCAATGATGCAAAAATAGGACTACTAAAAAGGTGGGAAGCTAATATTTATTATTTTTGCAATATTTAATAGCTTACCTTATCCCTCCTTTTCCTCTTACAATATAATGTAAAACTTTCTGTTATGAACTGAGAGAAATGATCCCTTTCCCTTTCCTGAAAAAGAAACACAAAAAAAAATGAGCATTTTGACAGCATGGATGATGGAGTAACGAACAAGAAATAGTGGCAATGCATGTTTTTCCCTTGCATATTATGCACTCCATCAATTGCATATTATGCACTCCCAAATAATATATTTTTAAATAAAATATTCACTTCTTCCTTTATAAATCCTAGCACACCCATATTTGCAACAATGATTGATGTTCTCATAGAAAGACAAGACAATGCTTAATCCTTCTGTAAAATGCCAAATTATCAAAGAACACAAGAAACTAATCTCAGAAAAGATTCCTGTCAAATCATTTGGCATGGGCAAGAAATTCTGCTTCATAGATAGGTCATACCTTGACTAGGGACTTTCTGTCTACTAAAACAGAAGATCTGAATAGAATTTGGAAGCATTTTGCATTGTTTTTGCGCAAGATACAGTAACCGATACTATTCAGAATATGCCAAAATGCAATTAAAAGTAGCTGAAACTTTTGCTGGAAACAGCTATAACCTATTCTGTAACGGCATGCAACAAGTTTTTGACTAGTAAGGGTCAAGCTACTGGAAGCCACCTTGCCAAGTATCCAGCCTAGTTAAGAGCTGATTATTTACTTGTACGTAGCCATGCAGAAGACATTATTTGCCAGCAGCTGGAAGCATGGAACAGGTGGCAACCGTTTCCATAGCAGTATAATTGCAAACTGGGTTGCCTCAATTTGTCGGTGCACAATTTAGCACGATGATGTACAACTTAGCCCAATGGGTTCTGTCAAAAACTAGTTAAAACTAACCAATATAAGGACTTGGCGTACATAAAGATGTAGAAACCATTGTCCAATATAGCAAGACAAGACAGAAGTTAATAATTGATTCATCATTAAAATGATGCTGCTCATTGAGACCACAAGATTATGCTGGCAAAGATATAAACTAGAAAAATTTTCTATTCATAATCAGATGCAACATACCATATAATCAACACACATTTGCCTAGCCATATCATAAGCTTCTGCATCTCCATAAACTTGATCAGCAACTGCTCTGAATAGACAGTTACCATCTTCTGCCATCTTTCTGATTTCCAACCCTTTCACTCGCCTTAGGTCATGCTCAAATATGCGGTCCCTTTCCTGAGACAAATGAATTAGATGAGAAGTAGCAAAAAAATACAATCATAACTACCTGCTCATGTACTCAACAATAATCTGTTACTACATAAGCAAGAAACCACAAGTTTTTTCTTATCTAAAAATATTATTGTCTCTCTATATTATCAGGATGACTAACTCCAGTGAGAAGAATGCTTTTGTTATTGAAACCTTGGATGAAAACACATGATATACAGATTCACCTCATAATCATACACTTAAAGGAAACAGCTGAACCACTAAGAGCGCATTATTTAACTACAAGGGTATAAACATCTCTAGGACCATCTTCACATTTCACAATAAATGCTGATGTTAATGTAAGAGTGGTATAAATGGTATAGTCTACTAGGAGAAATTAAAGCTCGTATATAAAGAACAGGACATCTAGAAACCATACCGAATCATCATAACTCGAGGCATAACAGGGACCCTGTTCATCTGCACTGTTATAACCTTCACCATCAACCAGTGACCTAGGCGAAGAAGGCCGAGAACCTGAAGCAGATGTCCGGGCTGCCACCGGTGGCCAAGCTACTGGCCTTCTTGAAGGTCCAATCCGCACACTGTTCGAACTTCCAGACCCCATTCTCCGCAACCCATTATTCCCTGATGATGGTCTTGGAGGTGGAGCTGGCGGCGGCGGCGGGTGCGATGCTGCACCCGCCATCTGTGATGAACCAGTGCCAGACGGCGCAGAATTCACATGCTCAATATGATCAGGGATTTGGAGCCCTTTAAGTTCTTCCACCAAGAAAGTGGGGTTCATTAGATTAGAGTCATCCTTAGGAGGTTTGTCCCTTGCAGCCCTCTCCTCCGCCGAGTTCGAGCTCTCTGAAACAGGGTCATCCGACCTCGAAGGCTTATTGCTGTTGCTACTGTTCTCGCTGCCCTCATTTAGATGCTCGGTTATATCATCTGAGGCCAATAGCTCCAGTGGCTGCGGCTGAGGCAGCTGCGGCAGCTCCTCCTCCCGGGCAGCTGCTGCCGACTGCTGCTGCGCTGGCTGCGAGCCCGAGCGGCTGGAGCTGGACGAGGAGCCGGCGGCCCCGCGCTGCACGAATATCCTCGTCATCTCCCGCCGGGGTCGTACTCAGCGTCAAGCATGGGAGTTCGAGCTGAACCCCCAATCTTCCTAGAAAAATCAACTACACCCACACCTTGGCTTCCCAACCCCTTCGCGTCAGCTGAGGTCGATCGATCCCGCGCCCGATGCCGAAGATAGAAATCCCATCCGACCAAATTAGGGTTCCTTACCGACGAAGGGAATCCCAAGACCGGGCCGATCTCCACTCCGCCGCCAATCCGAAAGCAGCGGGGGAGGGGAGGGGGAAGGGAGGCCGCGGTGGCGATGGCTGCGAGGGGAGAGGTCCTTCGAGGAGGCAGCGTGCTTTCGGTGGTGGGAGGACGAGGAGGCTGGTGGCGGGTTCGGCGGCGCTGGCGAAGAGAGGACGATGGATTGGTGTGCTGTGAGCCTGTGACCGTGTGAGTGAGTTGTGCTTTGAGGTCTAGGCGTCGAGTACCGGGCCGGGCCGGGTCGGGGCTGGTTTCATCCTGAACCCCCGGCCTCATGGGTTTAGGCCTGAAGTTTAACAAGTCCATTTAGTATTTTATATTCCTAAAAAAAATTAATTTATTGTACCAATTTTGTATGTAGTATTGTAGTCTCTCAGTTTCAAATTATAAGTCATTTTGACATTTCAAATTATAAGTCATTTTGTCATTTTGACATTGTACCCTATCTCACGAAGTCACCAACAATTTTTAGACCAAGAGGAGGAAGAAGAAAAAGTTGAGAAAGAAAGAAAAGAGAGGAGAAAGAAAGAAGAGAAAAATGAGCACCCCTTTCTCTAAGATCCTAGATCTGTCACTGGCACAATGTGAGCGTGTGCCCCGACTCGAAGGTGTTTGTTTTATTTTGAAAGTTTATATTTGTGACTAAATCTTTAGAACAAAATCGAATGTTCCACTTGCATCAAACTTTAGGCTTCTTACAAAACGCACCTTGGATCTCGTGTGAGTGACCATACTCCCTTCATATAAAAAATAGAAAGTCGTTTTGGACAACGACACAATCTCCAAAACGTAACTTTGACTTTTTATTTTTATAAAAATGTTTATAAAAAATAATATATGATACTTTATAAAAATATTTTTCAAGACAAATCTCTTCATATGATTTTCATATTTCAAAACTCAACAGCTTAAAAGTTATTCGTGAGCTGAACTCTTGTCCAAAATGACTTCTATTTCTTATATGGAGAGAGTACGCGCTAACCAGCCAGACCTATCAATGACCGTACAAACCCAATATCCAACTATTGCGGCCCTTTAATTTGGCTCTTTGCGGCCCAACATACTGGATCTGTAGTTTGGCTCTTTAGGAAACTTCCTCTAGGGCAGAAAGGTAAATGCTCCCACACGGTTTACCAAGAAATTTACGAACATGTTCTAGAAATAAAAAAGAATCTACGCCACAGCCACGGAGAAAGAAAGGAATGGCCGAATGACCCAACAACCAGCACAAAAGTCATCCGAGACTTGACATGTTACGACTATACGAGTACACGCATTCTTTTCCGAAAAGCACACACGCGCATTCTTCCATTTTTCTTTTTTATTTGTAAAAACATGCACGTCTATTTCGATTTTTCTTTTGTTTAAAGAAACACGTACGCATTCTTGATTTGTTCTGTAGACCACAAAACGGATGCTCGCTACTCGGTTCTAACATCTTGCGACGCAATTCTGAATTCGGATTAGCACACGGGTAAGCAATGTTACTGACAGACCAATCAGAATCCGGATGATTGGTTCGATTAAAAATGTGCAGCAGCCAGCGGCCATCCAACAGATGGCCAGCTACATTCAGCAACCAGAAAGGCCAGACAAGTAGGCGATTCCAAAATATCATCCGCACCAGGATAAACAAGAGCAGCAGCAGCAGCCAAGCTAGGAAGGTCTATTACCCTTCGGCAAAGCAGGGCTTAGTTTATGCTGCCACCTAACGTGGCTTCCATAATTTGTCGCGCCACGAAAGGATTTACACATTCGTCGCAGCACAACGGAGCAATGGCACTTGAGGATAAACTCAGAACAGTCACAACCCACGATGGCAGATGTCCCACGAGGCCATGGCCAACTCTTTCGTCAGTGATAAGTATTTAACTCCACTTGCAGCTCAACCGGTGTCTTTACAACAGAACGATACATTGGCGAATGGGCATGCCATGATTTCACACCTCTGGATGTATGGTTGCTCAAAAGTTCCTGTGGGTGTGCTTCATGCAACTCGGGCAACCAGTTATGTCCTTAGCCAGTTAGCCTCCCACAACCACAAGGCAATGACTAAATACCAAACTTCTGTGCAACCAAAGATTACCTGAAGTGGAGTCTTTTTAAATATCTAATTTAGGCACAATAATTTTCATTCTCTACTCCTGTTCTGTTAACCCAACCTCCATCCACGTTGCGCAAGCGCTTCACGAACCCGTGCAGCCACATCAGCAGCATCATTCAGGGGAGGGTAGCTCCAGCTGTCTGACATCTGTGATGGAGGACAACAGGACATGGTGACGTTTAGAAATTCAGTGCCGATGAGCTCCAAAATTGAGATGAAGGGAAATCAGTTTGGTGCGATTGTATGATAAATTACATATCTGGGTATATATATCTAAGCACCTAAGAGAAATCAACTGGCAAAGGGTGGCATTAAGAAACCTTACGTCTTCCAGTCCAGTGAAAGGCCGGACAGCCCTACGCTCACGTAGACGGTTGTGAAAATCCGAGAACTTCCACCTGCAGTGCTCAGCTCCAATGACATAAACAGGCTTCCTGTAAGAAGTTATACTCTATCTTAGTGATGCATCCACGTTAAAGTCTGGTACAGAGTAAGAATATAGCATAACAACTCACCCAGTGCTGCATGCCTCACTTAGCATGCTTATAGAGTCTGCTGTTATGATGAAAGCATCAGCCCATGCAAGATGGCCCAAGTGTGGGTTAGGATCTGCAGTGACAAAACCAGATCTACATAATTTTTCCTATTATACAAGGATCAAGATATGTCACCAATCTCATTTTGGAATGTACCTTCACCATCCCAAATATGAACCTTGGGATGTGTTCTGAACTCTTTCAGTATGAGATCAGAAACCTGCAAAAATTAGTTCAGAAATCAAGTGGAAACACTTTGTAAAAAAAAAATGAACAGCCAGGTCCTACCGTCCTAGTAACCATACCTTTTGTGGTGTTCTCCTAGAGAATGAAATCCTGACACTTCCACAGGTCTTCAGAACATTGTGTAGTGAGCTTACCAGCTGTTTGGCAAGGTCCACATCATATTTACAGTTTCCTAATCATTATAAAGACAATGCATTAGAAATACCCATATATTCATATGAAGTTGAAAAAGAATCAGCTCAAAATGTAGAATAAAATATAGAAAAACCTATTGAAAGAAATGAGGCCTAAAAGTCTTTCTTTCATCAGTTTTCACAATCTCAAACCCCAAAAGGTTCTAAATTTTACATCAATAATCAAAGGAACAGTTTGCATGAAGGGGAATATGGGATCTGAAATATACAGACGTTTATACAATTAGTTGTGCAGTGCAGAGATCTAACATCTCTGCACTTGAGAATTAATTTGCATAGATTGAGTGGATACCATTAATGTTTAACATCTCGCCATACATGGGGTACTACCGTAGCAGGCTACCATCCCACCATACAATATTAGTATTCTCATTTGTATTGAAAAACCACCAAATCTAAGGAAGTAACCTTTGAATTGAAAGATGCCATCGAAGTTAACACTACACATGAAGTGTGGGTTAGACATGGGCTACAATTTATTGTAGGATGATCATGTGTTTCCTGCATAAAGGAGCTCTGTGTTTGTACTAATTTGTGGTGCCACTAATTGGTACTGCAAAATTGTTTGGTTCCTCAATCAAGTCAAACAAGAACCTGACTTAGATGGGTAGTCATAGCACATAGACAGGGAAAGCAAGAGGGTGGGAAGTATTTACTTGTTGGTCCACCAATGTTTACTACAACTAATGGCTTCGGCAAAGGAGCAAGTTCAGCATGCCAATCCGCAGCAGCAAAACGTAATGCAGCGGAATCTGCTTGGTGCAGTGCACCAGTAGTGAGGACCTAGCTTTGCAAAGTTTCACAGTTTAGAACAGAACAACAATTACGTAATGAAAGCATACAGGGCATTTTGTATAAGAAAGACAAGAACAGCATACCACATTTGGACCAGGTGGTTCTTGAGGCGTAATCCATCTCCGGAGAAGGCGTGGAATTTCCTGTTGTCCCTTTGCAGTTAAAGCATAATAGTCATGACGAGGTGTCACTACTAAATCAAACCTATGAAGATGAAACCTGGGATGTTGTATCTGGAATGGAATAAATACATATCATTTGCTTAATCTTAAATCCAGTAAAAGGGTGTTAAAAGAAGTAGAAAAAATATTCAAAATCTCCAATTAAGTAGCAGGAACTGAAGAGGTATACTGATCTGGTATTCTACCTGAATGACAAACACATTATCTGGAGCTAAACATCTTATGGAACTTGCATATGATATGGTATCTCGGCCACAAGCAACAACTAGTGCAGGACCTTCTCTGAAAGCAAATCAAGATTTGATGAAGCAAGGTGCTGATGATGTTACAGAACATGATGAAAAAATGTCTTAGATAATGTCTAAGGGTAGTTTTGCAAAGCAAAAGTCATATACAAAAGTCAAGAACTATGCTTTAGCCTTTGAGAAGCTGCCCTTTAAAACCCATGAACTACTCTTCATTCAAATTGTACTCTAGACAACATCTTATCCCAATGCAACAACAGTTAAAACCACACACATCTGACATGTCACGATAGTTTTATCAACATGGCATTGTTTGCATCCTCAATGGCAAATATATAAATCAGAATGAGAACATTACAGTTTGCTTAATAACCTGAGAAAACCAACAAAACGTCAGCCATATTCCATTCCAAGGAATGAACTTATTATGAGTATACAGGGAACCCTATAAATTCTATGTTCTAATTAACTAGTGATTTTTTTAAACATAAAAACAAGTGATCTTGCCATAAAAAAATATTACCATTTCGATTTTTAGCGTGTGTGACCAAATGAAAGCATGAGGATATGAGTCATAAATTGAAACAGTAGATTCAAGAAAAAAAAGAGTTCAGATATTAAGAAAAAAAATACTTATATAGGTAGCGCTGAAGCAACAAAGCAAAGATATATAAGGTGTGTGACCTTACTTCTCAAAGGTATCACGGACCATGGTCACAATCTTTTGAGTATCTGCTTCGAGTACAGAAGACAGCCCAAATGATTGACAGTTACGAACATGATACTGAACGAACTTGTTTCCTTGAACCAATGTTGCAAATCTTGTATCAGAAAATACTCTACTGAGAAACTGGTCCAGTAATTTGTGGAAGGAGATTGGGAGAAAATGCAGCCACTTGTTGATTCCTCCTGTTGGCCTGATAGCACGCTGTGAGACCAGACAGATTCATAAAAACGAGTAATTAGCACCCATTAGCTTAAATGAAAGAAAAAAAATAAACAGGTCTTTGGGAGAGAACAGCTGCATTGTAATATGAATCTAGATGATAACTTCCATTTGAAACTTTAGCTATGGGGAGGTCTAAAAAAGGGCCACTGATTAACTGGTTCCACAAGCAAATTTCAGAATCAACTGATGCTCCATTTTACAGTCATCTCAGGACTGATGTTTACATTTAATCCATCCCCTTGATTGCAGGGCTTCAGATATACAACCCCTCACCAAGCACATAGCGAGACAAAAATCCCAATTTCATATTACAGAGATTAATTAATAGAATTTGATGCAGAATAAATTAATGGAATTGAGAACCATTCTAACCATCTCTCCGATACATACATCAACTTGCAGGAAAACAGGATATAGAACATCAAGTAAAGACTAAAGACTGCTCAACAATCAACAATTTCCTACTTAAAGTAACATACCTGATCCTTGAACCGCAGCTTATGTGAAGGAAAGAGTACATGTGAGACTCCAAAAAAGAAAAATGGATACATAATGCCATTTTCTCTCAAAAGTAAAAACAAATGCAGAATGCTCCTGTTCTCTAGCCACATCAAATCAACCCAAATGTTGCACCATCAGAAATATAAAGTGGCAGTACGAATCAGCCATTACATATAAAAAGGATAACTAAACTGATGAGTGATGACATCAATCGAGCGAGCAACAAAACCAACCAACCCTCCTATGAACGCGATGAGCAAACTATCTACCACATTACCAGCTTACCATCACAGGCTTGGCAGGGAATGAGGGAAGCCAGGGGCTTACATAGAGCGTGAGGCGGTCGGCGAGGCCGAGCGCGCGGAGGAGGCCGAGGCACTGGCTCTCCGCGCCGGCGCAGCCGTTGCCGATGACGACGGCGCGGCGCACCACCGCCGCGGGGCCGCCCGCGGCGAAGATCTCCGGCGTGGCTCCGACCGGAGACTCCGGTTCGGGCTGCGGCAGCCGTATCGGTCGCATCGGCGCGCCGGCTCGCCCCTTCTCTGCGGCGCAGGGCTCAGAATGGGAGGCGGCGCTGGGGCTCGGGGGGGCGGTCGGTTCGTCTACTGCTGGGGAGGCAGTGAGGCACAGTCGACTGAATCAGCGAGGAGGAAGAGTAGGAACATCCATGTGAGTCGTGGAGAGCATCAGAGCAAGCCAGTCTTGCGAAGCAAGTTTGCTTTTGCATTTTTAGGCCCCCTTTTGCTCTGGTTGCATCTGGCTTTGCTGCCCCCGCCCGGCGTGGGGGAGGGAACCGCCGGGAGGTGGCGGCGGAGGAGACGGCGAGGCGCCGCCGATGCGAATTTGCGGGATGGGCTTTTTTGGGCTTTGCTAATCGTTTTCCCGATTGGGCTTTCAGCCTTTTTAGCTTTCCGTCTCGCGGAGCTTTCGCACTCGAAAAGAAAAAAGATCCGGAGAAGAAGATTTTCTTAACGAAAAACTGTAGATCGCCTCATCGGGACTAGTTTTTTTTTTTGGACTGTCTATAGCACGCTTGGGTGATTTGGAGCCACTGCTCACCTGGGTGAGTGGACATATGCAAATCACCCAAAAATACTAGATGGTCAGATTTGGGTGAAATAGAAGAAACCCTCACCCAGGTGTGAATAAAGGCTCTTTCACCCGAAAGAGAATATGTAACGTAATAAGGTGAAACCAAAAGAAATCCACACCCCAAATTGAAAAAAAGTTACGGCATAGGACATAAAAAAATTTAACAACAAAATAGTCAAATTTAATAATCTAAAGAAAAAAAATATGAAACTGTAATTTCATATAATAGAGAATTCTAATTACGAGATCAATGTAGGGAACCGAGAACCTATCAGTAAAACTAAAAGACAAATTTACAAAAAAAAAATCATATGGAATGCCCTCCTTGTCCAGGATGTTAGCATTCACGTTGTTAATGGTGTCAATCAACCTCCAGGGTGATGGTCTTGCCAGTGAGGGTCTTCACAAAGATCTGCATTTGCAAAAGGCACAGGGTATAGGATTAACATTGCAAGCTCAAATCTGAATGAACATGAGATTGATCATGAATTGATCATGATGAACGACGATAATAAATGAAATAAACAATTCAGAAGGTGATGGTCTTTCCTTTTCATATGGAACTAGAAAAACTACATATGGAATGTAGTTGCAAGTTTACCAAAAATTTAATGTCAGTTTTCATATCTAATTTTCCAAATTCAAATAACAATAGTCAAAAATGAAAACATTGAGGCAAAATGGAAGACTCAAAATAAAAAAATGAAATAATCCAAATTCAAACAAGGAAGTCGCAAAATTAAAAAATCAATAGAAAAATACAAAGGCAAAAAAGGAAGACTCAAAATTTTAAAAAGAAAAGAATTTAAATTCAAAATTCAAACAAGAAAGTCTCATAATTCAGAAATCAAAAAGCAAAACTAAAAAAATTAAAAAAATAAATAAATATCAGAATTCAAACATCAAAGCTAAAAAAGGATATGGGCAAATTAAAAAAAAATCAAAAATCGAAAATCAACACTAAAAAAAAGGAAAGAATCCAAAATTAAAATTCAAACAAAAGAGTCTCAAAATTTAAATCGCAAAAATCAAAACAGAAAAAGACATGTCAAAAAAGAAGACTCAAAATTTCAAAAGGGAAAGAATCCAAATTAAAAATTCAAACAAGGAAGTCTCAAAATTAAAAAAATCAAAAAGCAAAACTAAAAAATGGAAAAAATTAAAATTTAAAAACAAATAAAAAATAAAAGGACAAATTTCAAATAACCAAAAAACAAAACTAAAAAAAGCAAAGAATCCAAATTCAAAATTGAAACAAGGGAGTCTCAAAATTCAAAAAGCAAAAAAGAAAAAGACAATGTCAAAAGGGGAGACTCAATGAAAATAAATTCAAACAAGGAACTCTCATAATTCAAAAGCAAAACTGAGAAAATAAAAAATCAGAAATTCAAAAATAAAAAATCAAAACTAAAAAAATGAAAAGAAAAAAATGAAAATTCACTGACGGGTTGCCTCTTTCGAAGAAACAACCGTTACAAAGAGAGTAAGATATTGTGTGAGACCAAAAAGGTTTAAAAAAAACTCTGAAGGCATCAGTTTCAGGATATGTATCCATGTAGAAAAGTTTAGAAGGCACTTTTGCCCAAAAAAAATTAGAAGGCACTTTAACTGACCACAAGTGGTAGGCGAAAAAATGTTAACTCCGTGGTTTCAGGCATGATGACAAATAAAGCTGCAAAACTAGGTGATTAAAAGAATTTGACAACTGAACTTGTGCATGGAGCATGGTGGACACATACAAGATGTAAAGGCAATTAAAATGGGCGTTGCAATTTGTAAAAGTAAAGTTTAGAATACATATAAAACAAAATAATTCACGCCCAATATTAATAACAACCAAAGATTCACACCTGCACCTTTTTGTTGTCTCCCACTAAAATGTCAACCTGCACAGAAATACAAATTAGAAATTATTGAACTCTAAAATAAAATTATGAACCTACAATAAGTAATACAAGTATATTGTATATCCGGCTATGCCAGAGGCACAATTCATAACAAGCCAAAGTCCAAGTGTGCATGAATATTAATCCTACAGAAATAAGCAGCATCTTATAGAAAAATTTGGACCATGATCAACACAATAATATGCTTGACACAACAGAAGACCGAACCCCAGCCGACCACCAGGGAGGAAAATAAATCTCAATTAGTAATTGGGAAAACAGATCATAAAAAGGCCAAATTTTCAGAAGCCAAAATATCAAAAAATCTGAAGGCTAACAAGACTGATACAATTGACAACAAAACAGTGATCCCCAACAGATCACCCGTTGCAAAATAAATCTGAAAATCTAGGCATGCTATAGGAATAAACAACTGCATCACATCAAAAGCTAAAATTATACCAACAAATTTAATCATCACATTGCATGTAACCATCCATATGCATACACCATATCTCATTTTATTTCAATCCGGAACAGTGGTAATTGAAGATATAGATGTGTGCACTAAAAATCATGACAAATAAGAATCAATTCAAAACATACTGACAAAATAATTGATAGAATCCGCAAAGCATGGACCGTGAATGATGGAAACTTGAAATCGTGTTTAGAATCTGGACCAGCGCATGAATTGGAGATAGATAACAGGGCGCGGATGGAGCATTCAGTGGGGGAACAGAATTCAAATTAGCTGAACTAGATACAACTACAGGATGCAAAAACACACAGGAAATCACCCTAGATTGAAATCGTCACCGATAGGCAAAAACCGACCAATTCGAGCTCAACGCACATGAACCAAAAGCAATATAGCCAAATTTGTGCAACTAAACATAAGAACTCGAGATACTGTATTAATCAGGAATCACTGACAGAGGGATGCGCGGAATCCATGGATCCGAAGATAGAAATCAGTAGCAAAACTCACCTTAGCAGACGAACCATAGCAGGCTTCAGTGAGCTGACTCAAACGCAAAACAAAGGGAACGGAATGGGGCAGGGGTGGAAGCGACAAGAAAAATGGTTAGAAATATCGATGGACTTTGGACATGGTCCTTGCAAAAAAAATAGCAAGAACACTAAGGTAACATATTATATTGCCAAATAGCATGCATATATGCTTATGGCAAGAATACTAAGGTAACATATTATTCTTTATACCAAATAACATGCAGGTATGCTATTTTTGCTATCTATATATGTGCAGGTATCCGTTTCCTAATCATGATATATTAAAACATGCTATGCAGATAGTCAGAAAAACAAATCTATATGGAGTCAAGATTTGCAATGAAATTATGGGACGATATAAGTGTGGCAAAAATAAAGATAAAAAATTACTTTGTGTTTGTTAGGGATGAGACTGTGCTACCAAAAATTTAGGACACCTGGTGTACCTAGTGATGACAGCTCTGTAACATGTTCCTTAGAAGTAAGGCAACTACCATGACCAAGCACTCCCCGACAGTAATAAAATTATGTAAGTGGTAGTGCAAAAGAGTAGCGGGAATCAGGTACCTCTATGGACAAAAGTTATACAACAATTATGCAATTGTGAACAATACAGATGGCACCGAAAAAAGTGCTAAAAAGAAGGGAAAATTTGCATAGCGTTAGTTAGATAATTTGCATAACATATACGTTCTATAAAAAATTACATGCCACTGAAACAGCTATCCTCCAGTAGAAATCACAAGCAAATTTCACCTTCCACCACCATAGGTGAGGTGCCTGCAAAAAATGTAATCAAATTAAGCACACCTGTTAGTGAAAATATAATTAGACACTAGATCCTGAACTACTACTATTAATCGAAATCACATATGAAACTAACAGCCAAAGCAGACCATTTCACTACCACTACAAGTCCCTTGCTAAGATGAGTAAAATAATTAGACAGCGCTCACCCCACCCAAGACACATACATACAAAATCGAACAACCAGAATTGACTTGAACAGATCGGTATGAAAATTTCACACATAGAAATGAATCGGGCTACCGTGAGCATAGTGATCAAATGACGGGGCATCACATAGTTAAAAATCGGTGACCCAATAGAATATCAAAAGAGAAAGCCAATTGTCAGAGCATAGTGATCAAATGAAGGAATACACGTGAGCTACTGCAGGCACAGAATCAAGATACAGGCTGTCACATAGCAGACCAGACTGATAAAAACAAAAGGCACACAAAAAATGGTGGATTTAAATTGCACAAAAATTACCCAAAGGTCCCGATCTTTGCATAAACTAATTGGGATTCGAGCAACATGGGGTAGAAGAGAAAGACCAAAACCCTGATTCCTGAGATCTACATGCCTGCAAAACATCACCAATCATGATATCACCCTGCGTGCAAATCATAGATACAGGAAGTACAAATTGAATCAGATCATCAAAAATGGTGGGCGAAATGCCGAAATGGATGGGAAAGGGGATAAGAGAACTTGAATCAGAGGACTGAATCATTCCAACAAAGCCAATTCTAACTCCGTATCACTCCTACATCTAAGTTAATTAGGAACAAATCAGCCGAAAGTATTGGAAGCAAAGCCATAAACATTTAGAATTAATTAGAAACAAATAAACATAGGGTTTGCAGGGAGTCCAACCGAATTGAATGGGATATCAATTGGCCATCAATCAGCGAGATGCAGACTCATATGCTTATTTAGTGAGGAGTAATTTAGTGAGAAGATTCGCACAACGGGGGCGGACCATGAACTTGGATTGAAGGTTATTTACGCATCAAAATTCAAGAGCAATTGACACCGCATAATACATACTACACCAAATAAGGCGCAAATCGCGAATCAAACAACTCAATAAGACGCAGATCGATGAATCGAGACTACAGGACAACCACAACAAGCCTACACAGACTATTGGGGCAAAAATCACCTAGAGGGCCGGAGAAATCAAGCAATCAAAGGCAGTTGCAGATGAACAACTCGATCAAACCAACAATATATTGGTTCAAAATCAAAGGGGCCGTGAAGAACTCACCGGCGGCAGCGAAACCCTAGAGTCGCCTCGTCTGCTCACCGAAATGGCCAGAGGCCCAGAGAGAATGGGAAAGAGGAACAGGCTGGAGCTGAAGTGGAAGATACGAGTCTGACAAAAGGGCTCACCTGTCAGCTAAAGCAAAACAACAAGTCATACAGACACATAGAGCCTTCAAGATCGAACAGACTTCAAATCCAACGGCCAGCAAATCGGGTGAGCAAAGGGCTCAAATCACCTGGGTGAGTTTTAGCTTTCCCCTTTTTTTTCCAATATCTCTCTATATCGCTGGGAGGATTGGTGGCCTCCCAGCGATCCAGCTACTGTAGCCATTTTTATTTTTTTACTATTTTGATTTTGTATTGCAGCTTTCTTTTTACTTTTTTCATATTTCGATTTTGCATATAGAAAAAATAAGTACATATGTGTTACTAAAAGAAAGTGTGCTCGCTTAGAGTTAGTGTATCCTCAGTTGCCACGTGGATTTAGACTTTCAACGTTGCGCTTTGCATACGAGTGTCATGCGTGCTGCTATTTCGACAATGTCTTTAGAAAAAAAATAGGTACATCCATGTCGCCAAAAAAAAGCGAGCCCACTGAGAGTCGGTGCATTCTCGCTTGCCACGTTGTTCCAGGGTTCTAGCGTTGCGCTATTACACAATGCTCAGTCGCCACATATTAATACTTTGTATTGTTGGCAAATGAAATCGTGGTGCCCCTTACGCATTAAAGAGTTGTCATTGCCTCCTCAATGAAGTTGAGAACGAGACACAAACATTGCGCTGTACAGCTACTCACTCAATTTCTCTCTCATGTGTCGACTCGTCTTCTCTATCCTCCGCTCAAGCCCCTGCTCGGATCAGAAGTGGTGTCGTTGCCGTGGAAGGTGGCACTACCCTCCTTGTGTTCATCAACTTCACGTGTAAAAACTCACTGCCACCATTTTTGGGGTGGATGCGTTTGCTAGACCGTAGTTCCTCCTTTCAGGTTGTTTTCTCCGTTCTTTTTGTTGTCACCGGCTAGCAGGCCACCAATGTCACAACGCGTCGCACCGGTCCTCAATTCCCAAAAACTCTAGTGCGGTGATATAAAAATGCCCTCATAGGTGCACACTTGGTGTTAACGCGGCCACACTCTCTATGGTCGGGAACATCTGTCTTGCCGCCATCTGAACTTGCAGAGGGGTCATGTCAGAATGAACCACCACTATCCATGATCGTTACTCAGTGTCTATCTTCTGTGCATATTACCTACTATTCAGTAGTCTCAAGTTCTATCATGTATGTTGCTGCTGATCACTAAAACTAAATGATATAGATAATCTAAATACACCCACAGTAATGAAAGTAATTATATGTGTAATCTATAACAGGCGCGGCGTTAGCGCGCAATCCTTCCTAGTAGTGATCACTGATCGAAGCATGCTGAGTACCCTTTGCACCCAAGTGCAGCAAAATCGTAAAATACTTTGTCAAGAATATGCAGCTAGATTAGACATTACATGAAAAATGGTATGGATATATTTTAACAACAGATTATTTTTTTACCGTCACATTCTGCAGCGTTCCAGAAACATATAGTGGTCAGAAGTCGCATCATTCTGACTTCGAAATATCAAAATCTATTCCAAAAAATTATTAAAAAAAGAAAGCACTTGCACTTTGATGCAGGATCTACAAGAAAGCATCATGACTTTGATGCAGGATCTACAAGAAAGCATCATGAGCCCAACCCAACGAATTATTCTCACAGAGTATCATTGAATCAACTCAGAATCAATCAAATCAACATATTTTTCAGCAAGTCCAACCAAGGGGTCTCGACCTGCATATCTCTGGGATGCATCTTAAAGCAACAAAACAGGCGAGGCGCGCATATCTCTTGGATGCATCTTAAAGCAACAAACAGGCGCAGCAATTGCCCTGCTCCCCCATCGATACACAATGGCAAAATGCTTCTGAGAAATCAAATGTGCAAAAAACGGTGCAGTCAATTCTTCATTGGATGGGTGATTCCGGCAGCAAATTCACGCTCAACTCAACACAACCCCCACAGCTGCAGAGACAGAAATGCCATGCAGCAAAGCATGTCATTTCAATTCCATCGATCAATTAGAATGGTTCATTGTATTGATCCTTGCCATGCAGACTAGGGGTCCAGCAATTGACTAAAGCACTGCACCCACAATCTGAAATTGACAAGGGGAAAGAAGCACAAAGGAATAAAGCAAATGAGGCAACAAAAACCGACTTTCCCCAGCAAAGGGGCACTAAAAGTGGAGCCAAGTGATTCACAGTCCAAGCCAAACCAAATTGTCTCAGAAAACCATGTTTGATAAAGACGTGAAGCATCAGGGCTGGCTCCCATATCCTTTGTGGATTTGTTTTATGAACACCAACAGCACAAATAAGGATTGCCCAATAGAATCCAAAAGGCCAGCTAATCATGATAACAAGGTTTTTAATTTCGTTTTCGGTAAAATTTCGGTCAGCAACGAAATTACCGAAATTCGGTAATTTCGGTAAAAAATTTCGGTCAAAGGTTGGTCAAACAAGATTTTTTTTAAATAATAATCATGTTATAAAAATATGTGTGCTATTAGTTTTCACAAGTGAACTCGTATTTCAATGATTTAGTGTATTTAGGTGAGCTAGGAGGTGCCCTGTTTGAGGCTGGGACATGCTTTGTATTTATTTTTATTTTTATAGTTGCATGGACCCCATATGTCATTGGCACAAATGGCGCTTATTCGAACCCATGACGTTTGTATGTCAAGATGAGTTCGTTCCACCAAGCTACAGGGCACAACTTAATTATTAGAGGCTATAGATGCTATACAAACAAAAATAAAATTTAGAGTTACCGAAATTTTTAGCTGAAATTCGGTTATTTCGGTCACTAACGAAAAATACGAAATACCCGAAATTTTGCTGAAATTTCGTCGAAAATTTTAACCATGCATGATAAGCATCACGTGAAGTATCGGAAGTTCAATATAATTGCTGCGATGCCATCATGTTTGTGCACAAATGTTTCAGATTTGCAGAAGACTATACAAGTTTTGAACAATGATGCATCTTAACCAACGTTCAATGGTGTAGAGTTCAGGGCACCCAAAGATCCCAACTTTCACGATACAGTATTATTGCAGGAGAGAGGATCTACAACAGCCACAGACCTAAAGGCACTGAAATATACCACTAGAACATACAAACACTAAAGTGCAGGCAGAAAGTTATGAAGCACTGAAGAAAGGTTATGTGTTCTTCTACTAGTACCAGTAATACACCTGGCATTGGTCGCCAAAAAAAAAAAGAGTACACCTGGCATCTTTCAGCATTGCGTGCAGGTGGAAGAAGTATATATATAAGCTAAAAGAACTCTTTTTTAAAAAAAAAGAAGTATATAAGCTAAAAAAACTAGTAACATTGCATGCCAAATATGTTGCTGGTACTTATTTCAGTTGTTCAGCAAGTGATTGTGATTAGAGCATATACAAACGCAAGGTACTTAGACATGAGTAGAAGTTAATCCTTTTAATGCGAACAGGTGCTTAAATAACATGGTGAACATCTTATCCACCTTTAAAGCACAGAGTGCAGATAACATGGTGAATTAAAAAAATCACTAAGCATCTCCTGCAAACTAAACATGAAAAACAGTACATCATGGATACAAACTGGTCCTGTTCCAAAATTACAACCCAAAGCATAGAGAAGTACAGTACTATCGTAAGCTTCAAAAAAAAAAAAAAAAGATCAGATCCTACAGCTTTCTATATCTATTGAATTGAAAGTTATAGTGCCAACTACAGTCAGTCCCAGAAAATAAACCATGGGTATGCATTGTTGAATGGGTGCATACACCACACAAACCCACATACATCCATGATATATATTTGAAAGAATTATCAGTTCTATAGGGTATGAGTGGTGATCAATAATTTTGCAGCTCTGAGAAGAAAGAAGATTTATGAAGAATGCACATGAGGCAAAGGCAAGCAGTACAGGAGAATGCATGTTTGCATCAACATCGGCAAGAGAGTAAGAAACAAAACTAACAAAATTTTCACCAAGAACGAAAAGCATAGGTCTCTGAAAACCATCACGATAGTTGATAGGTATGCCTCCTGAATTACAGACAGCTCACAGAGACCTATACACCGGACACCAGTTCTTATTACCACTGACGCTTACAGTAATATGACAGGCAACATAATCCATGGACAGCAAAATTGCAAGCAGTTGTATGGAAAACATAACATGTTACCTTACCTTCCCGCTTCGCCTCTTGATCTACAGCAAGAATCCCTCTACAATTGTACCCCTAATGTACCACATCTACGGCGACTCTGACTGAGCACACGGTGCTGAACAGAGAAGGCCAGAGCCACATCACCTCGCCAGATTCAGTCGAGGAACCCGGTCTGCCGGAGCACGGCGTCGCGGACCCGCCGCAGGTCCCGGCCCTTGAGCGTGCGCCCGGCGCCCTCGAGCATGGAGAAGGGCGCGGCAGGCCCGGCGGAGGAGCGGGCGACCATCTCGTGCGGCGGGAGCATGGCGGCGTCCCCGCGGCGGAAGTCGTCGTCATCGTCGTCGAACTCGTCCCACCGGTCCATCCCCGGCTTCCGGGGCGGCCCGACGGGCACCCTCACGGGCGCCGACTGGTGGTACACCGGGGCCGGCCCGGCGGTCTTCGGCCTCGCGGTCGCCGGGATGGTCCGCGCGGCGGAGTTCGGGGAGGACTGGACGGGCGACAGCGCGGCCCGCGCTCCCGGTCGCCGCCGCCGCGGAGGCCGACGCGGCGGCAGCCGCGATGGTAGCCTTGCGGCGGAGCAGCGTCCCGGCGCTGGCCGCGGCGGCGGCGGCCGTCCCGCCCCCTCCGGCGCCGCCGCCGCGGACCAGGAGGCGCCGGTCCCCGTCGTGCATCGCCAGCGCGGCGAGGAGGCCGAGGTGCCCCGGCGGCGGCGCCCCACGGCCGGGGCTCCTGGGCGCGTCGGTCGGCGCCTGCGGCGCCGGCGCGGCCGCGGCGGCGACGGCGTCAGGCGACGAGGAGAAGAGGAAGTCGTCCTCGTGGAGCTCGTCCCCGGCGACGAAGGAGGGCTCCGTCGGGGACGAGGAGGGCGTCGACGGCGACGAGAACATCCCCATGTAGCGCTCGCCCGCCGGCGACCGGCGCGTCCGGTGCTCGTCCATCGTCGCGGCGCTCCGGCACGGCACCCCACGGGGTCCGCCCCCTGCGCTCAGGTCGCGACGCGCGGCGGCAGCCGCGGGCGCATGCGGATGCGGTTGCCGGGGCCAAATCGGCTCGTGTCGGGCTCTCTCCTCTCCCTAGCGGCAGGCGACTTGGGTGGGGAAAACGGAGGTCGGAGGAGGAGAGGGCGATGCGTCGTCGTGGGGTTTGGCTTTTATGGGCGTCCGCGCGGCGCGACGCGACCCACCGGGGGGCCGGGAGAGGAGAGGTGCGGGCCCGCACGCAGGCTCGCTCGCTTCGATCCGTTCCTCGGCGGAACGGAACACGTAGCACGAGCCGTGGGGGTGGCTGCTGCTGCGGACGTCGGGCGGGGGAGCGGAGATTGGGAGCAGAGCAGGCGGTTGGATCGAGCCGTTTGTTTGGATCAGGTTCCTGCTTCTGCAGAGGGCCAGATCCGAGTTCGGCAGGTTGGTGGGGTTTGTGGTCCTGTGGGGTAACGGGACGAGAAACTGATCGTGTGCAACCACAACGTTGGGTGAATTTTGAGGTAAGTAGATCGTGAATGGTTGGAAGTTTTATGTTTTGGGAAACTTATTGGGTAAACACAAGATGAACTCGCCTAGAACTACAAGCAAGTGGTTTGGGTGAATTCCTTTTCCTTTTGATCAAGGTTTGGGTGGGGTTTTTGTTTTAGAAGCGGGTCACGCGTGCGTGCCTGGGTGGCAATGTTTGCACAAGCGAAATTTAAGAGCTTTCCTCGTGGCTAGCATCGTGAAATGGTATGAAGTTACCTTTATACAACCATGAAAACAGGTTTGTAAAAGGTAGTCACCGTTTTTTTTCCAATTCTAAATGCGGACAAAAGTCAGATGTAAATGAGCCTTGGACTGTTTCAAAATGCTAGCAGTGCATGACACGCTGTGGCCAACGGCGGTCAGGCTGAGCACCGCCAGGCGATACGAACGAGGACGGTAGCTTAGGAGAGAAGGTTCCTCTTTCCGTTTCTCGATTAATTGTTTTTTTTTTGGCAATACCCTTTCACGGGGTGCATGCTCGCGCCTTACAACCATGCACGAGGTAGGTCCAATCGTGATGATACACGTTGCGTAACACACAGACTCGATCTCCGCCTTCTGTCACTGGCGCGTGCTTCAATTTACGCCTTCCCCTTCCCCTTCAGCCGGTGTCTCATGCAATGCACTGCGCCTCCTTCATATCGTTCTTGTTTGTGAGAGCCGACATCTAGCTATACCGTGTTTTTGAAAGAAAAACGAGCATACGACCAGTTTGATTTTCAAGATAGATAACATGAATTGAAATGATAGATAAGTAGCAATAAAGAAATCAAAATCCGGTGTCAACAGATATACAAAAGATGGTTCCATCAGAATCAGCAGGATAGTATGATCCGTCTAATGGGTCTAGCGGTCTAGCGCAAGCTGCAGCACATACCAGCACAAAGGAAGGGGTCCCCTACTCCTCCTGATCCTCCTTGCTTAAATCCGTGGCAATCGAACGGAAGCAAGCAAGCAAGCCATTAAACAAACGGTGGAGTGAGCAAGGCAACCGAGGGGTGTGGACCGTCGACGTAATAACAACACGCTGCTCCGCGGAGCACGCGCGCACGAGGGATCTCATGAATTCCCCTTTCATCCAAAGTCCTGTTCACCTGTCCCCCAGGCCCGTTGCCGCAGCGACCGACGTCATGCTTCGCTGTTTGCGCGCCCCCCGCCGGGAGGAGCGGCGACGTGGACGGCGGGCGTGTGTTGGTTCCTGCCTTGCCTTCCCATCTCGCCATGGGCGCCATCCCGGGGCGGGGACCTCTCCCGCCACGTCCCGTCGTCCCCAAGTTAGGGATGCGCTCCCGGGCGAGACGACGTACGCCGTTCCATCGCTTTCGCTGGTGTCACCCTCAGTCCCTCTCACGGTCACGGCCTCATCTCACGGCTCGAGAGCCGGTCCCTGCCTGATGCGAGCGGGGGCGCGGCGTGGGGCGCGCAGCCAAGCCATTGCACTGAGCTGTGAGCTCTGAGCATGCGCACGTGTAGTGTAGCCCGCCCGCGACCCCACACGCCACGAGCGAGATCGATCGCTCTTTCCACTGACGCTCGCCTGACACTGACGCAGGCCAGGAGGCACCCCCCGCGATTTTGTCGCGGCGGCGCGGTGAGGATCGGAAAGAACGTGGTTTTACGGGCGCTTGACCTTGGTTATCCTCTACGCGCGCCCGTTTTTTAGGCTCTATCCAACGTTTGTTGATTGCGGAGTTAAACCGTAATGCCATTATGCCATCGTGCGACCGACCCTTCGTGCTGCTCGCGTTTTGTGCCTGCCGGGAGAACAGCTGAGCGGCCGCCGAGCACGAAGACCTTCTGTCCGCGAAGAAGATTGGAGCAAAAGTTTATCCAATCGCTTGGGGGTACGTAAGATGCAAGTTAGGGGCCAGTGTCAATGAGAGTTTTATAAACATTAAGGCTGTCATGTTAGCATTTTTAATGATGTGACAGTGTATTAATGAAGAGAGAGGTGAAATGAGTTTCATGACGATGAAACTATCTCTACACAGTTACCTAAACAGCTTGTGTCTTGCATGTAACCTAAAAAACAACAAAAGATGAAACTATGCATTGAGAGAGGGTGTTTGATCATAGTTTTAAACATGTATCAGATGATGTGTCACTTCAGGTAACTGTGTTCACAAAACTCCCACTGAGAATTGCCTTATATGTCACGTTGACCGCAGGGCTGCGTCACGCCAAGGCTCGGACGTAGAGAAAGGAAAAAAAAGGAGGGACAAGCCTCGCATTAGCATAGTTGTAAAGACGGAGAGGGACAACCGATGAACCGAAAATGCGAGAAAAATTGTGACGGAATACCTACTCCGCCAGTTCTGGTTGTCCGTTTTCTAGCCACAACGAGCTACTTTTGTCTTATTTATCTTCTTTTCTCTCACAGATGCTATCGAAACAATTAAATCATCCATAGCAAGCGAACTTATCCAGCAGCGGAAGTGATTGCCTTGTCAGCTCAACGCATGTGTCGCGTACGTCGTTCTTTCCTCCTTTTTATTTTGAGTCAATTCCTTATATGCCACTGAAAAATGTAACTCATCCCTTGTATGTCATTGAAAATTACTACATCACTTCTATGCCATTGGTTATAATTTTCCATTCCTTACATGCCATTGCCGTCACAAGTCATTAACAGATCCGTTAAGTGACATGAAAAATACGATAATACCCCTCCTTCTCCTTTGGTTGAAAGCAAGTACTACTACCGTGGCGAAATTCCTCGGTACTCTGAATCCGTGTGCATTTAGCCAGCAAAATATACTCTGCGATCTAAAAAAACTCGGGTCTGAACGACGAAAAGAATGTCTCAATCATTGCTTGCAGGGAGTTCAGGCCAAAAAAAACTCCACCTGCTCCAATAATTAATCCAAGCTCGATCGCAAATTCGCAACCTCCATCCCTGCTGATTGATCTGCATAATTAGCTTGTCAGGGTCGTGTGGATGACGTGCTCGGTGCTCCATGGTGGGCGCTGGTCCTAGAGACATCAGCGTCAGTCTGCAAATGTGTCTCCTCTCTCGGCTCTCGCCCTGTCGCCCAGCAGTCCAGCACGACACCATGGCGCTCTGTGTGCAGCAGGTTGCAAAATGGTGGTTTGCGGTGTGTATTAATCGTGCAAATCAAATCCCGCTCGTCCTGTCACCAACCAACCATTAGGGTATTTGTTGATGTGATTGGTTCTTAATAATCATGTCACTATATCAGACTAGAGGATATATGGCCTAGGCCGTTACTGTATTTGCAGGGGCAGTTGAATGAGCGGATCAAATCATGTTGTGGGTCAGCAATAATATTTTCTACTTATAAACTTTGTTACTAAGATTTCCAACAACGACAGTTTGGCCGAGTGGTCTAAGGCGCCAGATTTAGGCTCTGGTCCGAAAGGGCGTGGGTTCAAATCCCACAGCTGTCAATTGTTTTTGTTTATTTTTATTTTTTGCGAAGACACACCTAATTTTGCGCGCCACAACTGTCAAATCTTCATTCTTTTCCTATGAAGGAGCCAAAGACTTGCATTATCATTAGCATCAGCAAGCACGATAATTTGACAATGTGTGTTAAAATGCTCTATCAGAAAAGAGAAGGCTGGGTAAAAAGTCGTCAAGACTTGCCGAGGTCAATAACAAATGCGCGGAAAGCAAAAGCTTTCCCGCCGCCGGCAGCAATAAACAACCCGAACAAGGAGGACCGGAGGAGAAACGAGTGCAGAAATCAGGCCAAGATCCGCACCAACCGAAAGCACTTGCTCTTTCCCTGCGTGATATCCAGCCCAGAGCCCCAGAGTGTTCAGGGATCGATGGAGCCCGACCCGGCGACGCCGCCAGCTGCGGGCACCGCGGCGTCTGTGCCGCCGCCGCCTTCGTCGTCGCTGATCTTCCTGGGCACGGGCTGCTCCGCCGCGCTGCCGGACACGCGGTGCCTCATCAGGTCGTCCACGCCGTCCTGCGAGGTCTGCGCCATGGGCATCTCCCTCCCGCCGGAGCGGAACCCCAACTACAGGTGCGTGCCACGCAGTACGGATACAGCATACAGGCAACGAATTCCTGCTTCAGTCGCCATGGAATTAATCCATTTGGCAACAGTGTTCCTTTTTTTTTTTTTACATAATGTAAATAGACAGTCAAATTACTTGACTCAAGTGTGAATCCCTACCAGATAAGGCATTGCAAAATTGCAAGTGCCTAGGTGACAACTTGTCTGTTTGCCTTCAGGTTGAACACTTCCCTCCTGATAGACTACTGCCATGACGATGGAACCCACAAGTACATTCTAATAGACATCGGCAAGACCTTCAGGGAGCAAGTCCTCCGGTGGTTTGTCCATCACAAAGTTCCTTCAGTTGATTCGGTCAGAACTTTGACAGTGTGCATTCTTTTCTGAAAAACAACTGACGCCCACTTTCTCAGTTCTAGTCTTGACAGCAGGGACTAAGAGGGGTTCAGTGCAGTGCAGATCATTCTGACTCATGAGCACGCGGACGCTGTCTTGGGCCTTGATGAAGTGTGGGTGGTACAACCAAGAAATGGAAGAAACGATACTGAGCAAATTCCTATTTTTCTCACACAATTCACAATGGACAGGTCCATGTTCATGTTATGCTTTCCAGTTAACTGAATAATACCGGATTAGTAGTCACCAACAAAATGTATCCTGTACCAATTCAAGCCACCGGTTTTACAGTATCGCGAGAAGATTCCCCTACTTGTTGGAGCAGAAGCCAGAGGATGGCGATGAAGATGCCCAAGCCGCGAAGATCGACTGGAAGATAATTGAGGAGGATGTCCAGAAACCATTTGTAGCATCAGGGCTAGAGTTTGTGCCATTGCCGGTATTTCTCAGTGCTGTTAAGCGTTGCTTTGATCTTGTTACGTGTTTGCCTCCTGTAGTGGTTACTTAGCTCGCTCTTCTCTGTTCAGGTAATGCACGGAGAGGGGTATATTTGTTTAGGCTTTTTATTTGGGAGGAGAGCGAGAGTTGCATATTTATCTGATGTCTCGAGATTTCTACCTGAAACTGAGCATGGTAAAAACACTTTCTTGGTCCATAATTCTTTGTTCAGAACTTCAGATTAGAATGTTTGTTCTTATGGATCATAGATAGGAGTGTTTGTAATGAATATTGACTTTTTTCACTGACATTTGTTAAAAGGATTAATCTGTAAACAGAAAGATGATACTAATCCGTTCAATTGCATCCAAAATTCTCGACATTATATATGAATGTACATGATAATGTAGCAGGTCGAAAATCATAAAAATCTACACACCAACTTTACTTATTTTATCTGATCAAATTCAAGGATAACACTTTCACTATGTTTTAGTACATGTCAGTAATCAAATATTATTAAATAAGGGTGCAACTCACAGTTTCACATGGTGAAAATCCTCTTCTCTTTTTTTGTAGTTGGGTTCTCTCGATTCCTGCATATTTTTACTGCTCCATGTTACTGACTGAAATACAATGCTGAATTGCTGATGCTGAGTCTTTGCCTCTAGCTATTTCAAAGTCTGGCGCTGGACAACTTGACCTTCTTATACTAGAAGCAAATGCTTTGCATGGAGTGGTAAGGCTGTCCCACATTGCCTGCCATCAGAGAATACAAGACTGCTGATTAATTGCAAATTCTATCAAATATGTTGACAGTCTGACACGAACTTCATGTTCTGAACAGGGAGATGCTTTCAGCACCCATTTAACTCTGAGTGAGGTTATTTTTCAAGGACTTCTTAATATTCGCCCTTAAGTTTTTTAATCACATTGTATTAATAAACTGTCAAGTGTTCCATGTTCTTCAGTATGAAACCAAAGGTTCCAATTTTGCAGAGTCTTGATGCTATCAAGAGGATCCATCCTAAAAGGGCTCTGTTGATTGGAATGAGGCATTTTTTTGAGCATCAGAGAGAGAACCAGATGTTGGCAGAATGGTCAATTAGGTACGTCTGTGTGTCGTTGCTGAAACAGTTACATTCTTCCTTTAATTTCTTTAACCTAAAGGCCTTATCTCATGTGTGCTTGTATGCTTATAGTGAAGGAATACCGGTACGACTGGCTCATGACGGTCTGCGTGTCTTCATAGACTTGTAACAAGGTAGACAAGATCGCTAGGCAATGTTCCAGGACTATTGAACTTTGTTGGTACCTTTGAACAATTTCAGTGGTGTTATTGCAGATTGCAGCATCCATATCTCTGTTGCTGATTGAATGATGATCTGCCAGAGCAGCCATTTAGAAATTATTTTGTGATTTTTATGTATCCAACAGATTGTAAGTTTGCTCGTTTTGATATTTTTTATACACAAATTGACGTTATTAATTAGATATCATATTAATGTCTTAACTGGCAAGTAAATAACAGAGGATGGGTGTGGTAACAAGTTAGATGGATGTATAAAAGTACCTTATTTGTTATGAGATTACTTGAATGAACCATGGGTGTGGTAACAAGTTAGATTGATGTAATTAGATTCCATATTGATGTATAAAAGGGCTTTACTGATTGGAATGAGCCATGAGTTTGAACATCACAGAGAAAATCGGATGCTGGCAAAATGGTCTCGCAGGTACGCAATTACTCCCTCTGATTCAAATACATAATTTACATGATTTTAAAGGTGAAGCTTTGACCAACTATTCCTATAAAAATATCACATTTCAAGTAAAGGTATCAAATATTTTGAAAATACTTTTCGTGATGAATCTAATAACATCTTTCTTACACTGTCAATATATGGGATTCCTTTTATTAGTGTTCAAAAGTTTGACAAAAAAAATCCTGTCAAATATTTTGAATCGTAGGGAGTATATTCTTCTTTATTTTCTCTTGCTGCATTGTTTGATGCGATAAGCTTGTATGATTGCAGAGAAGGAATACCGGTACAGCTAGCTCACGACGGCCTCCGCATCTTCGTCGACTTGTAATACGGCCTGTAGCTGTTTTGTTTTGTTGGTGTCTACATTGAACGGTTTTAGCATCATTTCAAACCGGAACAAAGTTCAGAATGGATCGAGCAGCAGCTCAACTGTTCAAGTGATTACTCCATGCTTTGTTGTATCTACTACTTTCTATTCTAAAGGTCCTGGGATCGGTGCGATTTCCGGCACGGTGTACTGTGCATGGGTCCCGTGACTTCAAGAAAAAAAAAACTCTGGAGAACTCTTTTCTCTCGCATGCTCTTCCCCACGCACTACCCAACTCCCAAGCCGAATGATCCACGAACAATTAATTTCGTATCTCGTTTCTTTTCTCCCTTCGCAAGCCGCCGCCACTGCTCCCACTCCCACGCGTAGTGCGCGCCGCCGCCGCCGCTTCTGGGCCCCGTTTCCCTCCGTCGCCGGCTTTTAGCTGGTGGCCAAGGAAGCGGGGGTCAATCCTTTAGTAGATCGAGTTCTAGGTCTAGAGTTTGTTCACCGTCGATGTTTGGCGGCGGAACTAGGGTTTGCCGGAGGAGCGCGGCTCCTATGCGGCTTCTTGTTCCTGGCGGCGTCGGCGATGCGGAAGCGACGACATTGTAGGGGAATAATTTCTCCCGGCTTCTTTCGTTCTCCGGTGGCGATCTACTCCGACGTCAATGGAGAGGCCGGAGAGACCTATGTTGGAGTCTAAGGCTGGCGCATCGTCATCTTCATCAGGTGATGATATTGCTGACCTGTTTAATCCTGAGGAATATGATCTCTGGTGGAAATCCGAGTTTTGCTCGGGTTGCCGGCGTTGGATTTAAAGGTTGCGTCGTGGATGCCGGAGTTGGCCGACGCACTTGGGAAACAGTGTACTCGGCATGTGCGCCTAGCAGGTAAGCCCTACTCTGTGGCCTCTACTTTGTGGAGTTTGGTTCTGGCGTCCGGCGATGATTGGGAAGCGGTTTGGACGGCGGTGACGAACGGATCCCTGAAGTCGTCAAGGAAGATGACTAGGAGTTTTAAACTTCTTTGTAATTTTCCTTTTTTCTGGGTTCTTCTTATTTGTAAAAGAGCCGGTGCACTGTGCTAAAGTCGATACATGTTCCTTCTAAAAAATCCCAAGCCGAATGCTTTCAAAAAAAAAAAAAAAACTCCCAAGCTGAAGCCGCGCGTACGCCTGTGGCTGCGCCACGCCGCCCAAGCCTACGTCTGTTACCATTCAGCTTTCAGGCTGCCGACAAATTAAAATTTAATGGAGATATAGATTATAGAGAGGCTTTTAGGCAGCCAACAAAGGAGGACATCGAGCTTCTTGTGGGAAGTGCTAATTTATAATTCTTCATTTTTTACAATCAATCGTTCTATTATGATACGATATTGTAACTACCATGAACCTTGCGATTGCTAGCTTATAGTTCTTAATTTTGTTTTTCTCAATCTACCATTGTATTCTGATATTGTACTCAACTTTAAATATTGTTCCTTCAAATAAAGTGCTAGCTCATGGTTCTTGATTTCCTTTTGCAATGTGCCATTATACTGTAACATTTTAGCTTTTTTTTCCAAATAAACATAATTTTGCAATATTTCTCGATTACTTATAACTATTTTTCCCCAACCATGACCGACAAAATCTGAAGCAAGAAAATGTTATACGATACTCAAAAAAACCATATTCTACTTTGGAGTGCATTTTCGTTCAAATATCGATCAACTAAATTTTATTTATTTTTATTGGTTTCATCACTTAATTGAACATATCGGTATAATGGTATTTTTAGCATAGTAAACAGAATATGATCTTTTTCATTAATGGTTTAGATGAACCTATGTTTGACAGGGGCGCGCATGGCGCGCCATTCTGTCTAGTCTCCAAGCAAAGACAGCAACGTTCTTTCTATTTCGATATTATTTGTAGCGATGGTGTTTAGAAATATATATAAGCTCGCTTCGTTCAGGCAACGAGTTGTTAAGGTGCTAGTACCTACCTTGAGAATAACGCAAAGGGGCGCTATGGAAAATGAAAACAGTGTTGCAAATGTCGAGTTGATTCGTAAGGATTCCCACAGCTTTTGCTGTTTCACGCCGTCGCTATTTGAGAAGATTCAGTATTATTGTCTTTTTTCTTTTGCAGATTTTCTTTTTGAGTTACGCAGAATTTGTTGTAGTGTAGTAATCGACTCTGAAGCACAAACAAAAGGGTTCGTGTTTGTTTGTAGCCGAGGGGAAAAAACGCACTGGACGGTGTCGAAGTAACAGGCTAGGTTTTCTCAAAAAAAAAAAAGTAACAGGCTAGGTAGGCCCACTACGCGTTCCGCAGGGCCCATGAAGGAACGCACAACAGATCAAGCCCATTCTCTGCAAAAGGCCCGTAGTCTGTCGGCCCATTCCGCACCGGGGGTTTTATCTCTACACATTTCTCCATCCGCCGCACCTCGCCTCCTCTCCCTCTCCGAACCCTAGCCTTCGTCCTCTCCTCCCCGCCGCCGCCCCCACCGCCGCAGCGAGCACGCGGTCGCAGCCATGGTAACGCCACCCTTCTCTCATTCCTTCGTTTATTCACTGTTGGCTCGTCCCCCGTGTTGATCCCGTTCTGGGTTTCCTTGCGCGTCTGCAGTCTGGGAGGAAGAAGACGCGGGAGCCCAAGGAGGAGAACGTGACGCTCGGCCCCGCCGTCCGCGAGGGCGAGTACGTCTTCGGCGTCGCGCACATCTTTGCCTCCTTCAATGACACGTTCATCGTGAGTATCCCCCAGGAGCTCTGCGTCCTTCTCGTGCTGGTGGTTCTTCTCCTAAGCGCGGCGCTGGTCTGGTACTGATACAGTGTGATTTGTGGTTTCGTTCTTGCAGCATATCACGGATCTGTCCGGGAGGGAGACACTCGTCCGCATCACTGGTAATAAATCACCCTCTGGAAACGCTGTTTCTTATCATGAATTTGGTATCCATATTAGTAATGATCTGTTGGTTGTGTGTGACATTAGTGCAAAATCAACCACTATAGCTGTAGCGTTTGGTGTTTTTATTGATTTCCTTTGTTATGTAGTGAAGGATCCCTGTGTACGTGTTGTATCGAGCGGGTAGTCCATGCTGTGGACATGGTGCATCATCATTTAGAATAGAGTATCTGTTATGACTTTGGAAGATTAGGGTGCTCTTTGGCGCAATTGATGTTTGTCTATTGAAATGTTTTGTTGGAGTTGTAGCTTGATTATAGCTATCAGTGAAGTGTGGTTCGAACTCGACACCTGGAAACCCATTCAACTGATGTTGATCATGCTAGGCCTTATGTACTGAGCATTGTCCTTTGTTAGTATGCCATGAAACTCTGGTATTTCTTTGTTACAAACTTTTGATATTTTGTTCCATTGAGGTACTTGTTTTATAACTGCAGGAGACAGGTAGCTGTTTAGTCACTGAGTTTGTGTGTTTGCTTTGTATGCATGGCCCTTAAGATCGCCTCCCTACTGTGTGGGAGCGTGTCGAGTCATTGCCATGCAAAATTGACCATGTGGTTCCTGAGTGTTTTTCTCTGGAACTTCATCTCTTCCTGCTTCAGTACTATAGGTGTCTTCATTCCGGCATTGAGTTACCTATAGTGTATTGCTAGTACGAAGTCGCTGCTTTCTGCAATGCTTCTGCTGAGCTCTTCACTCTTGCAACTCTTTGCTAAGTCAAATGGAGATGTCTATGTTTAGGAAGTGAACATGTTTTCAGAAAGAATTCCATTATTTTTTTCAACCATGTAGCTGCATCATAATTCTTATACTACATTAGGTAAGTAAAGCTTTTTAACTAAAGGGGACAGTCATTAAGTTTTGAACAGTTAATTCTTATAAGAATTGAAATGTTGGACAGAACCATACAATCTCCCAGCTGTCATGTTAACAAAGCCAACACCAATTTTTCCAAGTCACTGGTTCTTTCCATCAGTGTTTGATTCAGCTGGTTGTCAATTTTCTTTGCAAATGTAGCTTTTAAGTTGGTCTTCTTTCAGTTTGTGGGAGCATGTCAAGACATGCTAAAATCATAAGATGTACCAGAGTTTTTCTCTGGAACATGTTTATCTGCACATTTAGGTCCAGGTGTATCCATGATAGGATTGCATTTCCTTTAGAAAGGGTCAGCGTGCTGCTGCGCTTCTGCGTTTCTTCTCCTCACTTGACCCTTGCGACCCTTCGACACGTTATATGTACAAGTACACAAGTAGAATGGAGGAATATGCTTTTACTGGAGTAAAACTGGATAGTATTTCATACTCCCTCTGTTCTTGAATATATGACGTTTAGGACAACCAATTTAGTTCATTTTTGAACTAATTAGCTTGTCCTAAACGTCATATATTTAGGAACGGAGGTAGTACGTCTTAAGCCTGTATCCTAGTGTGGACTTTTTTTAAAAAAAATTACAGTGCATATTGTTCTTGATGCTTATTGACAAAGTGACTATTCCTTGAGTAACCTGGGTGATCAATTATTCACTAGGTCAACAGGATGATTAACCTGATTATTGCCATTCTGTTTCTTTCATTGTACTGCAATTTGATTACTTCTGCATCTTTGCAGCTTTGCATTCTATTCACATTATCTTTGTTTGTCTTTTGGTGCATAGATACACGATGCATGCTATCAGTCACATATTTTACATTACAATGTTTTCTGTAGCCTTGCAATTCACATTAAATTTGTGCCACTTTCTTAAGTCCTTCGTAGATACTTGTGATTTTGTCTGTCTATATCTTTATGTAATTTGCTTCTGTGGAGTGCTATGGTGCATAGTATCTATCAGATTTAGTTGGTATTGTTAATTTACACTTGTGGCTTCATAATCCTTTTGGCAGGCGGCATGAAGGTCAAAGCTGACCGTGACGAGTCATCCCCTTACGCAGCTATGCTTGCAGCTCAGGATGTTGCACAGAGATGCAAGGTATCGAGCTTAGTTTAAATATCGATTTGTCATCTGTAATTCGATTCTTACTATGCATATGCCTGCTAGTTCAAAATATTAATGTGTCATCTGTCATTCGAAACTTATTATGCATATGCCTGCTAGTTCAAATTTTGATTTCTCTTCTGTCATTCGTTACTTACTATGCATATGCCCACTTTAGGAGCTTGGAATCACTGCTCTGCACATTAAGCTCCGTGCTACCGGTGGTAACAAGACAAAAACTCCGGGACCTGGTGCTCAGTCTGCGCTTAGGGCTCTTGCACGTTCTGGCATGAAGATTGGACGCATTGGTGAGCATGTTTTTTCAATTCCCCAAAAGACATCTAATCGAGCATTCTATGATTGTGTCGGCACTTGATGTTAGCGGTTCTTGCCTTCCTGTGTCTGCAAAATACAAATTTCTTGCACAATATGATGTAAACATTTTATCATTAACTGCTTTGCACACTGCTACTAGTGCTCATAAGCTTTTTAATTTTGACTTTGAATTAACCATCTGAGCTTTGTTGTTTGTTGTGCAGAGGATGTGACTCCAGTCCCAACTGACAGCACGCGAAGGAAGGGTGGTAGGAGGGGAAGGAGGCTGTAATTTCGTGCAGAACCAACCCAACCAGGCCGAGCAACCTGTTTTGTGCTTTGTTTGTGATTCTAGCATCTGATTTCATGGATTCATAAGTTTTGGGGTACCTTGTATTGAATTTTTCATAACATTATTTTCGTCGTGAGCTGATTTGCTGGCTTGCCTTGGCTGCTCATTCCCAACGTTATAAGTTAGCTGTTTTGCCGGTATCCTGAAAGTGTCATGGAGTGACGTCTGTTTGTTTTCACACCAGAATTTCTACACTTTACACTGCGGAGATTCGTAGTTTATCCTCGCGTGCGTACATCATATCAGTTGAGCGTTAGGCCGTAGAGCTTTGCTCGGTAGTCGATGTTCGCTGCGCGAACGCCATTCTTATGCTGGGCTCATATCTGGCCCGCGTGAAGCCCATTTCGCGCAGTTTGCTCTCTGTTGTTGAGCTGAGCCGACCACAAATGTCGTGGCAAAACAGAGCCCTCTCTCTCTCTCTCTCTCTGCGCAGCAACATGCCAAGGGCTCTCGGTGTGACAGTGTCTGCTCCTCGACACGTTGCAAACCCCACACCAATATCCGTGCGTGCATCCTCGGAAAGCTGTGCTGTCCTGATCGCATATCCCTGTGCCGCAGAATGGACGGGATCGGGTTACTATCCTATCAGTGTCACCACCACCACGGCCACCAAACGAACGACATGCATGCTCACTCTGCCAGTTTGCACCCCCCTCCCGATAAGGAAAGTGACCAACGCGAGCTCGGGATCCCTCCACTCCACCACCGTCCGTCTCCGCACCGCCGCACTGGTGGTGGTGGCCGGCTGGCCGCCGTACGGCATGATTGCAGCCAGCGTCACAGGTCAGAGCCGCCGCGGACTCCACCGAGGCCGAACTGAGATCCGGCCGTCGCGTCGCGTCTCGTTCCCTCGGAAGACCAAATCATTGCCTCCACTCGAACTCCACCAGCACCAGCAAGCAGATTCTGGGCGGCGGCGTGCAAGTGTGCCGCTACCAGTTCCGGCTCACCTACTTGCCGGCTACGGGTGGGGTGCCACCTGCCATTGCACTTGCACGGGCATCTTCGAGCTGGCGGCCACAACGGTCCCCCTCCCAGAATCTCCCACTGCGCTTTTCACCATCTCTGGCCGCCGACGCCGACACGCGAGCTGTGGGCGGGCTAGTCGGTTGCCCATCCAACTCTACCTCGCCGTCAGTGGCTGTCGCGTCGGCCGTGACTCGATCCTTTTCCATCTGTTGCCGTGATCTTCCACTCGCTGGCCGGATTTGGGCGCCCGCCGCTCCACTTCGCCGGGCCGGGGCTCTGGTTGGCAATACCTCGGTGCGCCTCGCGTACGCCGGCTGCCTGCTGCGATCGGCATGGCGTGGGCGTACACTTGCACGGCGGCGAGCGAGGCCCTGCCGTTCACCATGGCGTGGCGGTTGCGGCGATCTCGTAGCTACTGTTCGTGCGCCCCGCCGCGGCGCGGCGCGACCCGTGCCGAATCCCGACGGAAAAGCTGGCGCGTCGACGGGTCCGCGTCGGAGGAGATGCGTCCGGAGTTATCTTGCGATCATCCTTGCTTGGACCCGCGATCTGTTTGGCACGCACGGGCAGATGGCATCTCATCGGTTCGCACGACTTCTTTTTCAATTCGGTGCGCGCAGCCGCAGGCACGTCTCGTTGGCAATCCAGTTGACCCTGGGTAGAGTAGCACACGATCACTCGTCGCTACCACCACCTACCACTAGTAGCATCCACAGCTAGTGGGAACATATGGGGGATCGGATCGGATCGGACTGTTTCTTTCGGCTGCACGCAAGTTTCAGATGGGCCATACACGTATACCGGTGTGCACTCTACAGTGATTGTACGATTGACAGAATGCTCGCCTTGACACGCTCCCATCGCACATACCCGATTCAGCCAGCTGGTACGTGTACATACGATGAGGTGAGGAAAGGAAGTTAATTTCATGAATCCTAGCAATCCAAAAATACTTAATCTGTTCACGTTTTGTATCTGAATTCAAACTTTGGAGCTTAGATTTTTTTAGGAATTATAGAAAAATACTGAATACACGTATTGAATGATATCATCTCGTACATGAAACTTGCCCTTGAATTTGAAGCAGAACTTTCCGTTCAACTAATTAAGTTGAACTCGCAGTAGTTACAAGAACTGGTACTCCAAGTCCCCAAACTAAATGCTCTGCACCATTCATTCACAGAGAGTGGAAGTGATTATCCCTCAGACATGCCCACTAATTAACCAGCTAATTATCCGGCATTTCTTTGCTAGAATTGTTACTTGGCATTCTTTTGACAGATTCTTGTGCTTGCATTCTGAAGTGCGGTTGTTGGATCACAGCTGCCCGGTCCAAACAGAAGCGAAAAGAGTGTGAGGAGTACGGAGTGTTCTTATTTTATTTGTCCTATAATTTTTTTCAACGAAATCCTTCTACATTGCATGCTAGCTGACATTGGAACAATTCCATAACTGAACTTTATTCATTCCTGATCAGCAAAACTTTGGTGCACCGACCGAGTGCTACACAATTCGTTGCATTGCGGTGGAGAGAACAGTCTTTGAGACGATGATCTGAACGAGACGTCCCGGACCATTTCTCTGAAGCTCCGACGATCCCAGCTAACACTACGCCTAAGGCTACGGCTAGGCTACCACCACCACCGTACCTACTACGCCTAGCGCTACTGCGCCGGCGCGTTCATCTTGGGTGTCTTCATCTCCCAGGCGTCCAGCTTCACGACCTTGACGTCCACCTCGCCGTGGTTGAAGACGAAGAGGTGCGCGTCGTCGCCCAACGCCTTCTTCGGGTACACCCTCGTCAGGATGCACGTCTTGCCGCCCGCCCCGAAGCTCTCCACCACCGAGTGGTCGATCTGCATTATATTGTTCACACGTGCAGTATTAATTAGTAGTACTAAACAAAGTTTTATGGTTCACAATTGTGAGATATCACGCGTGCATCTACACGCACCAGTGTCCTGAGGGCTATGGTGTTGGTCTTGGCGATGTCGACGTTGACGAAGCCGGCGAAGGTGGGCCTGTAGACCTGCGACTCGAAGGTGGAGTTTGTGGGGTCGTTGCACATGAGCACCACGTGCTTGGTGCCGGCGGTCTTGAACACCCTGAAGAACACGGCCGTCCTCTCCGTGAGGTCGCCGGAGGCCAGCACCCACAGCCCGAAGGGCCCCACCTCGCCGGTGACCCGCGCGCCTTGCTTCTTGCACAGCGCCTGCGGGTCCCGCAGCCACGCCGGGTTGAACTGCTCCGCCTTGCTCACGTCCTTGATCGCGAACGCCACCTCCACGTCCGACTGATGTGTCATGGATAGACGAACGCGCACGGGCACAACGTACACCATCAAGTTTCAAAAAAAAAAAGTAAGAATCCTACGTGGAACATAGTATAATGCGGTGGATCGGTCACGAACGAACCTGCACGGACTTGAATCCGGTGACCTCGAAGTACTGGCCACTCTTGACGACCTTGTCGCTGACGTTCACGTGCTTGTCGCGCAGCGCCTTGATCTCCTCCACGGGCCACTGGATCAGCTGCTTCCCGCCGGGCGACAGCCACAGCTTCCTGGGGATCGCCTGGATCCCAGCCCACCCCTTCTTCCGGTCGTCCGGGACGGTGTCGGACTCGTTGGCCCAACCCCATAGTATCCGCCGCCGCTTCGCCGGGTCGTAGAACGACTTGGACGCGTAGAAGTCGCCGTAGTCGTACCGTAGCCCGTAGTCGTTGTCCGGGAACCCGGCGTCGGGGGTGTACCTGTCCGTGGCGTGGTCGTACGACCCCACCGTGTAGTACTCGTATCGCGTCAGGTCCAGGCTCACCTTGAGCACGTACTTGACCGCCTCCGCCACCGCAGCGTCCCGGAGCTCGGCGGTGTCGACGCCGCGGCGGTGGTGGCGGCGGCCGCTGGCAGCGCCGCCGTGCACGGCCACGGGGAAGAAGTCCGGGCACTCCCACATCCCCGTGAGCCCCGAGTGGAGCGGGTGGTGGGCCTTGACCCACCGCTTGAAGTCCCGGCTCCGGTACAGAACGGCGAGGCCCTTGTCGCCGGCCTTGCTCCCCACGAGCAGGCGCCAGTGCCCGTCGGGCCCGTACCACGCGGTGGTCGGGTCGCGGAAGGCGCTGGCGTTGATGCCGGAGTCGGGGACGATGATGGGGTTGTAGTCGGGCTTCGTCCACTCGCGGAGGAACGGGTCGGAGAGGTTCTTCGGGTACGCCACGTTCTGCACCTGGTGCTCGGACGGGTCGATGCCCGTGTACATCATCACTGGCACGCCGCTGGGGAGCACGGTGGCGGAGCCGGACCAGCAGCCGTTGATGTCGAACGGCTTCGACGGGTAGATCCCCGGGTCTAGGGCTGTCCAGTCGATCAGGTCCGTTGAGACCGAGTGCGCCCACACGATGTTGCCCCAGACTGCGCCCTTAGGGTTGTACTGGTAGAAGAGATGGTACAACCCCTTGTAGTACATTGGTCCATTTGGATCTGATCGTTGCCAATTGCACGAGGAGAAGGTAACAACACGCAAAGTCAAAATCAAAAGACAAATAAAAAGGGCAGATCAATCTCTAATAATTAACAATTGCAGGGAAAGAAAAGGCTAAACTAAGTAGCCACATATTTGTTTGGTTTTGCTTTTCTGGTGAGTGATTTTCTTTAAAAGTGCTGATTGCACAGATGCAATAAAAATTAAGACTCGATCGAAGGAGAATTAGTTATTGTGTGCAAAACTCTTGTAGAGACCGGAATAAAAAAAATCTTTTTTTTTCTAAAAAAATGACATGCACGTTAAAAAAAAATCAAAGCCTGATCGATCATCAAGCAACCACAGTGGCATCGATTCATGCATCCACTTACCGTTGATCCAGTGCTTGGGTGGCTGAAAGTGGTACCCGGTGCGCGACGTCTCGTCGATCTCCGTCGCCTCCAACGACTGAAGCTCCGGGTACACGACGTGCGACGCGCGTACAGCCGTAAGCAGAGCCACCAGCAACAGCGCCGTCACTGCCGCCATTCCCATTCCCATTCCCATTCCCGACAGAGCAGCCAGCAAACGAGTAATTCACTACCGATCGAGCTCTTAACTGGATGAGGGATGATCAATGAAGAACACACAAAGAAGTGCAGAATCGATTCCCTTATATAGGGAACTAGGGGTTTGCATCATCTAAACGCGAGGCATGCAAAAATCCAGAAAATAACTGTGTCGATGCATGCCATAGTCCACGCGCGCATGCAGCAAACGGTTCTCAACTAACTGGATAGAGTTGCATTGCAGAGTGAGAGTTGGATGGGGGTATGCATGCTGCATGCATATGCAACGAGAGCCATCAGTCCAAGCAAAGCTACGTGATCCTAACCAGCAGAAAGCGTCAACCGGATCCATCCAACCCATGCAGGTTGCGTTCAGACCTCCAGGGGGCTCAGGATCTGATCTTGTGCGGACAGGAGAAGCGGACGTGCTGCGCCAAGTGCGGTGGAAGACCGCATGGAACGGAAGGACATGTGTAGTGCTACTGCTATTCTTTCTCTTAAAAACAATTAAAACACAATACAAACACACTCATATACAAGCGCATACACTAATCCTAATGAAAATTTGCATGCATGTGAACACATCCGAGAGACTTGGCCAATATATCTTAAGATTGTTGAAATCATTTGGAAATATGACCATCCTGCACACATGAGTTTACCACATTGAAGGGATGACATGACTAAGGGCTTGACTGGATCACATACAGATTATGAGTTTACCACAATGCGGGCATCCGTGCAGTGAAAGACTCCCATGAACATGCACATGCATATCCGAGACATCTTGAGATTGTCAAATTTATCAGAAAAATGCAAGCATTTGTGCTGAGATTATCAAATCCATCAGGGAAATATTTGCATGGGACACGATCACATCTCTGGAATTAATGAGGGCAAAAAAGTTTTCACCTAGAAAACCGTGTCAGTTTATTTTCTCTCTCTGTAGGTGGTCCAATGGAAAAAGTTTTCACCACTTTCACCGGAATTAAACAGGCCCACATGTTATCTGATTTTTTATCACAAAAATACATGTAAAGGGTCGTCTATTAGCCACTGTGGATTTTATGCTAGTTAGCAAGATTGTATAACGTAACTATTATTTTGATAAACAAAATCTTTCATGATGTCTTTTCCCTAAAAAAGGCCTTCTATTAATATGTCAGCCAAAGACACGCCGATCTTGTCTTTCTCAATATTTGCAATAACTTTTGAAAAGGGGGGACACGTACAACTTGATTTAGTTCCACAAGTAAAAATGGTAATCATATCATACACCGGTCATATTAGATGAACCCCTGAAATTTTTTTCTTTTTAAGTTGAAAAGGCCATGTAAGATACCAACCCATTAATGAGCAGCACATTTGTGATTAAGCTAGGCTAATAAAACAGCCAGAATATGCATGCATCTTTATTGTTCGTAGTGGCATATGCATACAAATCACACTGCTGCTTCCATATACTCTCCTGCAGCACAATCAAAGCCATTGTACTATTTTAGTACAAAGGCGCACGACCCGCTACTAGCTAGTACTCATTCTACGACAGGAAACATGCATGTGGTCATGTGGACACAATGGAAGACGCGCCAAACGTTAAGCTAGCAGACACAATGGAACTTCAGGCTCCGTTCATGAGTGGCTTCTTCATCTCCCACGCCGTCAGCCTTGACACCTTGACGTCCACCTTGCCGTTGTTGAACACGTAGAGGTGGGCGTTCTTGCCGATGGCGAGCGACGGGTAGACCCGGGAGAGGATGCACGTCTTGCCCCCGGCTCCAAAGCTCTCAACAACCGACCGGTCGATCTGCATGCACAGAAGTTTGACACATGAGCAAACAGTCCAGAAAAGCGAACACATTACCCGCAAAAAAAGTGAAAAGAAAAGAAAAGAAAAGCGAACACATGCTGGAAACTTTATTGTCGACGACGCTAGCTGCGTGTATTATACGTACCAAGCTTCTCAGAGATATCTTCCCGTTTGAGATGTCCGTGTCAACGAAACCTGCAAACGTCGGCTTGTACAGGTTTGGGTTCAGAGACGACCTGCACGAAAAAGAAACCAAGTCCGTTCAGTGCAGTCAAAGTAGGCGTAGCCAGAGCACCTACACATCTGCCTGCTCTGCTCCGCCATTTGCCAGGCGATCGAACACAAATCATGGCTGAACACGGGCGCGCGCGCATCATGCACTTACTTGGTGGGGTCGGAGCACATGAGCACGACGGGCTTCTTGTCGCCGCGCGCGGGCCTGAACACCCTGAAGAACACGGCCGTCCTCTCCCGCCGGTCGCCGGAGGCCAGCACCCACAGCCCGAAGGGCCCCACGCCGCCTTGCACGGCCGCGCCCCTGGCGCCGCACAGCCGCTCCGCGTCGCCGGCGAGCGCCGGGTCCAGCGGCTCGGCGCCCGCCAGGCTCGACACCTCGAAGCTCACCTCCACGTCAGCCTGCATATGCAGCCGGACCCAAAGTTAGTCTGGTTGGTTTCCTAGACCCGGGATCGGAGAAAAGGCGTGCAAAGTGCGCGCGGATGACGGTGGGCGAGGGCGAAAACCGCAGTGGGAACCGGTGGGCTGCGTGGGAGGCAGCAAGAGGATCGGAGGCGACACGGGCGCGGCAGGGTGGCTAGTTGGTGGGGGCGCTGGCACGCTGCAGGGCACACAGAATGCTGGGCAGGATCAACTTGTGTGTGCATGCAGACAGCAGAGAGCACTGGCGGCGGATAAGATAGCGAGAGGGAGCCAGGATAACATGGTGTCGGCGTGTCGCCCTGGTTGCAGATCAGGGAGAGGGGGAGCAGTTTTGCTGGATGGCAGGCATTGATGACATTCCTGCAGCTGTACTGCACCAGTGCTATTCCTTTTTTTCATCATTGGAAAAACGTGCAGGTGAATTGCGAAAAGGATCATTAGTGCTAACAGTAACAAGCATGCCGAACCTGTGCCGTTTGAATCCCAGTCACCTCGACGTGCTGCCCTGGCTTGATCACCCTGTCCTTGAGAGTGACCGACTTGCGTCGTAGCGCCTCGACCTCCTCGATCGGCCACTGCAGCAGCTGCCTCCCGCTCGGGTCCAGCCACACCGTCCTTGGAATCGCCTGGAGATGTCATCCACGTGACAAACGCGCAAAAGTTTAGAATTAGCAAGAACAAAAGAACTCGATTACGTCGATATCTCGAGATTTGACTAGCGCCTAATAAGATGACGACATGCATGTAGCAGATCGACGGTCGTCGTTGTTGTACCTGAATCCCAGCCCACCCTTTGGCGACATCGTCGGCGGTGGTGTCGGACTCGTTGGCCCAACCCCACAGCACCCGCCGCTTCTTCGCCGGGTCGTAGAACGTCTTGGACGCGTAGAAGTTGCCGTAGTCGTACCGCAGCTGCCGCCGCGCGTCGTCGCCGGCGGGGTCATCCGGCACGTACTTCTCGACCCTCCGATCGTACGTCCCCACCGTGTAGTAGTCGTACCGCCTCAGGTCAAGGCTATTCTTCAGCACGTGCTTCACCTTCGGGCCCAGCACCGACGTCTCGAGCCCCACGCGCCGCCCGTCCCTGCTCACCGGAAAGAAGTCCGGGCACTCCCACATGCCCGTCGCCGCCGAGTGCAGCGGCCGCCGGACCCTCGTCCACCGCCGGAAGTCGCGGCTCCGGTACACGTACGCCGCGCCGCGCGCGCCGCCGGCCGCCACGCTGCCGATGAGGAGGCGCCAGTGGGTGTCGCCGGCGGAGCGCCACGCGGTGGTCGGGTCGCGGAACTGCGTCGCGTTGATGCCGCCCTCGGGCACGATGATCGGGTTGATCCCCGCGGGCTTCACCCACTCGCGGAGCAGCGGGTCGGAGGCGTTCCGGGGAAAGGCCAGGTTCTGGACCTGGTAGTTGAGGTTGGGGCGGTCGATGCCCGTGTACATGATCACCGGCGTGCCGTCGGGGAGGATCGTCGCCGAGCCCGACCAGCAGCCGTACTGGTCGGACGGGATGCTGGGCTGCAGAGCCGTCTCGAGGGCCACCCAGTTGATGAGGTCGCGTGACACGGAATGTGCCCACACGATGTTGCCCCACACGGCGCCCTTGGGGTTGTACTGGTAGAAGAAATGGTACCACCCCTTGTAGTACATCGGAGCTGCAGTTCCATCCAATCGGAAAAGAAAACATTCAAATACCTCAGATCGAAACACCATTGGATCGACATGGTACTATTGTGGGACTATCAGACACTGAAAACTAAAATTTGTTGATTGGTGGACACTGTGGGAGCCATCACCATGGTCGACACAGGCAATGCATGCCGGCCGACATGCGTGGAGGCCCAGCGTGTGGGCCATTTTGCATGCTAAAAATGTGCTGAAATTTTGTCACAAGAGGCGTCACTGTCCTTCGCCGTGCAATGAATTTGCAAGTTGCATCTGTTGCATGCATGACATGTACTAAAATAATGCAGCAGATGCATGATGACTGTTGAAGACAGGAAGAAATTTGAAGGGTGGGACAACGCCACAAGGACGTACCGTTGGGATCTGGTGCCGCAAAGTTTCTCCGCCGCCGCCGGTGCAATCAGATCGCAGAGCAGCCCACCGGGACGAAGATCAGAAGATCAAGTTAGAGCCAAGCTTTGGAACGAATCATCGTGAAATTCGGAGAAACAAATTAAAAACAAAACAAAGTTGTCTGAAAGTCTTGCCGTGTAGAGCTCGTGATCTTCTGACAGTGAGTTGAGTTGATGGGTTAACCAGTTAAGTGTGGCAGCCTACAGCTCGTGATTTCTGTTGTGACAAGCACGTCTGAGCTACCAGTCATATCAAGCTTATTATTAATTCAGTCTACAAGCGACTATTTCAGGAGATGATGCTAACACACATGCTATTGTTCTAAGAAAACTAACTGGTTAGCTTACATGCCTTTGTCTGACTACTTCATCTCAGCAGCACAACAAGAAGAACACTACACTTCTGACTGTTGGCTCTCCTTTAGCGATTAGAGTATCCTAGACGCAATCGAAAGTTGGACCTTCAATTCTACCTCGTCGACCAATAAGCAGACAGCAAGTTTGGAAGGTTTGCGTTACCATTGATCCAGTTCTTGGGAGGCTGGAAGTGGTACCCTGTCCTCAGCCCGGGGTCGACGATGGACGGCGGCACGGCCGCCGTCGCCGACTCCGCCTCGAGCTTCTCGTAGTCGTAGACGACATGCGACGCCCCGGCGAGCTGCACCAGCAGCAGCAGCAGCAGCGCCACCCCCAGGCATGCCCAAGCACCCCTTCCAAGCCCTCTCATTGCGCCCTCACTCACGCACACACACACTGCAGACTGCAGCAGGGTACACGATCTGAAGTGAACAAGGGTGGTGGGCTGCTGAGGAAGAGGAGAGGGGGTATTTATACTGCGCGAGCAAGAGCTGAGTGAGCAGGAGAGCTCCAGAAATACGCGGCGTTTGACGACGTGTATCGAGTATCACCATGAGTTCATCAGGACTCTGCTAGCTACCAGGGAAGCTTTTCTGACGCTATGAAAGCTGAACTTGGGCTTGGGGAGTTGGGGGTGACATATATCTGCCCATTGCCAATTGCTCGGTTCCGCCGTTCTCGGAGCGTCGAAAATCGCCAGCCGGTTCTAAACTTCTAATGGTACGGTTGTCATGTATCCGCTCGGCAAACGTGGGGAACGTGCCTCGCCAACTAATTAAGCAACCGATGGGCAATGCTAAAGAGCTCGAAATACCTAGTAAGAATTTGAATAAATCACAAACATTAATTTTTAAAATAGATAAAATGTTTAAATAAATAAAATAATATGAAAAAAGCAAATCCATGTCACCCTTCACGCTATTCGCTGGTCACATGCGGATTCACGGCAGGCAACAAAAGGAAAAAAAATGAACCTCACTGTTTTCTCTAAACATCTCACCGGCCACGTTTATTTTACCAAATCCATGTCACAAATGAAAATGATGAAAAGTGAACGGCCATGTCATGTTTCTTTTACTTTCTTTCGAACAATTTCATGTCACATGCAGGCCGCCCATGACACGTTTTTTTAACTTTCTTTTGAACAATTTCATGTCATGTATGAGGCTGCCGTTATTTTTTAACAAATTCATGTCATGACTCATGAGTAATTTCCATGTACACGTACAAGAGGGTAAAAAATATTATATCTGCTCATGACCCAGCGGACCCTATGATGAATACTCGAGCATCCAGCGAGCAGAGACACAGTCCAAAATCCAAAATAAATGTTTGGACACATGTATGATGTACTAAATGTGGTTGAAAAACAAATCACATTGTATAGATGGTCCGAAAATCGCGAGACAAATCTAATGAGTCTAATTTAGCCCGTGATTGGACACTAAATTGATACTGTTGCTACAGTACATGTGCTAATGATAGATTAATTAGGTTCATTAGGTTCGTCTCGCGAATTCCGAACGTAATCTACAATTAGTTTGTTAAATTAGTCTATGTTTAATACTTAAAATGTGAAAAGATTCCATTTCGAAATCTTTTCATCAACCAACTAAACACTGCCATCCTCCGGAGTATGCGGCAACTTGACTGGAGCTGCAGTGCATTCACTCGGTCAGTAGCGGCAAGTTGCCATTCACAAGGCCAGCAGTAGCACGCAAGTTGCCATTGCCTGCTCGTACACGCGCCACACTCGAACAAGTCGGTAAGTACTCAGTAGGGTTCAGTGCTTTTTTACATTACCATTGATCCAGTTCTTGGGAGGCTGGAAATGGTACCCCGTCCTCAGCTCGGGGTCGACAATGTACGGCGGCACGGCCGCCGCCGCCGCCTCCAACTCCAGGAGGTTCTCGTAGACGACGTGGGATGCCCCGGCTAGCTGCAGGAGCAGCAGCCATGCCCAAGCAACTCTTCCCAGTGCTCTCATTGCGCTCGCTTAATTAGCCACAGAGGTGTAGCAAGAACAAGTAGTGGAGAACTGAAGAAGAAATGAAGAATTGATGGATGCAGAGGAGAAGGCATGCTACTTATACCGTGCAGCCGATGGCCAAGACGCCGCGTGTGCGAGGCGTGCACTTTTTTTTTCTTTTTTAACCACTGGGAATCCCGTGTGCTTTGTCGGCTACAACATATGCTCTCTCTGAATTCAGCAACGTCGCATTCACCCGCGGACGGTAAATCCTTATAGCCAATCATATCTGACAAGGAGGGTGCTTGAAATCTGCGGGGTTTTTTTTTTTCGAATTGTTTAGGATTCTATCAGGCATTTTTTTTTTCTTCTGACGATGTGAAACAAGCTCGATTTTATTTGCTTGGCGTGTGTGGAAAATCGTGGTGCACTCGCACCTAATCTGAAGAAAAAATTCCCTTGGTTTATGCTCTGTGATGTTTTCTGATAGCACGGTAATTTTAGCAGTTGATTTCGACACTTACCTGCCCGGGCAAACTGGCGCCGAGAAACCTCTGAAGACATAGGGGACACAAGTCTTTCATGCAGCAAAAATAAACTGCAACCAAGCCAAACTAGCTGTCTAAAACATCATTTTAAACTGACCGGAGGGAGTCATTTTAAGAAACATAATTGACACATACTAGTAATTTTAAGAAATATAATTGTTAGAAGTTTATAAGTAAATATGAGCATGTAGCTGATCTAAATAGCTTATTTTAAGAAACACAAGTCTTGTGTTTGGATTTTTTTTCTCCAGAGAATTCTATCTTTCTAGTATGCCTTGTAAGGATTAACATGGACGTTGTAAAGTTCTGAATTGAGAGAACACAAGTTACTTTATGTATATAAGTAAGTTGTTTTGTTTCCTATCAACTGAGCTTCGCAGGTGTAAATAATTGATGCATACGGCTAAATAATATAGTATCAGTTAGAATACCCTAGACGTTGCAATCTAATAAAAAAATTGTTGCCCCCTCTTCCATGTTTTAAGCATTACAGAGCACACTATGTGTAAATAGGAATGGTAAACTAGATCCGAATTGCTTGTCTTTCTCCATCAACTTACGCTTTTAGTTGTGGCTGGTAAGAGAACATAAGGGTGCGCACCTCCTTTTGCTACCCCCCTCCAATGTCATTCCCCCCATTTTTATCCATTTTTTCACACCCATCTCGTGGATACAAAGCATGTGGTCACTTCTAAAACTCTTCAAATTGGATCCATTTTGCTTAGATCTGGTATCGTATCTATTCTAGATTTACAATAAAAATTCTTTCCAAAAAGTTATATTTGAGTTTTTAGCAAAGTTGTTTGCTCTCGAGATGGTTTCAAAAATTCATGTAAAAATCACTTAAATTCATGGTATGATAAGTTAGATTTTAAGCTTAGCACCTACATTGGGATTTACATTGGGATTTTAATAATGTAAATCCCAATGTAGGTGCTAAGCTTAAAATCTAAGTTACAGAAAGCATATGGTAAAAATTAAGTTTAAATGCATCTGGGTAAAGCTTAAATTTTTCAGAGAGCCTGAAGTAAGCTCGTGTTCCATTCCGGTTGGATGATCATGTCACTCTTCTTCGCGTCCTCTGATATATATATCTTATGTAAACCTAGGACTAGGGCAGCGATTATCTAGGCGAACAAATTTCTAAAAACAGAAACGATCCAAGTTGAAAACAGGGAGGACGGAAGTAGTGTTTGCCACTTCTAGCCCAAAAACAATGCACCAACCATTTATCATTCTTACTGTGTGGGGCCGACTTTACTGTATGTTAGCACGCAACGTCCAATCGTATAGCATTATTGCCCAATCAGAAATTCATAAGACCGCACATGTCACTCTGCTTGGCACCATCTTCTGTTGCGACGCTATTCCAAACAGATCAGCAACTGAATACTCTGAAGAGTACATGTATGATGGGAACTATATTGAAGAGCTATAGAATCACACTTTGACTATATTGAAGGAAAAACAGTCAGTCAGTTCCTCTGGTGGATAAGTTCGCTGGCTGTGGTTGATTTTGGTTGTTTCAATAGTATTCCGTGAGAGAGAAAAAGATATAATAAGCCAGAATAAACTCGTTGTGGCTGGAAAACAGATAAGTCCTGCCGTGTAGAGCTCGTGATCTTCTGACAGAGAGTTGAGTTGATGGGTTAACCAGTTAAGTGTGGCAGCCTACCGCTCGTGATTTCTGCTGTGACAAGTATGTCTGAGCTACCAGTCATATCAAGCTTATTAATTCAGGCTACAAGAGACTATTTCAAGAGATGATGCTAACACACATACTATTGTTCGAAGAAAACTAACTGGTTAGTCTACATGCCTTTGTCTGACTAAATCTTAGCAGCAGCACAAGAAGAACACTAGTACACTCTTCTGACTGTTGGCTCTCCTTTAGCGATTAGAGTATCCTAGACTCAATCGAAAGTTGGACGTTCAATTCTACCTCGTCGACCAATAAGCAGACAGCAAGTTCGGAAGGTTTGCGTTACCATTAATCCAGTTCTTGGGAGGCTGGAAGTGGTACCCTGTCCTCAGCCCGGGGTCGACGATGGACGGCGGCACGGCCGCCGTCGCCGCCTCCGCCTCGAGCTTTTCGTAGTCGTAGACGACATGCGACGCCCCGGCGAGCTGCACCAGCAGCAGCAGCAGCAGCGCCACCCCCAGCCATGCCCAAGCACCACTTCCAAGCCCTCTCATTTTGCGCCCTTACTCACGCACACTGCAGCAGGGTACACGATCTGAAGTGAAGGGTGATGGGCAGCTGAGGAAGAGGAGGAGAGGGCCGGGGGGTATTTATACTGCGTGAGCAAGAACTGACTGAGCAGGAAAACTCCAGAAATACGCGGCATTCGACGACGTGTATCGAGTATAATCACCGTGAGTTCAGGACTCTGCCAGGGAAGCTGCTTTTCTGACGCTATGAAATTAAGCTGACCTTGGGGGTGACGACATATATCTGCCAAATGCCAATTTGCCATGAAAGATTGCTGATGGTCAGCTGGCGGTGGCTCGGTTTCGTCATTCTCGGGGCGTCGAAAATCGCCAGCCGTCGTCCGCGCGTAGTTTTCAGGGCTCTAATGGCACGGTCGGTCTTGATTCTTGACTCTTAACCGCTCGGCAAACGTGGGGAACGTGCCTCGCCGACGAATTAAGGTACCGATGGGCACGCTCAAGTACTTTGATTACCTCCTACGATGGAAGAATTCGAATGAATCACAAAAATCAATTTTTAAAATAAATAAAACGTTTTAATATATAAAGTAAATGGAAAAAGGTAAATCCCAGTAATACCAGCATCCCCTCCGCTATCTGCGGTCACACGCGGAGACTAAGAACATCGATCTCCAAGAGTCTCTCTAAAACTCACTCTCTAAATCATCATTTAGAGAGTCATTTGCATAAAAATTGTTTTATATATCTTCCTATTTTCCAACAGCTCTTCTATATCTTGCATGCACTCTATACAGCTATTCTCTTTTCTATATTTTGCTAGCGAAAAATCTGGAATAGAGAGTGATGTTTGAATAACCAAATAAAGAGGCTGTGGAAAGATACCTTTTTAATCAAAATCTTTAAAATTAGCAAATGGAAAGGATTTAGAGAGTCTATTGGAGTTGCTCGAGAAAAAAAAAGATCCTCATTAGTTTTCTCTAAACATGTCACCAGTCACGTTTTTTTTTTACCAGATCCATGTCACAGACGAAAAAGATGAAAAGGGAATGACCATGTCATGTTTTTTTTTTTTTTACTTTCTTTCAAATAATTTCATGTCACATGGAGGCCGCCCATGTCACATTTTTGTTTACTTTCGCTTGAACAATTTCATGTCACGTACGTATAGAGGCTGCCCATGTCACAACATTTTTTTTAACAAATTCATGTCATGACTCATGAGTAATTTCCATATCTGATCATGAGAAAGGACAGTCATGTTCACGTGACAGGAATAGTAAAAGAGATTAGATCTGGTACGTACAATCATGCATGAAAAACTAGATCTAGTAGGATGATATTTTCCCTATTTTCACTATAAAGCTGGTCCCTTCAGGTGCATTATTTTTTTAGATTAGGGAAAACCGGTTCCACCTACACAAGTTGTAGGCTTACAACCATCGACACCGACTCGTTCAGCACTTAGGCTGCATTACAAACCAGACTCAACAAAGCTCAGCACCTACGCTGATTACATTCAAGACTCGAACAAAGTTCAGCAAACTAAAACAAGCTAGCTCTCCACTCAGATCAAGGAAGAGACCAACGAGAACGCTTCTGACACTCAGTACTGAAGTCTTCTGAAAATACTCCAGCCCGCACTTCTATAGAAGTTCAGCGCTGCCATTTGTAGCCTCCTGCCTTCCTTTTTCAGACTTTCTTTCGCTTCCTCTCTAGAGAGGTCCGCCCAGCTCCGCATCCAAAACGTCGCTTTGAAGATCACCTGCAAACACGAGTTAGGCTTTGTTCGTTGGAAGACAACCTCGTTCCTACTAAGCCAAATGGCCCAGCAAACGGATGCAGCGCCAATAAGCACTTGAGTTCTATACGCAAGTTCCCTATTTTCACTATTCATTTCAGAGTACGTTAGCAAAACCCCTACCCATAAGTACTTGTACTTGTACGTATGGAAAGCCTTTTTTTTCCCCTTCCGGGGATACGGTGGCTAACCCAGCGTATGCTATGATGAATAGTCGAGCAGACAGCGAGCAGGGACACAAATTTTCGGCAACTTGACTGGAGCTGCAGCGCATTCACCCGGCGAGCACCGGGCAAGTTGCCATTCACAAGGCCATCAGTAGCACGCAAGTTGCCAACGCGCGCATTGCCTGCTCGTACACGCGCCACACTGACGCACTCGAACAAGTCGGGAAGTATAGGGTTCAGTGCTTTTTTACATTACCGTTGATCCAGTTCTTGGGAGGCTGGAAGTGGTACCCACTACCCCAGCTCGGGAGAAAATTGGAATCCTGCCATTTTTAAAAGTGGACTTCGCCAGAATGCCATCCTGCAAATTGGTCTCGCTCATTTGCCATTATGAAACAATGGTCACACGCTAGAATGCCATTTGGTCGATTTCTAATTCATTCAACTCTTTTCCTCTCTCTTTTACTAACTAACTGGACCATTATGCCCTTGGAGGCTCATCGCCATATCCGGTCATGGATTCTCGTCTCTCTTCTCCCTCTCGTTCCAGGCAGCCAGCGCCGAGCCAAGAGAGAGCCCCTTGGACCGCCGGCGCTAACGAGTCAACGACAGGCAGCGACGGGGGCTTCTCGGATTGCACTCGGTGCCTCAAAGCCAAATCGACGGAGTGCCCGAGCCCAGTACGGGTACTGGCGCTCTACATCGTTTTCTTCCGTCCCAGGATGGGATGGGCAGGCACCATGCCGTGGATCGTCGACTCGGAGATCAATTCATATTCACGCGCTAGAGTATTTCTCTGTATCGGAATGATTTTGACACACAATTCATGCGCTGAGGATTTCAAGATGAATTCATTATTCTGAATTTTTGTGACCAATGAATAGGACGAGCGTATGCCTGCAGGAGCTCCTTGCCCGGAGTCACAACCTCCATCACCACCACACGCCCATCCGCCCGGAAGTCCGGAACGAACGGAAGTGCACGCGCGTTTCTTGCCCGTGAGTGCCCAAGTCCCCGCGTGCCGCTCTTCGTGCCCACGAGCGGCCACAACACCGCCGCCGCAGGTTCCTACCGGTCGCCGTCGGTGCCCAAGCCACCGCCGCTGCGGCATCGAGGAAGACGACTCCCTCGCATCGACCTGGGACCCGCCCCGCCCGAGCAGGAACAGGCGACCGGCGCTGGCTGCTCCCGCCACATGCCGCGTCCCTCTCGAGACCCGGCTGACGGCTTGAGCTCGTCGGAGGAGAGAGTGAGGATTGAGATGCAGCGGCGAGAGAGGAGATAATTGAGGCAAGAAAAAGGGTATTTTGGTCCAGTCAGTTGGCAAAAGAGAGAGGAAAAGGGTCGAATGAATTAGAAATCGACCAAATGGCATTCTAACATGTGACCATTGTTTCATAATGGCAAATGGACGAAACCAATTTGCAGGATGGCATTCTGGCGAAGCCCACTTTTAAGAATAGCAGAATTCCAATTTTCTCTCAGCTCGGGGTCGACAATGTACGGCGGCACGGCCGCCGCCGCCGCCTCCAACTCTAGGAGGTTCTCGTAGACGACGTGGGATGCCCGGCTAGCTGCAGGAGCAGCAGCCATGCCCAAGCAACTCTCCCCAGTGCCCGCTTAGCCACAGAGGTGTAGCAAGAACAAGTAGTAGAGAACCGAAGAAGAAATGAAGAATGGATATGGATGCAGAGGAAAATGCATGCTATTTAGAGCAAGTATTATAGTAAGGTGTAAGTAGCTAAATGCTAAGATGGAAGAGTGAGAAGAGAGGTGAGCTGTAAGCTTACAGCTCGCTTATACACAAGAACTAAAAGTTTGTGAGGGAGACAAGTGGGTCATGTATTAACGGTGAAGGGTTAAACCACTATATGAATGGGCTAAGAGAAGGCTATAAAAAATCCTTACAGCCAGCAGATTATTAACTTGCTCTTGTACCGTGCAGCCGATGGCCAAGACGCCGCGCGTGCGAGGCATGTGCTGTTTTTTTTTAATTGCTGGGAATCCCGTGCTTGTCGGCTGTAACATATGCTCTCTGAATTCAGCAACGTCGCATTCACCCGCGGACGGTAAATCCCTGTAGGAGATCATATCTGACAAGGAGGTGCTAGAAATCTGCGGGGTTTTTTTCGAATTGTTTAGGATTCTATCAGGATTTTTTTCCTCAGACGATGTGAAACAAGCTCGATTTTATTTGCTTGGCGTATGTGGAAAATCGTGGTTCACTCGCACCTAATCTGATGAAAAAATTCCCTTGGTTTGTCATCTGTGATGTTATTCTGATAACACCGGTAATTGATAGGGGACACAAGTCTTGTGTTCTGTCCATTGAGGTACGCTATTTATATAGCTTCAACACATCCATTACATTCAAGTTTTTTTTAGCACATCTACGCTTAATTCAACTATAAATACTTTGACCATCGACACATACTCCTAGCTAAACTAATAATTTGAAGAAACATAATTGTCAGAAGTTTATAAATAAATATGAGCATGTAGCCAATCTAAATAGCTTATTTTAAGAAACACAAGTCTTGTGTTTGGATTTTTTTTCCCAGAGAATATCTTTCTAGTATGCCTTGTAAGGGTTAACATGGACATTGTAAAGTTGTGAATTGAGAGAACACAAGTTACTTCTGTTTATGTATATAAGTAAGTTGTTTTGTTTCCTATCAATTGAGATTCACAGGTGTAACTAATTGATGCATACGGCTAAATACGATATCAGTTAGAATCCTAGCCGTTACAATTTAATAAAAAAAATTTGTTGCCTCCTCTTCCATGTCTTAAGCATTACAGAGCGTATGTGTGAATATATAGGAATGGTAAACTAGATTCGAATTGCATACCTTTCTCCATTAACTTACGCTTTTGGTTGTGGCTGGTAAGAGAACATAAGGATGCGCCCACACCTCCTTTTGTTACCCCCATCCAGTGTCATCCCCCCTATTTTTTTATCCATTTTTTCACACCCATCTCGTGGATACAAAGCATGCGGGGACTTCTAAAAATCTTCAAACTGGACCTATTTTGCTTAGATCTGGCATCATATCTATTCTAGATTTACAATAAAAATTCTTTCCGAAAAGCTATATTCGAGTTTTTAGCAAAGTTGTTTGCTCTCGAGATGGTTTCAAAAATCATGTAAAAATCACCTAAATTCATGGTATGATACATAATATTTTAATAATTTAAACCCCAATATAGGCACTAAGCTTAAAATCTAAATTGCTTCTGAAAATGGAAACGATCCAAGTTGAGAACAGGGCGTTCCCTTTGATCTCTTCAAACTATGGACGGAAGTAGTGTCTGCCACTTCTATCCCAAAATCAACACAACAGCCATTTATCATTCTTACTGTGTGGGGCCGACTTTACTGTATGTTTAGCACGTAACGTCCAATCTTATAGCATTATTGCCCAATCAGACATTCACAAGACCGCACATGTCACTCTGCTTGGCACCATCTTCTGTTGCGACGCTATTCCAAACAGATCAGCAACTGAATACTCTGAAGAGTACATGTATGATGGGAACTATATCGAAGAGCTGTAGAATCACACTTTGATTATATTGAAGGAAAAACAGTCAGTCATTTTCGCTGGTGGATAAGTTCGCTGGCTGTGGCTGATTTTAGTTTTGTTTTAATAGTATCCTATAAAGGAAAAAAAATAATAAGTCGTTGTGGCTAGAAAACAGATAAGTATGATCAAGGTGATGATCGGAACCTGTTAGTACTTAGACGGAGCACCACGACCACGACAGGGAGTCATGAACGGCCCGGCAGAGGCATGGTGGTGAAGGGTTGTGAGCTGCTCAGCTCTCACTTGCTTATGCAGGCTGTGCCCTGTGTTGTCGATGAAAGAGAGCGGTTAGCAGGACAATATCCCCATTTCGTATTGCGTTGGCGATTCAGAAGCGCCATTAATTTTCTTCTTCGCCTTCTAACTTTGTAACATCAGGGTTTTTTTCTGGAATGAACAGGAGGGGCATGCAACATCAGATCTTACTGAAGCTGGGACTGGGAGAGGTTCATGTAGCATTTTCTTCAGGCTCCATAACAAACTAGGTTGTACCCATAGAGTAGAACGGTGTGTAAAGTACTTTGTACCACTGAAACTTAAAGGACGTACGCCCGGCCAAACTATTGTCGGCCGGATATGTTGATGGTGCTGGACTGCTTTTGTCCTTTCATTTGGTACCCTTCAATTCAGAACTAAATGGTTAGGCAGTGGCCAAAAGAATCTGGCAATGACATCTTCGAAAAGGAAAACGCCACAGGCACATGAACAAGCACCGTCAACAAGGCGAGAAACTTTAATTTCGAGGCGCACCGTCAAGTCTGAACTGGACCTCTTGTCCGTTGTCCTTTGCTGGTACGTGCTCTCAATTCGGGTTCTAATAACCTTTGATGCGATGTCCGTGTCCATTCCTTTTCGAGCTCTACCTCCCTTCGCTAGGTATCATGCACGTTCTCCATCGCCATGTTCCTCTCTCTCCAGTCGACTCAACTTTTCTTTCGCAATTCGTTCTCGTGCAGCCGAGGGGAATTAAGTGAACGGTGAACAGAGGTGTACGCTTCATGCACTGAGGGCACTTTAGTCCTCGCGTCACAGCTTCGTCATTGAGCACTCTCGAATTTACATGGAACTAGCTATAACGACAAGCTAGGGAGTACCTTTTTTTTTCTTTGTATACATATTATGACCAGGTACTATTCTTGAAGACATACGACTGGATTCTAGGATTAACTACGCCACAGGTTCTTTCACTTACCATTAAAAAAATTGCTACTCCCTCAACCCGGAAATACACGGCACTTTGGTTTATACTAAGAGGGTGTTTAGTTGTTAATGCATTGGGAAGCATGCTCAAGAGAGGGAACATGTTTCCCAATGCAAAAAACTTTTTGCAAACTTTGTAAAATTTAGAGGAACTAAACGCCCTCTAAGTCAAACTACTCTAAGTTTGACTACATTTATAGAGAAAGGTGTTGCCATCTACTAATGTATTAATAATTAAACCATGAAAAAATATTTCATAACAAATGTAGTTATGCACATTTGATATATAGTAAGTATTATTGTCCTTTTCTATAAACTCGGTAAAATTTAGAATAGTTTGACTTAGCACAAACCAAAAACCTTTTATTTTAAAATGGAGGGAGTAATCAATAAGACAACCAAATCAAGGTACTCCCTCCGGTTCGGTAAAGGAAGTCGTTTTGGACAAGATTTGAGTCAAACATTGGGAATATAAATTGTGAATAACTTTTAAGTCGTTGAGTTTGGAAATGTGAAAACTACATGAATAGATTTGTCTTGCAAAATACTTTTATAAAAATATACATATGTTACTTTTTAATAAATATCTTTATAAAAATAAGAAGTCAAAGTTGTACTTTGGAGACCGTGTCGCTGTCCTAAACGACTTCTTTTACTAAACCGGAGGGAGTATCAAACTTAACTTATTTCCATACTTTTATCACTACATCCCCGTATTATTGCAAAGGGATATAACTACATCACTAACCATTAATTCAAGCTATTGCTGAAGTCCAATAGTCTTGGTACTCATCACTTCATCAGCTAGATAGTGGAACACACAGGATGTGTTGTTATATCCATTCTTTATCTTATTTGACGTTTTGGATATTGATGCCCTCCAAAAGTATGTATTTGACTATATAATCCTTTTTCAAGAACTTAATTTTTTGACTGAAGTCAGTAGTAAAGCCCCAACCTATTTTTTTCATATTTTTTATTTATTTCAGATCTAGTCGTTTGCTCTCACATGGAGTCGAACCTGGTTTAAGGTTCTAATAGTGAATAGCTATACATTAATCGATGCAACGCTTGGAATATTATAAATATTTCCTTGTCTAAAAAAATTCTGAAATTTGACTGCACACATACACAACGTATTTTGGACCTAAGGTGTACCTTTTCCTCTTTTTTTTTGTGTGTGTTTCTTTGTGACCCGGAACTACTCGTGGAAACAAACTGGATGTTGCCAAGTGTACAGTGGCATTGTACAAGTCTGTTTTCCTCGTAATAATCTAACGTGGCTGCTACACCTTTAGATATGTATCATATATGTGTGCGCTAGGCATGCATTACCCTGATCACCACAACGTTTTCGGATGCCCTCTGGCCCGTTGGCCTAACAATCAACGGAATGTGTGGTTTCCTTTTCATTCTGTTCTGAGGAAAGGTAGCTCAAGTGCAAATCCGTGATGCAACTTGTTAGTTCACTCGAAAAGACGTATATGTTTTGATCATCTTACACATCACTTTGAGAGGAAGCATGTACACTGCTTGTGTCATGCTACGAGAAAAGTCAAATGTTATCAGGATGAGGCTTTGGCCCACCTAGGCTGCACTTTGTGAAGAATAATGGGCATCAATTGGTGCCTCTTAAGGATGAAACTTGAAAGTACTTCTGCACTGTGCAGCTGAATAGATAAGGAGAAAATGCTATCAGGATGAGGCTTTGGCCTACCTAGGATGCTTAGTTTAACTATAAGCACAGTGTTCTATTTGGTAAATCAGGTGTAAGGCTGTACTCCTTCCGTCCTAAAAAGAATGACGTTCTATAATTTTTCAAACAGATTAAGAGTGGATGGAAAAGACGCATGTGCCCTTAGTTGAGTTGCATATATAAGTTAGAGAATGAAAAATATGTTTCCATTTAATCATACACGCACAAATTTAATGCACCAGATTATTCGAGCATGATGTCTAAATCTCAGAACATCGTTTTTTTTAGGCAAATTTTGAATCATACAATGTCATTCTTCTGACGGAGGGAGTAAGTGTGACCGATAACGGAGCGACAACTTGATTCATATCTTCAAGGAAAAAAATGATACCATACTCTGGCCATTTATCATGAGATCATTGCCAATTTTATTTTGGTTGAAAAGGCACATATATAGTATAAGATATGTAGCAACAGTCCTTCACTGATTAGAAACATGTACTGAGAGATCAGCTTATAAGTTAGCACTGGTTTATCGTCGATGCGCACCCAAAACGCGTACAAATGTTTACTATTGCTAGTGGCATATGAACTGGCACCTTCGTACAATCAGGCTAGTATATTTTTTTCTGAGAGCGAAATCATACTCATCATAAATTAAAGCACAGCACAATCCCATTGTACAAAGGACAAAAGGAGCACGCGCGATCTATCACGCACGAACACCAATCAGTGGAAGCGTGGAACATCTAATAAAATCTCTGAAACAAGTAAGCCGCGCCGAATGTTGATGACTAGACATGATGGGAGCTCGCGCGCTCCTACGTAATGCATGCTTCAGGCGCCATTCATGAGTGGCTTCTTCATCTCCCACGCCGTGAGACGGGACACCTTGACGTCCGCCTTCCCGCCGTTGAACACGTAGAGGCGGGCGTTCTTGCCGACGGCGAGCGACGGGTAGACCCTCGACAGGATGCACGTCTTGCCACCAGCTCCAAAGCTCTCCACAACCGACCGGTCGATCTGCAACAGAGAAAAATAAACACGTTAAAAAAAAAGCCTATTACAAAATCGTCTCTCTAAACTTCCTGTTACATGAAGCTTGGTTTAACAACTTGTGCTACTACTGGCATGCATACCAGGCTTCTCAGAGATATCTTCCCATCTGAAATGTCTGTATCCACAAAACCTGCAAACGTCGGCTGGTACAGGTTCGGGTTCAGAGATGACCTGTGTCCAAGGAAAAAAAAATAGCGCAGAGACCCAAGTCAGTGTAGTGGAGTCAACTTACAACTAGCCAAGGTGCAGTGACCACACGGGAAACTCGTGTCTGACCACGAGCAAATAATGTGCCATCATATAACGATCGAGATGCCGGTTGGCGCACTCACTTGGTGGGGTCGGAGCACATGAGCACGACGGGCTGCTTCTTGCCGCGGGCGGGCCTGAAGACCCTGAAGAACACGGCCGTCCTCTCCCGCCGGTCGCCGGAGGCCAGAACCCACAGCCCGAACGGGCCCACGCCGCCCTCCACGGCGGCGCCCATGGCGCCGCAAAGCCGCTGCGCGTCGCCGGCGAGCTCCGGGTCCAGGGCCTCCGCGCCCGCCAGGCTCGGCACCTCGAAGCTCACCTCCACGTCAGCCTGCACAACAAGATCGCCGCACAAAGTGAGGTGCGCATGCACGCCGAGGTTTAGCTAGCTAATAACTGCGTGGCTGGTTCCCAACTCATCATCACGTCATCGTCGCACCTGGAGGAAGAAAAGGCCGGGGGGTTCTATAAAGGACGCGCGCTAGTGCGTGGGAGTGACGGCAAAAGGCGCGGTGAAAAGGGTGAAAACTTGGTGGTGGGCGAAGTAGATGGCACGTAGGAAAGGCGACGGGATCGGATCAGCCGGGCAAGCTAGCTAGCTAGTGGCCGCGGGGGGCACGGCACGATCAGAGGTCGTGTGTTGTGAGCACTGGCATGCAGCCACCATAACGTCAGCATCGATATGTGCGATCGATTTGTCTGCAGATCAGCGTTGGTGGTGCCAGTAGTGCTGTTGTTCCTTTTGGCAAATACTAGTATATCCATTTGCAGGCGAAACATGGACTGCCAAGTGGAACAGGCCGGTTTTTTTCAAGTTGTGTGAGGATGACATGTATCATGTATGCAGTACAGACCTGTGCGGTTTGCAGCCCGGTCACCTCGACGTGCTGCCCTGGCTTGATCACCCTGTCCTTGAGACTGACCGACTTGCCTCTGAGCGCCTCGACCTCCTCGATCGGCCACTGCATCAGCTGCTTCCCGCTGGGGTCCAACCACACCGTCCTCGGAATCGCCTGGCACGTACCGAAAAAATGCGTTACACCACGCGTGATCGATATCGATCCAGGTCTACACATGGACCAACCTGAATCCCGGCCCATCCCTTGGCGACGTCGTCGGCGGAGGTGTCGGACTCGTTGGCCCAACCCCATAGGATCCGGCGCTTCTTGGCCGGGTCGTAGAACGTCTTGGACGCGTAGAAGTTGCCGTAGTCGTACCTCAGGTGGCGCTCGTCGCCGGCGGGGTCGTCCGGCACGTACTTCTCGGCCTTCCTATCGTACGTCCCCACCGTGTAGTAGTCATACCTCCTCAGGTCGAGGCTGTTCTTCAGCACGTACTTCACGGCCCGCCGTCGGCCGGATCTGCCGGAGCCGGACACGGCCGCTGCCGACGTGTCGAGCCCGTGCCGGCGGCCGGCGGCCTCGACGGGGTAAAAATCCGGGCACTCCCACATGCCCGTGGCCGCCGAGTGCAGCGGCCGGGGCACCCGAGTCCACCGCCGGAAGTCGCGGCTCCGGTACACGTACGCCACGCCGTGGGCGGCGGCGTTCCCGCCGGTGGTCGCGCTGCCGATGAGCAGCCGCCACCGGCCGCCGGCGCGCCACGCGGTGGTGGGGTCGCGGAACTGGGTGGCGTTGATGCCGCCCCTGGGCACGATGATGGGGTTGTGTCCCGGCTTGTCCCAGTCACGGAGGAGCGGGTCCGACACGTTCCGTGGGTAGGCCACGTTTTGGACTTGGTAGTTGACGTCGGGGCGGTTCACGCCCGTGTACATGATCGCCGGCGTGCCGTCGGGCATCATGGTCGCCGAGCCCGACCAGCAGCCGTACTTGTCGGAGGCGATGCTCGGCTCGATCGCCGGCTTGAGGGCCACCCAGTTGATGAGGTCGCGGGAGACTGAGTGGCCCCACACTATGTTGCCCCATACCGCGCCCTTGGGGTTGTACTGGTAGAAGAGGTGGTACCATCCTTTGTAGTATAGTGGAGCTGTAGAGATTATCATCAAAAATTGACTTATACCTTACGAGGAAATTCAAATTGGAAAAAAAAATCAAACATCACTAAATAAGTGTATAAGTTTTGTTTCCAGTTGTTGAGATCAGAACACCAATTAACATGGTACTTACTATGGAGCCATCAAACAATTATTCATTTACCCGCAAAAAAATTATTCATGGTGCCATTTCTTGGAGGAAATTAATTTTTTTTCATCTCTATCTAGCGGTCATGGTAGGATACAGATCATGGTCGACAAGTAAGCCTGCCTACACGTGGAGCCCGAGTGTATCCCATTTGCATGCTAAAATGTGATGTAATCATATTTCGTCAGAAAAAGGCGTCACTGTTCTCAGCCGTTCAATTAATTTGCAAGTTGCATATATAAATCTACAGGAATATAGCAACTTCAAACGGCAGAGATTCGTGACAGGAAATTAAAAGGGAAGGAAAGCGACGTACCGTTAGGATCTGGTTTTCCAAAGTTACCGCCGATGCAGTCAGAGCGCACACCAGCCGACCAACATGATTAGAAAATCGAGTTAGAGCCTAACCTTGGCAACAGCCACAACTTAAATCCGAAAAGAGAAAAGCAACAAAAGTAGAGCTGGCGACCTACATAGATGTGACTGTTACGAATCTATGCGCTGGTAAATGGTACAGGTAACTTTTGTTCACCGGGGACTTTTAACTTGGCGAGAAGGAGCCCTGAAACTCCTTCGGCCATGTTTAGTTCCATGAAAATTGATGAAAATGATGAAAACTCCATGCATTGGGTCACATGCACAGAGAGAAGAAATGAACTAATATGGTTCTCTAAGTGAAAACTTTTGCGTTTTGTGTGAAACTAAACAGCGGGTTCCTGCCAGAGCCTGGTAGATAGCACTGGCCTACTCTATTAGTATGAACACAAACAGAATTTTATGTTTTAGTTTTAGTAGTAAAAAAACATGGGCACACAGTTGTGTTGACAAGTGTACAGCTCTTGGTGTGACAAACATGTTTGAGCTGACAGTCAAATCAACGTTCTCTCTGGTGTGATAAGTCAAAACCCTGAAGAAGGTTTAGCTTCTTATTTCAGGGGAAGTTCAACATATCACCCAAAAAAAACTGTCTGGCCGGTTTATTTATCTGCATGACTTGTCTGATTGTGTCTCAGTGATAGTAGAACAATAATGGAACACGACTCCTTCCTATCGTTTCTTTTGCCAGTACAACAATGTCCTAAACTGGTTAGCCAGAGTTCAAAACTTTGGACGTTCTGTCTCGACCAAGGTAGCAAGTGAGCAGGTTTACATTACCATTGATCCAGTTCTTGCGTGGCTGGAAGTGGTACCCGGTCCTCAGCAGGGGGTCGATAATGGAGGGCGGCACGGCCTCAGTCGCCGCCTCCAGCTCGAGGAGGTTCTCGTAGACGACATGGGACGCGCCGGCGAGCTGCAGGAGCAGCAGCCATGCCCAAGCCCAAGCAACCCTTGCAAGCGCCCTCATTGCCAGCAGCTCTCTGCTTAGGCACAGAGGTGTAGCTGGAACAAGAAGAGAATTGCTTGGGGTGTGTGTGTGCCCGGAAGCAGAGGCGAGGGGTGCTATTTATACAAGTATACTGCGTCGCCGGTGGCCGGAGCGCAGTGCGCGTGCCTGGCCTTTTGCTCTTTTTTTTTAGGCGCTGGAAGTGGAAGGTCGTCAGGGACTCAGGGTTTTGTGGCCTTGCACTTTCTCTGAATTCAGGGACGCTCGCTTTCCCCAGAGGAGATCAGACAACTGGAGAGCCGGAGGGGATCATTTCTTACAGCCTTTACTAGGAAATGCCAGAAAAACCTGCACCTCCACTTGGTTTGGTTTTGATGCTTGGGGCGTGGAAAACGCAGGGCAACTGCCTAGCAAGCAGATGCATTTTTCACTTGGTGCTTAATTTGTGCTCCTTTTGACTTGTGAATTGTGATGATCCGAAAACATATCACTTGATTCCGGCACATAAACAAACTGCTCTGGCAAACGTGGGGAACGTGGCGCCGACGGGGCAGGAGCTGATTCATGATGACTGCCATATTCAAATAACTTATCTTTGGTCTTTTGAGTCGAGAAAACAGTGGATACTGGACATATAGCACAAACTGTGGAAGGACTGCCTTTTGTGTTCCAAACAACAGTTCTGCTTTTCCACGTGGCCATTTATGCTAATGGTATTAGTAGTTGATTAGCCTATCCGTCTACACGGTTTGGGAATATTTAGAGCAAATATTTATAGACAATAGAACTTCGCCAAATGACTGTGATTTAGGACTTATACTTAAATACTTAACTGCTACTATGTGTTAATATATTTTGTTGCTATGTTTCTCTACTAAATCAAAGTCAAGTTTTTTTTTTTTTTTTTTTTTGCTTTCTAAATACCAATTATTTGGAAGCAGTGCTAACTAATTTAGAAGCAAATAGTGGAGGTACTTCAGGGCTTTTTTTGTTACATGACTGTCGACTGTCGAGAACTTCAAATTAGAAGCTAATCTATTGTGATAGCGTGAACTAGTGCCTTGTCAACAAAGGACACCTGCCCGGATAAAATCTTCCACTCTGTTTTCCATATTAATTTAGGTACATGATTACAGAAGAAAAATGTTAAGGATGTCCTAAATCATGGTGGAGTGGAGTAGAGCGGTGTAAGCACCTTTGCACCACTGAAACATATTAAGGGCGTCCTAATCCGTTGCCAGGAAATGCAGATGGTGCCTGTACGGTGGCTATATTCTGCAACTCATTTCGTTTTCTTTCCGACCGGTTTGGTAACCTTCAGAATCGATTGCCGATGCAGCGCGCTCCAGCTCGCTACATGCATGAACTTGCTGGGTCTAGCTCTGAAATGGTTAGGCGGCCAAAAGAACTGCCAATAATTGTATCCTCGAATTGGAGAAGGGCACTGTCAACGGACGACTGGACGAGGCACACACCATCAACTGGACCTGTTTTTCGTAGCCATTGTTCTTGGATCGTACTACGTGCACTCAGTCTCGGTCGGTTCGTTCTAGCCTTTGATGATGCGACGTCGGATCCGTGTCCATTCGTCTCCGTGCACCAGCTACCTCGCAGTACTGGACACGTTCTCCGATCTCGTATTCTCTCGAATCGACGCAACAACTTTCCTTTTGCGCACAAGCACAACTGCACGACACTGTTGCCGGCCAAGGGAAGTGAGCAAAAATGCTTCACGCGTTGTAGGATCGTCTATTCCTGTGAATAGATTTTAATTCACGATCCGGCAGGACATGTTCAGCACGCTTTTCGTTAACAGACTGTTTCCGGGGATTTCTAATTTTCTATAGATTCACATAGCCGCGCTAGGGAGTAGGGAGGCAAAAAGCAAGAAAGATTCACATCATCGAGGTGACAATAGCATCAAGACATGAAACACAGTTATCTTAGGCTCTACAAAAAAGGGGAGAAGCGAAGAATAAGCATTGGTTCAATGAGCACCTATTTGCTGACCTTCCAATTCTGATTGGGCTCATATAGGTGGTGTCAACTCTCTGTTGCACAAAGTAGATTTAGGATGGGCCGAAGTTCTGCCCATGTTGCACCACCAGCAAGGCCCGGATGATGATCCAGTCCGTCAAGGAATAGAGTTCAGAAATTCGTTGCATACTGTTTGTCATGGCCCAATAATTAGCAAGCTTTGCGCGGGATTCCTATACAAATTCGTGCACAGGAGTATCACACGAAGCCGATTGGTGTTGAAGGACTTGTTGGTGACGCTAGTTTAGATTTTAACATTCAAAATCATTTATGTAAACGGCTTATCTGTTTTCGAATCCGTTTGAACCATGATATTGTTTACAATTAATACAACAAAATAAAATGCAATATAACTATACTTTTTAATTTTTTATAATGTTCAATATTTTGATATTCCTGTTTCAAGATTATATATTATTTCAATATTTAAATAATAGTTTTTTTTACAAAATGTTGAACTAGATTAAAGGAAGTGTTGAGTCTAATATTTTAAAATATTGACTAGCAATCAATAATATAATATTAGGCTCTTCATTGAATTGCTCCCAAAGCAAAATAAATGTATATAAAAATGAGCTGCCAAATTTGTGGTTTGTATTTCGGACGAAATGGGAACAGAACTGCATAAACATCGTGAAAGGGCGCCCTAAAAGTCATTATGAAAAGGTTTAGTATGCTTTAACCAGCTATTGATGGGCTGTATATAGTTATAAAGCTTAATGGGCTTCCGGTATTCACATAGGAGCCCCCAGCTTTGCCCTCTCCTTGTTTTTCTTTTATAATTATTAAGATTTTGCTTTGATGAAAATAGAACAAATATTTATGTGTTACTACAAAACAGCGTGCAGAAACACCTACAAAGAAGGTCATAATTTGATGAATGAAACATCGTCTGGAGTGTCACATCATCTTGAGAAAATTTAGAACCACGTTGAGGAGAATGCAGAGATTGGTTTGATGAATGAATTGCTCCAGATGATGTCACATAGCGTGCAGAAAACACGATGGAGAAACAGTGTGCAGAAATTAGAACAAATATTTATGTGCTTTCCTTTTATCTCAACGACAAGCTTTATTTTGTTGTTTCCAATGGTGACACATCATCTAGAGTGTCATAATTTGATGAATGAAACATTCTTTTCCAATTCAAGTTCCATTTGTTGTTTCATATGAGGCTATGTATTTAATTCATGCATGACATGGAAGGATTTAGGTAGACACGGGATCAGGATGAAATGAAACTGTAGCCCTCAATAGATAGGTCGAAGAGTTTACTATGTTTAAAGCTATGTGAACTGAGATTCATATAGAAGAAGCTCATTTATTTATCCCTTCACATAGAGATTTAATTAGATGCACATTTAATTGCCTTAGAGCCTATGTGGATCTCATAGAGATTATAAAAAATAAGGTAAAAGAATCCCTATGAAATCCAAACAACCATATTCTTGTGTAGATTATAAGATTCCAACCACAAAAAATATGTATCTCCCTCAACCATAAATTTGAAGATTATTTGTGTGGGAGAGAATATGTATCTCCCTCAACCAAATATTTGAAGATTATTTGTGTGTGGGGGGGAGAGAGAGAGAGAGAGAGAGAGAGAGAGAGAGAGAGAGACTTTATTAGGGGCAAAATCCAGGAATCCAAACAGTCTAATCTATTATTAGCCAAAATCAATACTTTTTATAACCATATCCTTATCCAGATTCATATAATCCTACAAAAAATGCTTTTGTAGCTGTTAGATTAGATGGATTTAATTGGATGTGCATTTAATTGCCTTAGCTCATGTTTGGATCCCAAAGAGATCTTAGAAAACAGCTAAAAGAATCCATATGAATTCCAAGACCCAGATTATTATGTGGATTATAAGAATCCAACCATACAGATTGTAAGAATCTCACTATCTCGAGCCCTATACTATTTGGAGATTATTTGGAGAGAGGGTGGAAGAGGAAGGGAAGACCGCATTTATTACGAGCAAAATCCAAGGATACAAATAGCACAAATTTTTAATTAGCCATAATCTATATTTTTATAATGATATCTCCTATCCAGATTCTTATAGATCGCGTGGGATCCAAACATAACATGCATTAATATTTTCTCTTTGCAAGGTGCATCTACATTTAATTGCCTAATCTTTTTCCTTCAAGGAATGAAAAAATATTTTTTTGCAAGGTGCATCTACATTTAATTGCCTAACCTTTTTTCTTCAATGAATGGGAAAAAAAATCTTTTTTCTTCACGAGACACGTTTAGTTTGTCGACTCTTTTCATTCCAAGATTTCGATCATTAAGTGCCTATGACATGTTTAGTCAATTAACATATTCAATTGTATATACCTAGGTCAACACTGAATTTCTGATGTTTACTAATCTGTATAAAAAGACCCTAGAAGTATTGGATGGATTATGGATAGATAGACCGTCATTATATAAAAAAAGTATAGAAAACATACAATTCTCTGATTGAATAGATATAACGCCGAAAATGTATATAGATAAACATATGGATAGACGATATTCTATATCTGGCATATGTAACTCTGAAGATTTTTTATTTATTTTATCACATGTGGCTGCTGGAGTCAACAGCAGATTTCTTGCATGTCCGTGCAGGCGTGGTGCTCCGGCCTGCGATACACAGTATAAATGGCATCCCCTGTCATCCGCTTCTCACATCCTTCTCCAGTTCTCTTCTCCACTTGTTCTTGCTACCTCTGCACGCGAGTCAGAGCGCAATGGGAGCTCTTGTAATGAGGGTTGCTTGCGCGTGGCTGCTGCTCCTGCAGCTAGCCGGAGCATCCCACGTCGTCTATAGGGACCTTGAGATGGAGGCGGCGACGATGGCAAACGTGCCGCCGTCCATCGTCGACCCCCGGTTGAGGACAGGGTACCACTTCCAGCCCCCCAAGAACTGGATCAATGGTAATGTGAACTGCTTCCAATAAGTTGCTGTCGTGGTCGAGGTAGAACGTGCAGGTCATGGATATAGTCAGAATTTGACTTTAATTATCACGTGTCAATAAGAAATTCAACTCTGTGTGTACGTGTTAAAAAAAATATGTGTCTACTACGTACAACTTTTTTGTTATGAAAAACTCGTACGTTAATGGTAGAGTTGCAGTCTTGCAGCAACCAACAGTAACAGAGGAAGTTTCAGAACTCTTTTTCTCTTGTACCTTGAAGGTCCTAGTGAACAGAAAGCTGTACCATTTTTACTGCTTATTACTACTTTAGTAACGACTGTTTGCCAGCGACTAACTCCATTCTGTAATCTTTTCCGGCGTGCTGCTGCTTGCTGATTGCATCGCCGGCGTAACTTTGCAACATCAGATCCCAACGGTAAGCCGCTTTATTTTCCCGTCCTTTTCTTGCTCCTGTCTTTAAATATGCATTTGTTCATGCAGCTGGCAAACTTCATTTATGAGGGTTACATCACATTTCACATGGAAATGGAGACATTCTGTTCTCCTATTATTGCTGCTAGAGATGAACAAATATTGGTTTCCTCTGCCAATGCATAATCTTAATTCCACCCCGATTGTTGTTCTAATTTAGTTCGATGAAACTGCAGCGCCCATGTACTACAACGGATGGTACCATTTCTTCTACCAGTACAACCCCAAGGGCGCCACGTGGGACAACATCGTGTGGGCCCACTCGGTGTCACGGGACCTCATCAACTGGCAAGCCCTCGAGACGGCGCTGGAGCCCAGCATCCCTGCCGACAAGTACGGCTGCTGGTCGGGCTCCGCCACCACGCTCCTCGACGGCACGCCGGTGATCATGTACACGGGCGTGAGCCGCCCCGACGTCAACTTCGAGGTCCAGAACGTCGCCTATCCACGGGACGCGTCCGACCCTCTCCTCCGCGAGTGGGTGAAGCCCGACCACAACCCCATCATCGTGCCGGAGCCCGACATCAACGCGACGCAGTTCCGCGACCCGACCACCGCGTGGCTCTCGCCCGACGGGCAGTGGCGGCTGCTCGTCGGCAGCGCGGCCGAGGGCGGCGCCCGCGGCGCGGCGTACGTGTACCGGAGCCGCGACTTCCGGCGGTGGCGCCGCGTGCCGCGGCCGCTCCACTCGGCTGCCACGGGCATGTGGGAGTGCCCCGATTTCTACCCGGTCGAGGCCGGCTTCGCCGCGGGGCTCGACGCTTCCGCCTTGGCGGCGGCGTCCGGCGGGCCGAAGGTGAGGTACGTGCTGAAGAATAGCCTGGATCTGAGGCGGTACGACTACTACACGGTGGGGACCTACGACGAGGAGGCCGAGAGGTACGTGCCGGAGGACCCGGCCGGCGACGAGCACCACCTGAGATACGACTACGGAAACTTCTACGCGTCCAAGACGTTCTACGACCCGGCGAAGAAGCGGCGGGTGCTGTGGGGTTGGGCCAACGAGTCCGACGCCCACGCGCACGACGTCGCCAAGGGGTGGGCTGGGATCCAGGCGATTCCGAGGAAGGTCTGGCTCGACTTCGGCGGGAAGCAGGTGTTGCAGTGGCCGGTCGAGGAGGTCGAGGCGCTCCGGCACCAGCCGCCGGTCACTGTCAAGGACACGGTGATCAAGCCAGGACAGCACGTCGAGGTCACGGGGCTACAACAAACAGCACAGGTACCGTTCTAAGTTCTATCTGCCGTCCTTAACGTTTTTGTGTAAACCAAAACTCTGCTGCGTGCTGCCTGGCCGTGTCGCCCCCAACGATTTTTGACCCTGAAATGCAGGCTGACGTGGAGGTGAGCTTCGTGCTGTCGAGCCTGGACGGGGCGGAGACGCTGGAGCCGGAGTTCGCCCACGACGCGGAGAGGCTGTGCGGCGTCAAGGGCGCCGACGTGCAGGGCGGCGTGGGGCCGTTCGGGCTGTGGGTGCTCGCCTCCGGCGACATGCAGGAGAGGACGGCCGTGTTCTTCAGGGTGTTCAAGGCCGCAGGCAGCAGCAGGCCTGTCGTGCTCATGTGCACCGACCCAACAAGGTGAGTGAGAGAGCATGTAGTGCCAGCTTGTCACGCAGTGACTGAACCTGAACTCGTGTGCTGACCTTTCCTTCTCTCTAACTCTCTCTCTCGGACAGGTCATCTCTCAACCCGGACCTGTACCTGCCGACGTTTGCAGGATTTGTAGATACAGAGCTTTCAGACGGCAAGATATCTCTGAGAGCCTTGGTAAGCAGCATTTCGCCAACAGTACTCCTGTCGTTGTTTATGACAAGCTTGGAGATCCTTTTTCCTTATTATTAGTTTGTTTTCATCTTGATTTCATCTGCAGATCGACCGGTCGGTCGTTGAGAGCTTTGGAGCCGGGGGCAAGACGTGCATCCTCTCGAGGGTCTACCCGTCGCTCGCCATCGACAAGAACGCCCGCCTCTACGTGTTCAACAACGGTAAGGCGGACGTCAAGGTGTCCCGTCTGTCGGCCTGGGAGATGAAGAAGCCGCTCATGAACGGCGTCTGAAGATCATGATGAACCGTTTCGTAGCAGTGGCGCCTGAAAATTCCTTTTTTGTGTGTTTCAGACTTCAGAGGTCATTCCAGAATGATTGTCGTCCAATTCCATGCTTCATTACCCCTCGTATGTACCGGATGTAGCGTTAGTGCCATCCAAACCGTTTGGACAAAACGTATACAATCGATCTTGCCATTTACTCAGACCTTGCGATTTAGTATTTCCAAAAAAATCCCATAAAAAGTACAATGGTACAAAATAGATCTGAACTATCTTTCTAATCAAGTGCCCAAATTTAACTTACATACCAGAATTAATTATTTATGGCCAATAGAAGAGGGGGCATGAGAGCCTTGTTTGGATAGGGGTGTTTAAGGCTACTTCTGGATTGAGGTGGAACGAAGGGGATTAGTTCATTTTAGATCCAATCCCAGACCTTCAATCCCTTCGAAAACACCCCTATCCAAACAAGGCCCGGAGTAATCTGATCAGTAATCATCATCTACTCTTTCCGACCATCAAGCACCGTTCAAATCTTATCAGATCTGCTTGGCGCTAATCAGATCAGCAAGCACTGTTCGTCTTTCCTTTGATCTGCAGCAGCAGTAATAATATCCTCACTGGAGTACTCTAATATTTTTAAAGGGAGGATGCAACGAACTAGATTCAGTAAAGAAAGGATGCAACTATCACCATTCACCAAGTACTTTTGTTAACCGTGCACCCACCTTTGTACCACCAACGAATTTGGAAGGATGGTTCAGCAGCGCCCAATTGCTGCATTGCGGCGATGGGGACGGAGCACTCCATTGGTGTGCCATGTCAGTAAGCCACTGAATCATGAAATGATTAGGCGGTTTGATCAGGATGCTAAAAGGCGCTGCCAGTATCCGCGAAAAGGGAAAGGAAAAGCCGAAAAGGGCACTGCCAACGAAGGAATCGCCGAATCGGCACCATCAACTGGATCGGTCGTCGTTCGCTGTCCTTCACTCGCACTGAACTCTCCGTTTCGGCCAAAGAGCTGTAGCCTTCGATTCGCTGACCGTGTCCGCCCCTTTTTCGAGCTCTACACTACGCACGTCCTCTAGCGTCACATCATTCCCTCTGCTTTCTCTGTGGCAACACTTGCCATGCGCGGTAGGCGATCACCGGCCATGGGAAGGCAGCGGAAATGCTTCGCGCACTGAAGAACTGCAATCTTGTGGCCCTTCCGTCACAGCTTTGGTCAGCGTCGCGATTCTCCGATTCAAATGGATCTGATGCGCTGACGAGACAGTGGTTGAGAGAAAGCAGTACCCGGTTCTCAAATCTCAACATAGAGCTACGTAGCGTCGTCGTCAGGAGGCGGCGATGCTAAATGGGTACGAGCATCAAGGCGATCAGGGCATGGTGAGTGGGCTTCGGAGTTTCCGACTTTAGTTGATTTTGGCAAAAAGCGAGAACGAGATGTTTCGCATGTTCCCGGGATATAGAGAATGTGGCACCGTACGTAGCCGATCACGTGTCGTAGGGCCGGGCCGAAATGTGCCAGGAATTTCGGACCTACTACCAAGGTGGGCTTTTTGTTGTAACGGGCAGGGAGAGAGCTATGGACTCTATGATCTGGCCCATTTATCTAGCATGGGCCATGTAGCAAACTGGTCTGGCCCAGTCTGCAACCACGAAGGTCCTGAGAGAGAGAGAGAGAGCTGGAGACTCGAGCACAAGCGAGCGCATGCAAGCGTGCTTGGCCCTTGGCCGGAAACGCCCCCGCGGCGGACTCGCAGATACATGGCCCGCCCACCACGTACCCCCCGCACGCAATGCCCGTCGCACCGTCCATGGTCATCCCCCATGCATGGCGCGCGCCCCCACCGCTACTTATCCCTCGCCGCCCCCTACCCGGGCCCCCGCCACGCCCCTCCCCCTCCCTTGCTCCTCGACCTACCGCCCCACCGGAGCGCTCGGTGCCGGGAGCTTCCCGCTCCGACGCCGGCCGCCGTCCCCCCGCCACCACCACATGGCGGACGACGCCGCCGTCGCCGGAGCGGCCGGTCCCTGCCCGCGCCCGGCGCCGCAGTCGCCGTCGTCCAGGAGGCAGCAGCACCTCGACGACGACGCCGGCTGCTGCCACCGGCAGCACGACGTGATCATGCTGCGGCGGACGAGGAGCGGGCGGGCGTTCCCGCCGCCGATCTCCGTGATCGGCAGGGGCGGGCGGCCGTGGCTGAGCCTCCGTGCGCACCGCGAGGGCGGGCGCCTCGTGCTGCGGGAGATGCGGCTCCCGTCGCAGGAGCTGCTCCAGCCGTGCAAGGAGGACGGCAGGTTCAAGCTCCTCATCCACACGGAGGCCGGCGGCCGCGGCGGCAACGCAGGATTGGCAAGGGAAGGATCGCAAGAGCGCTAGTCTTGATCAGCAGCTAACCAGATGGTCTGCCGCCACGCCATGTACGGGCTGCTGGCTGGTTGATAAATCGGGGTAGATCTCCCTGTGTAGTGACGTTCGTTCTTGAGGAGCGCTCGCGAGGTCTTTGCTTTGCTTCCTGCAACCATTGTCCACAACCTTTGCCTTCCGGCAAGTTAATACATGGTCGGAACATTGAGGCATTGTTAATTCTTGTGCTGTTCTACGCGTTTTCAGCACTTTGCATCGTTAACGCATGAAATCTCCGGCGACATCACTACATTGCTCCTGAGTCCTGCTTCAAGGTAACCTGGAGAAAGAAATCAAAATCGTGGCAGTGGCCCATTCGGATCGAAGGTGTATGAGGGGATTGCATCAGATTTAAATATGCAGCACTCGATCAGTTTGTTCAACCATGGACACGGATATAGGATGTCCCATAACTCAGGACCCAAACTGCATCGCGTGTGGCGCTTTCACACAAATGGGCAGTACGCAGTGGCGGACCCAGAAATAGAGCATGAGGGGGGCTACTGCTGGCTTGGGCTGTTGTGGTAACATGGGAGGGGGCTAAGCCTTTGTATATGGACTGTTTATGGGCTAATTACTACATAGAGGTATATGTATTTCTTGGTCTAGACCCGGGCTGTAGCCCCCCTAAGCCCGGGTGGTGGATCCGCCCCTGGCAGTACGTATACACCGCAAACTCGGCATACATTCACAGGGTCCATTTTCACAACAAAACTTGGGGCTCAATATGGAAATCCAAGGTGGAGAGTAAATAATTAACGTTTATTCCTATCCTATGGTTGTTACTACAAAAGCGATCGCATACCAGCTCCGCTCCACATTTTTAAAGCCAAATACATTCAGCTCCACATTTTCAGTTCTACAAATTATTAAACTGAAAGTTGTTGTAGAGTTGGATGAAAATTTCTCTTCACCACACCCCCAACCAAGGGCCAATATCTCCCTTCGTTCTTTCTCCCTCCACCGCCGTCGACACCACACCCTTCCTCGACAGTTGACGGCTAATGATGCCCAAACAAATGACGATCTAAGGGGGGGCTAGGGGCATGAGACCCCCCCCCCCCCCCCTCCCTGCTCGACCCTTGACCCCTCCCCCTCTCCTCTCCCTTAATTTATTGATGAACAGAGGAGCTCTAAGGTAGAAGAAAAGTCATCAACCCTCGATCCTTTTATTTCTTGTTTCGCCCAACCCAAGCTATTTACCGCTGGATGAATTAAGATATATTTAGATAGCCGCCTTGACAGGTAAGGTGGCAGCTGGCCAAGGGCCGCCCTGTGGCAGAACCGCTCAAATTAATCCGGCTTAGTGTGCTAAACATCACATTAGACGCGATTAGACACTTAAACCGAACTAAAATGACAGTATGTCGGGTCAAGCCCGATACAACCATTCACAGTTATCGAGATCGAAACGAGACATGCATTTTACTCACCCGAATGAGAGTACCAGAGATTACAACAATCCACAATAATTAAAGGTCCCACTTAGAATACTTTATTACAACTCAGTTCATGCATAAAGTAGAGATAATTCAGGATTTAAAATGCAGCGGAAAATAAACTATTTATTCGGAAAGGTACTGACGTCACATGAAGCCGTCGTGACATCACTCAGAAGCATCCTCGTCCCAGACAACGGTCCATCCGGGGGCAGAGTGGTTGGCAAGTCAAACCGGCAACCATCTCCTCAAGAGAGCTACCTGAAAAACAATTCCACAAGCAAGACTGAGTATACTAATACTCAGCAAGACTTACCCGTCGGCTGAAAACTACATCACTGACTCCTAGACATGCAAGGCTTTTTGGCTGGTGGGTTTGTTTTGCCAAAGAGGGACTAAGAGTGGGTCCTTTATTTCAAAATTTTAGCATCAAGTTTCTAGTTCGCCTTAACCATTCTAAGTAAGCCAACCTATACTATTCAAGCAAGTTGAGCAAGCGATTAAGCAAGCATCAAGTTTATCATCATCGTCATGTTCCACTTTCTTACTCAATGTGGCAGCGGGGTTAAGTAGTCTCATTAGCTGTGAGAAACAGACAGTTCGAACCGATTTTATAACCTTGCAAGGTGGAAACTAAACACACGGAAAAGCACCGACCACCAAAGTCGACGCTAACCAGGCCGTTCCCATGTCATCCTGGTTCGTTAATCGGAGCCCACTCCCTTGGACACAAGCCTATCCGGTTGATACTTCGCGGCCACGCCGACCGGATTCGGTCTTGAGCCACATGTGTACCGCATGGGGAGGTGAATCCCAAGGCAAGCAGGACAAGGCCACTCGCCATTCCGAACAGGTACTAAACTTACCGGTCTCATGCCCAAACAAGTGCTTAGTGCTTTCAAACACTTAACTGTCGGTACCACACCATTCGGCCTTAACCAAATTTTAGCTTACACGGACGGGGCATCTACATGACAAAAATCTCTGCCCGTCATCCTTATGATTCCGACTTAAGTAAAGTATGTGATTCCTATATTCTCGCGAGTGACAGGAAATCACTCGACTTTTACCGGGTCCTTATAGCATAGCAACTATCGACCTATCATACTAGTATTGCGTAGCATAGGTACCTAGGATCATGCAACTAGGGTTTCAATTCGATTCCTGAACGTAAATGCACAAGTAAATCTTAACAAACATAGTTGCATAGTTTGAAACATAGGACATGCTCCGGGGCTTGCCTTAATTCCGAGCTAAGTTAGTATTGGTTCTTCCGAACTTGGTTCGGGTCTTGACTTGCTTGCGACGACGGCGTTCAGCTTTTTCTCGGGTTGTCATTCTTCTTGCGCCGGGATCGGCTTGTAGCTTCCCGTCGGCGAGAGTCGTTCCTATACGAGATGCAATGCATAATAGAATGATGTTATATTGAGCACCGTGTTTCACACGATAATCCCGGGGTGTATTGAATGGCACATTCACCTGGACAATATTTGTCTGACCTTTCCTTTCTTTAATTAAGTTTGTATTTACTCATAAAAGAAATATGGGTTTGTGATGGTGATTGTGTACACATCATGTTCTCAAGTTTGTTGTTAGCACTAAACAGCAAGGTGTGTGGTCGTGACATATGATTAAATTATTTCATTAATTTGAACATGTGATTCCTTCTTTTATTTAGCCGTTTGCACACCAAACTTTAACAATTTATTCTGGTAGTTTTATGTATGATTTTCATGTGCGAAACTTATAGTGTGCTGTTTATATCAATATGGATTTACTGACTAAAAACCAACTCAAAATCATTTACACATCTACCAAGAAAAATCAAACAAGATTGGCACACTAATATTAAAATTAATCCTTACAAAATCAAACTAACAGAAATAAATCCTAACAAAATTACCAGATCTATAACATACTGAGATAAGCTACCATGTCAAACATTAGCTTAAAAAGGTCAAGTGATCTTCCTAGACAAATTTGTTTTGTTACTAGCTGTTAGAACTAGCTGAGCATGATGTTAATTAGATAACAGCTGTTTAGCAAGGGCAACTAAGCTCTGTTATTTAACACGAGCACATCATAAGGGTTTTAATCTACTGCAAAAATATTAGCCTCATTTGCTTCGCAGATTAATCTAAACAAAACATAGACCATGTGCTGCACCGAGATACAAATTAATTTATAACTCAAGTTTATAGCAGGACTGGGTTCCATCTTTTTTCAGGAGATCAAGCATGCTACCAGAAACAACATACTAAAAGATCAACTCAAACAAAGCTGTAGATTTCAAACTGTGCACAAATTAGTGTTTGAACAGATTTGAACATAGTTCAAAAAGTAAGCACAAAACACCTATACATTATTTCCGGAAAAGGTAGAAATCAACACCAGAAGTTCAACAAAATTTGATTTGAATTTTTAGGATTTTTCTGCGATTTGTTACGGATTTTAGAAGTTCACTGGCTTGGATCTAAAACATTAAGTTTCGGTTTCGCAGAAAACCCCCTGAACTTTTCTAAATCCTTATGCACAGGTCCCTGCAACTAGCACTACGCACCCTGGCGTTCTTCTAATTCTAAACGCGAGGTCCTTGGGCAGGCCAAGATCTGAAGAGGCGGATTTCGGCGAGGGGAGAGCTCGGCTCGGCTAGGGAAGGGCATGGGGACGACGAGGGCCTCACCACGAGTCGATTTGATGTAGAAGTTGTGGGCGGAGGAGGCCGGGAGCGGGCGCTCCATGGATGGGGGCGGACCGGGCCGCCTCTGCTTCTGCTCCGGCGACGGGAACGGCGGTGGCGCTCGGCTGGGTGGTTGGGGAGGCGGAGGAGCGCGAGGGGAACGCAATGGTGCTCCCGGATTGCGACGGGGGAGGCCGGAAGGGGAGGTTCGCGTGTGGCTCGATGGTGAACTCGGGAGCTTGGATGGGCGGCAGCCATGGACGGGCCGCGGGGCTGGTCTTTATAGGGCAGGGAGGCCGAGCCTTCGAGGCGAAGGGTTCGACGCCCATTGGCTAGGCCACGCGGTTGCTTGCCGCGAGCGCCAGCACGGCGTGCCGGGTGGACGGCGAGCACGTGGCGCGAGCGGGCGGGATGAGCGGCGCGACGCTTGTGGCGTGCTGTCACCTCTGCTGCCGGGTGCATGGAGTGGCAGGCGCGGTGGAGTGGAGGGGCAGCGCCGCGGTTGGTTGGCGCGGTGGACGCGCGGGAGAGGACCGAGGAGGACGGCCGCGGCGATTGGGCGACGAGGACGGCCGCGTGGACGTCGAGGAACGCGTGGCCGTCGAGTCCTGGGCGTTCTGGTGGCGCTCAAGCGCGGGGCGCCGCGTGGCGTGCGCTGTCGGGGTGGAACGCGCGGGCGCTCTCGAGTGCCGGCCGGGTTCGACATTTCGTCGAGCAGTTGCCGGGCGCGCGTTTAAACGTGTGGTTCTCCAAAAATTTGAGCTAAAGTTCCAATTCTCCAAAAACCAAAAGTGTGTCCCAAGCTACCAGCTACAACTTTCGCAAAGGGTGACCATAGAAAAAGTTTATAGATCAACGGGAAAAGCGAGAAGAAAACAAGGTGAACTTCGGCGCTCTTCGAGTTCACGCTGAGTTGACATGTTCAAGCTCGATTTGCTCCAATTTTTGTACAGCAACCTGACAATCTCCCAATACAAAAGTTGTAGGGTATTGCTCGAGGATAAACTTTTCTAATTGCGGCCTGGAGAGATTCGAAATGGTTTGAGAGATATGGAGCTCGAAAATCCGTTACTTGTTTCACATTCCGGACTTAGCTCCTGCGCTGATTTGAGAGGCTGAAAGTTTATCCAACTTAGCCCTGTTCTCAATCAAGTTAAAATGCTTAGGGTGTGAATTATTGATAGAAAACATGACCAAGGGCAAGTCCAAACATCAATTTTCCAACTTAGGGTAAAGTTCATGAAATGTTATTCATGAAACACCAAATGGCAAGCTTCAACTTTTGAGAAGAACCTCAGCTTTCCAGACTTAGAAAAGTTTCCAAGTCTTTGGCTGAAAACAGGTTTGACTGCTGTTTGACCATGATTTAGAGTATCTTCCACTCAAAATTTTAAAAACCACCAATTGACAAAGTTGTTTCTTATATAATTTTGGAGAACTTTCATACTGGCAGATTTTCAAGTTATTAAGTGAAATTTTGAATTCAAATCAATTCAAGCTCCAACGTTCAGTGCATAGAATTTAAAACCACTATTTCATGCGTTGACTTTGGTCATAACCACAAGTTTAATTGTCCATCAAGCCTTAATGAGGTGATTAGACATCAGAGATGTCACACGCCCCTTGCAGCTACGCCGGCTTGCCAGGAGCCAGTTGCAGCTACCTCCGCCATATATAGGACATCTTCGTGAAGAGGTCGAGAGATGGTTTCAAGCCAATATCGAACAAAGAACTCAATCACTACAACTGCATCCATAATCATAGGCATCCAAACCTCGACCTCTCTCCCATGTTTGGTTTTTAGTGAAGTGACCAATAGCATATGGGAATAGTGCCCTGTAAAAAAAGGGCGCTGCTAGCGTCCAGACTTCTGATGGAAAATTTTAATTGAACGGTCCATTGCAAATAAAAAATACTACCTCTGTTCCAAATTATAGTTCGTTTTGACTTTTCTAGATTCATCATCTTTGTTATGCACCTAAATAAACGTTATGTCTACATTCATAGCAAAACTTATAAACTTAGAAAAGCCAAAACGACCTATAATTTGAAACAGAGAAAGTACATATTTGTAACATCGAAAATACATGTTTGCAATATCAAAAACCACGTACTAAAACACAGTGAAACATCTAGATGTGGGGATTATAATTCCTGCCGCAACATCGGAACTATGATGTATGCAACATCGTTAAACTTGTGCAACATCATCGAACCAAAGCTATTGCAACATCACTATCATACAACTGCAATATTAAAAAAAATCTACTGAAAATAGTGAAACATCCAGATGTCAGGAAGTAAAAAATTTCCGCTGCAACCGTTTCATTTTTCAGAACAAAAATGTTGCAACATAAAAAAATCAACACGTAAAATATTAAAAACGCAACACCTCGGAAGCGTTACCATTAAAATAACATATATGGGGACAACGGGACATCATACGAAACCCGCTTCGTCCACCAACAAAGGCCACGTTATCATCGGCTCATCGCCCCACCGTGCGACGAAAACGTCGTCACGTTTAAGCCTAACCGCTCTCCTAGTGTGCCGTGATCGGATGATACAACGGCCCCACATGGCATAGACAGTGGTGACGCCCGATCTGTTCGGTTTGTTTCCCATTCTTCATGCCGCAGTGCCGCACGCCCCGCGCACCGACGGACTCCCGCGCCGCGCCGCGACGCCACCGCGAGCTTACGCCGTGGCCATGGCTCCGCCCCACTCGGCCCTCGTCTCTCGAACCCTAACCTTAAACCCCTACCTCCCGCAGTCGCGGAGCCGCCGAGGCGTGGCCCGCGCGCGGACGCTAACCCTGACCCGGGCACCGCCGGCGGCGAGCGCCTTCCGTCTCCGCGCCACCGCCATTACTGATCCATCACCGCCGCCGCCGTACCCTCTCTCCGAGGTCTTCCCCTACGTCGCCGCGGAGTGGGAGACCATCGTCAAGGGCTGGGCGTGCGCGGCCGCCGCCGTGTACTGCCTCTCCCGCGCGGTGCCCGCCGCGGGGCGCCTGCCGCGCGCGCTCGCAGCCGCCGGCGGGGGCGCGGGCGCAGCGGCCGCCGTGGCGGCCAGGGGCGGGCTCGCCCTCGCCGCGTTCGCGTCCGCGCGCGCCGCCGCGGCCTACGCGCAGCAGGCGCTGCTCTGGGAGGCGGCGCTCAGGGCGGCGGCGCGGCTGCGGGAGCGCGCCTTCGGGCGGCTCCTGGAGCGCGACCTCGCCTTCTTTGAGGGCAGGGGAGGGGCGGCCGCGGGCGACGTCGCGCACCGGATCGCCGACGAGGCGGATGATGTCGCGGACGCTGTGTTCTCCGTGCTCAATGTGAGGTTCCTGGAGCTCTGCGTCCTTGTTTTTATCCCGATAGAACCACTTTAGGGAGCCAGAATTGTTTCGTAGAAATTCCTGCATAATTGGGTAGGTTGCTGGATGCTTGTAAGCCCAATGGAACGTAGGTTAGCTGTTCGAGGAAATCCCCACATCGCAGTCAGTAAGTTGTTGATTAGATTTGGCGGTATCAATTGATAATTTCAATCTTTCCTGATTTGTGTTTTCCCGTTCCCGAGACCCCTATCAGTACTCAGCTGCTTTTTCACCAAATTTGATTGATACATCCTACATCTTTTAACATGTTTGAAAACACAAATCAGGATATAACACTCTCATTTTGGCTACTATATTGATAACAGGCAGGCTCATGCCAGTTGTACCAATGAATGGTATGCTACACACATGGATTCTGACACTAATTTTGACACAGACAATTGTGCCGACAAGCTTGCAGTTGATAACAATGGGTATTCAGATGGTGAAAATTGATCCCGTGCTTTCTTTGCTTGCAGCAACGGTAACCAAGCTCACAGTTCACATTGTATTTTCACAGTCATCTATATATTTACCCTCTGATTTTCTCTGTACATTGTGAACAGGTGATTCCATGCATGTGCGTCGTCATAGCAAGTCTTGGTAAAAGACTTCGTCAAATGTCCAAGGAGGCGCATCTTAGCCTTGCCATGCTCACAGCCTATCTCAATGATGTCTGGTTTTTAGCAATCATTTGCTCACATACCAAAAATGAAAATCTACATCTGTGCAGGGACTTCTATTTACAACTTTACTTATCTTCTTTATAGGTAGTTCCATCGATGCTCACTGTGAAAGCAAACAATGGAGAGCTCAAGGAGATATTGAGATTTCAAAAGTTAGCTCGTGACGATCTAAAAAATAATTTGGATAAGAAGAAAATGAAGACTCTCATACCACAAGCTGTTCGAGCAACATACATAGGAGGCCTGCTTGTGCTCTGTGCTGGGTCAATGGTTCTTTCAGGCATGTCCTTTGATGCTGAAGGTTTTCTGTCTTTCCTGACAGCGCTTGCTCTTGTTGTGGAGCCTATTCAGGTCAGGTAAACATTTATGTCAATTAGTTACCTACTGTGTATGTTGGTTTCTCACCCTTTTTTCTTTCTTTCTACGACAAGTTATACTTGCTGTTTCAAAACAAAACAGATACACATGTACTACCTCCGTTCCAAAATATAGGTCGTTTTTGGGTTTTCTAGATTCATAGAATTTGCTATGCATCTAGATATAATGTATGTCTAGGTGCATAACAAAGGCTATGAACTTAGAAAAGCCAAAACAACCTATATTTTGGAACGGAGGAAGTACTATTTATGTTAATTAAATTAATTTCCTGAACTCTAGAAATAGGTTAATAACTTGAAGTGCACTTTTTGGACACTTATTATTGGCAATGCTCATGGAATTTGGTGTCCTAAATACTTTGAACTTTTCTTTTACTTTCGCGTTAGGCCATTCAGCTTCTTTCCCTTGTATACTTCCTCTCCTGATGAGGAATCATAAAGGGGTTCTAGCATTGGAGGATGAGGAAACGGTTCTTATTGCAAGAGAACTTTCTAGAAATATTAGAACATGTAATTTTAGATTGACCTTTTTTTATTGCACATAGTCGTCCACCACTTTTTTTTAATGTAAGAACAATCTTGATTTACTTCTGATTGTATTTTTTTCAAATTTATAGGATTTAGGGAAGGCATACAATGAATATAAGCAAGGAGAACCAGCGTTAGAACGCATATTTGATCTTATGAGGTTCAACCCAGAGGTATTCACTAATCACTCTCTTTTGTTTCTTAACAGCTTGATTTTGCCATTTAGTTAAATTACAAGAAGGGTCTTGAGCAAGTCACATGTACATTAGTCTATTTTAGAAAAAGTAAAATCGCTGCATGTACTATTTAACTATCTTGTTTTGGCAAGATGATTGCATATCTTTTGGCAGCAAAGAAACAGTTTGAAGGAACACAGGAATTTACTGGGATTTGATTAAAATTATTCAACGTTCCGTTTTTTTTTAGAAAATACAGTTTTGTGTAAAAATGTGCTAAATTTTCAATTTTGCTTTACATTTAACCAAGAAAATGCAGTGCATACTACATAGTTGTCAGTTCTGTCTGTGATAAGTAACTTCCAGCTTTGTGTTTCTAGGTGACTGATAAGCCCAGTGCAACTCATTTACAACGTGTTAACGGGGACATTAAGTTCCATGATGTTACATTTCGGTATGTTGATGGCATGCCTCCAGTAGTAGATGGCGTGAATCTTCATATCAGACCGGGAGAAAGTATTGCTTTTGTTGGACCGTCCGGTGGAGGAAAAACTACTCTTGCCAAATTACTACTCCGTCTTTATCATCCACAAAGTGGTATTGGACTAAACTCTAGCAAAATACTGTGACCACCTTTTACCTTGAGCTCAAGATCTCGCATTTCCTTTTCTTGGTTACTTAAACTGCATTTTTTCTTATAATATGAATCTAGTTTTCTTTCGTTTTAGGATATATTTTTCTGGACAATCATGATGTTCAGGACATGCAATTGCAGTGCTTGAGAACACACATTGCTTTTGTTTCACAGGATGCTGTAAGTACTTATCCGGTGCATGCATGATGTCCCCTCTTATTATTGTATGTTCAGATGCTGTTATATTCCCATGATCATTTGTTTGTACAGACATGTGGCTACCAGAATAAACATCATTTTATATATATTTTTTGGTTTGGTTTATATGTGCTTAACAGTAGTATCATGGCTAACTGCAGCTGAGGTTAGATCATTTTATTGTCAATAGCACAGCTTGTTTGTGCTTCTTGTGCAAAAGGAAAAGTAAGTCATATTTGGTGTCAGATGGATAAGTCTATTATACTAAGTGTATTCTTGATCATAAATTGAGTGTTCAAGCATGGAAGTCTTAGTTTTTCATTTTGGTGATTGCTGATCAGCAGCATCACATTCTTGCCATATGAAATGATATTTTGTTAACCTTTCCTGTCCACTTCAATTAATATTAATTGAGTAGTGCCCAGTAGTCAACACAAATATGATTCTAATTTCGAAGTGTCATTATATTTTGCACGTATGGACGCTATCATGTGCCTGCATTATTCATTTCTTGTTTATTGCATAGATGCTATTTTCTGGGACAATTGCTGAAAATATTGCTTATAGAGACCCTTTGGGAGATATTAATATGGCCAGGGTTGAGTATGCCGCTAAGGTTACCCATGCTGAGGAATTTATTAAGATGTTGCCAGAAGGATATAATTCAAATGTAGGGCAAAGAGGTTCGAGTTTGAGCGGTGGGCAGAAGCAAAGGTAGAATTTCTCAGTGAAAACTACCTTGTATCACCAGCTAAACAAGTGAACATTGCAACCAACACGCTATTGTAGCTTCTTTTATATTGGACTTGTTTATTTTACTATTTAGTGAAGTCTGTTTAATTTATGTTAGTGTATATAGCCCATGTAGGGTTTTGGCCCATCTAGAGGCCCATGTACTTCATGTATATTACCCACCCTTCTAGGGTTGGAAGAATAGACTGAATTTTACCTTCCAATAATTTATACAGTGCATGTTTTTACCCACAGGTTAGCTATTGCCAGGGCAGTCTATCAGAACTCTTCCATACTGATAATGGATGAAGCAACCTCTGCTTTGGATATCAGGTCTGAGCTGCTACTGAAAGAAGCACTGAGGAACCTAATGACAAACCACGCAGTAACTGTAAGTTATTTTTGTTTTATGTTTTGTGGTTTGGCCGTTCCAGGACACGTTTCCTCATGTGTTCCGTTATAAATATTTTGCTAAGTGACTTGTTGTGACTGAATACAGGTTCTCATCATTGCTCATCGACAGGAAATGGTGCTAATGGCTGACAGAATTGTTTCGCTAGAAGGTGGTAAATTGCAGGAGATCACAAAATCAGCTTTCTTGTCTCAAAACAGGCACTCTGGCTTGCAAAAGATCACCAGCTAATTAGGGTGAGTTTTGATATGGTAATGGTAGGTTCTCTCCAGAAGATATGTGCATATCTTCCACCGTGGAAGAAAACTGTGGGCGGCGTATTCTTTTCTAACCCCTGCTTATGACCCTTGGAGCCGTATTAAGGCCAACAAATCTGTCAATATTATCAGAACGACAGTCCGCTGGACGCAAACTTACCCGGTGCAAGATCCTACCGGAAAGGATTAAGGCAGGCTTAGGAGTTTTTATTTTTATTTTCCACACACATCACTATACCTTGCCGTTTTATGAGGGCAAATATCATCCACCCCTGCTCTATTCTATATGTATGCAAACTGTATAGGCCTTCTTCCGGATTGCTCCCCAACCAAATGTATTCAGTTTAGATTAATTTTTGAGTTGCGTTGCCACGTGCGTACAATTCAGATTGGAGTGATTCAGAATTATCAGATACTCCAGCAAACATGTAACTTAAGTAGCGACAGGAACAAATTAGTAAAAAGCAATAGCGTCTGAAGGGGGTAAAATAGTGCATTGCATTGCCGAACGCTGAAAATGACATCAAAATGCGTTCGGAGCAGTAAACATACAGTGAACGAGTATTTGAGCTAGATACAAACATACAGTGAACGACGGAGAAATTAACATGTGCTTAGTGCAACCTTGTTCATTAAGCCTAAATTCACCCATCTCATCGGAAAATCTGACAAAAAAAAAAAGCATATCCCCGGACACAAAGATGGCGCGAAAATGTCTGCTAGGTGACAAGCAAAGCACTGCAGCGCCAACACTTTCTGCGCATGTTAATATGATATAGACTTCCTGGCCTGCCTTGGACATCACTCATACAGCATCACAGTTCTGCTGATCGTCAGACAGGTGACATGGGTCCTTATATGCCATGCTCTGCCACTTTGCTTCTTACCTCGTCAAGAAATGAGCTGAAACCTGTGGAGCTAGATAACCACGAGCCATCCAAGGTCTGATCCTCAACAAGGTATTTCTCGAATTCTGTAGTGTCATCACGTGCTCCGTGAATGAGCATGAGTTTGGGTGTTATATTCCTTTCTTGCTTTAATCTATCAATTGTTGATCTCAGTAGACCTGCCAACATCATTTCATTGTTAGGATGCACATTGGTTGGATAATGACTTAGTGATGTGCATGACGAATGAAAGAAAGGGATGATGCTGGACTCACAGTCACGTGGAGGAGGAAAAGGGATTTCGCTACTAGCTGTCGGTGAGTAATACACCAAAAGATCTTTGTATGCATCAAGAAGAAATATTGGGCTCTCACTGGTGAACACGGTACGACTTAGCGACTGATGCACTTCTGCTTCTACATCAGGAGAGGAGTATGAAATCAAGGTAGGCCAAATAGCCTGCCGAAGTGAAGCTGGCTCCAGTGCACTGTCAACAAAATAGATGTAAATAATACTGAATGATCTAATGTGAATTGAACTCCAAACTAACCACCAGAAATTGGACAACCAAAAGTAAGATGTGATGGAAAAAATATTCGAAAACCAAACAGTCAAATTTGAAATATTCATTTTCTAGTCAAATATAGTAGATCAGGCACTGTGACCCACGAGATTTCTAATGTATGTATGCTCTGGTTCAACACCCATGACATAATTCAAGCTTCATGCATGCTGCTGTATGTACACAAACATGCAATGCGTATAAAACATGCCTCCACATTTACTGAGTTCTATTTGATACAACATTTTATTCAAATTGGAATATGTAATACCGTACTTCCATAGCTCAATAAGAATAAAACAAGAGACCATGATTTTAAATACTCCTAATCATTATGCCATCTATAGGTTGATCAGATCATGGGTTCAAGGGCCTTGTTCTTCTTAGAAACAATTACAAGATCTCATCTTTAAAAGATCTTTCAGTTCAACAAACTTCATCATAATTTACAGTACCTAGTGATTAATTCTAACAATTCAATGGTATGAGAAGACCGATGTTACCTGAAGAGGCATTGCAAATACGTCACATAATCTGGATGAATATGTTCGCTGTTGACTTGAAGCAGGGGGCTTAATAGAACAGCAAATACAAATCGTGACAGAGGCTGCAGTTGTGAGCAGTGTGAGAAATTAACATCAATATCATACATCCCAGTACCACCTCCAGATGTAACATTCTTGTATGCTTTGTTGTACTGAGCAACAACAGCCACCAACCAATCTTGGAGCCACAGCCTTGTTTCTAGCACATCACTTAAAGACGACAAAATAACCTGAAAAATGGACTCTGATCAGGTCTGAAACAGAATGATCTTTGCAATAACCCTTCAAGCGATTTAGATATATTTACATCTTGCTATAAACAGCTCAACATGGAATATATATGATAACGATAAACGCCTTCCTCTTGTTTTTCAGTCACCAAGGTGCACATTGTATTTGGAAACGGAATTATATATGCTCAGAATGCCAGGTGAAATCAGGCAGTCATAGGACTGCATTTGGTAAATGTCTAGATGAGCTGATTTTAGATAGAATTTTAACCATGATAGGATTTGTTATCCTGAATTATTGATAACTTACACTCTTTATTCTTTACCATCACAACCTAAAACTAATAAAATCCAGATCTATTGCATTAACACAAAATCTAACAATGCATTTTTCCAATAGGGGGACTCAACATTTGGTGGACCAAACAAATTAAAACTCAACCAGTGGGAAAAGACTGCCCCCATGGCATTGCACTAAGAAAGAAACTTGGTTATCTACTGTTCTCAGTAGCAAAGTTTTTACTATGGGTGTCACCGCTTTTGACGATACACTCGCTTGCTACATACAGAAATGCACCAAACTTTCTCATTATGTGTGGATGCCCATTAGTCAAATCGTGTAACTACAAAAACAAGTTTTGCATCAGACTTGTGCTGGACCAACAAAGTATAGATAAAGGTTATACCTGGTGTACCAATATTGTCAAAACAACATCTGGATCAACAAAATCATAAAGGTCCCAGATATTAGCAGTTGAGTTATACTGGATAGTCCGGACTCTTAGCCTCCTCTCCAACGTGTATTTAGATCTGCAAGGTATATTTATGTTACAAAAGATATAACCACCCTATCTTTGTGTATAAATTTTGCGTTAGAATATCAACTCTCAAGCTAATTAGAAAAGGCTCAACAAGATAATGTGAAAGCATAAAAAAACCACAGAATCTTTTAGTTTGTCTACAATGAAAGATGGACATCTCTCGCATAAGATTGAGAAGATTGCAGCATAACTTTTCAAAAAAGATTGCAGCATAATTTGACACTAAAATGGCAATACCTTTAGGTATATATACATGACAAAAATACAGATTGTACACAAATGTAAACATACTACATGAACAAATTCGGAAACAGTACCATGTTACTTGAATGACTGATCACAGGCTGTAACAAATGTACCTGCTATCAGAATTTGAAGCATTTGATGTATCACCATTGTGCACAAGGACTGTGTACTTAAATGCGATTTGAAGAATAGGAGGGCTCGACTTCCTGCAGGCACAAAAACAATGGTAGCCTAAGAATTCAGAACACAACTTGTGTTTACAGAACAAGCAAACTGTTTAGCTGAAGATTTACAGTTATCTTGCGTGACAGATGTAGTGGCTACAAGCCATACCTGCCCAGCTAGTGTTTACTTTTTATATGCTAATTGTTGGAATTTGTTTCTAGCACAATAGTAATTGCAATTAACCATTACAACATGTTTCTTAGACAGATCTGTCTTGTTTGCGGTAGATGTATATGCGCAGTACAGTTTCTTAGGGTCCGCACAGGAAATATCCTCAACGGATAAAAGTTACTCTAGGGATAACGGGCTATCTTCCCCAAGAACCCACATCGACAGGATGCTTTAGCACTCTGATTATGCTGTCTTTATTATTGTGTAGACTCCTTTTAAATCTAATTAAAATAAAGGTGTTGAGACATCATATAAAATGTTATATTATTCTCATTTCCACTCATTAGTATTGGAATGTGTACAAAAAGAAAGATATCAAGAAGATGCAAGAAATTGTGTGCACAGTATGTGGGACATATGGACATGAAAGTGTGGCTATCTTTCCCAAAACTTTTATGATTTGATAAGCTTTAAATACAAGACAGTTCAACTTTCCCAATTTCAATTATGGATAAGGCCACAAGGGTAATGCAGAGTTCATCATCTTTCAATATGGTGACAACAAAGGCACAATTAAACATGACATTTTGACCAAAATTTAATTCATTGATAGCCTCAGTATATGCTACACTTATGAAATCAAGTAGGACTGGAACTGAGATAGGGTTAGGTTGACTGGCAGTTCTAGCCTTCTAATCTGATTGTTTGATAAAATAGTATAGAAAGTAGAAACAACCTGGGCACAACAAATTACTGTTATCAACCAAAGCAGCAGCATAACATAATTCCCTATACTGGGCGCACAGGTTGAAGGTTCCGTACCATTCTAGTTCGGAAAAAACATGAGGGATAACTTATGTAAAGTATATAATCAGGGAAAAGCTGGAAAATGGAATGTATGTTACCTGGAAAATTGGGAATCCTTTTCAAACTCGAAGTCATAACTGTATGTAGCAAAAGAGTCGCAGCAATTTATGTGCTGAACATGCATGTATTGAGGATCCGGGAAGAAATGGCCATACTGTTAAAATAAAAATGGAATAAAATAAAAACATATCAGCCAAAGGTACATATGAAGAAGCTGATGTAAGTATTCCACATATCCGTCAGAGTATTTACAGAATCAGCTATCTTGAACTGTGACGATGTCCTCAATCGCATCACGCAACCAAATGCGTAAGGACGGCTCAACATCTTGTATCTGCAAAAAGAAGAAGATGAAGATCAGGCACGTGGTGGCTTTGTAGCTACTTCCATCTTTTCATGATATCAGAGACTATTTGCTCTTGATCTTGTTTCAAAATACAAGGACCTAGGAGAATCAAGAGCTCCCCATCCATGGTAGCATAAGTGATTTAGTGACATCTTTTTGATGCATGTCGGTCTTGTTAGCCTTTACATGTGGTTTTACCATTCCTTAACCAAAGTGGAATGGAGCCTTGTATGCAATGAAATGCATGGAGTATATAATAACCAGTGAACATATAATAAAGAATCTGAAGAAAGCAAAAGATATTCTGTATTTTATCTTATAGCATGAACATTTGGTTGGCGCACAACGTTGTTGACTTCATCAGAATATATGGGTTTAAGAAATCCAAAATAATCCATTACTAAAACATTGATGACACAGTAAGAGTATTGATAATCTAAAGTCAGCTGTCCATTATATATAGTATTAAAAAAGAATTTCCTCAGCTACACAATAAATCTGATTATCCTACGTTGAGGAAACAATAAATCCCCGAAATGTAATCTACTTAAGTCATGGTCTGACTGCTGAATGAATAGAGAAACATAAAGATGGTGGCTTTACTTACATATCTTGCGGAAGTGTTGATTCATCTGTACTTGAATACAGAAACAATGATCCACCACTCTCGACACTCAGAACTTTCAGGGAAGTAAGATCAGTGTATTCATTTGTAATTGCAAAAAGGTCCACGCACACACCTGCTTGAACAGCACTAGTAGCCTGTGATATGCCAATCAGATATATTCTAGAAAAATTATCATAGTATATTGACTAATCTTTATGCAGAATTACCAGATTTTTGTAGAAATTTGTCTGATCCTGATATAATATATGATCAGCATTCCCAGCTTTACCATCATTTTGTTCCTCACTTGTATCCAGTTTCCCAGCCCCATAATTCGGTGGACCAGATAAAAAGGCAAATATCCTAGCTGTTTTACAGTAGAACAAGTACAGCAGACCCACACATTAGTATAGCCTTCAAAAGAAGTCTTGAGACAAAACAACATTTGGTCAAGTCATTAACATACCAAGCTCGAATGAGTTTCCATATTCTGAACCTAGGTACTTGACAAGAACATCCAATGCTACACCAAAACCACGGGTATGATGCAATACATGATCCTGTCCTTCAGCTGCATTTGCTGCTATGTCCCAGGAAGATATAGGTTTAATTGTTTCAAGTGCTTCAGTTATGCGATCTTTGCAGGTATCAATCTGTTATAGATGTAACTTCACATTAGCACATACAAGAAAGATAAATATTCTGGTACCATAATCCAGAGACAGATATAAATGAGGAAAAACTGCAATTGATAGCACAATATACATACAGGAGCTAAAAATGAACAGAGGGGCATGATGTCTTCAAGGTCGATTGGTAAGGCACCATCAGAATCAGGAGGGATGAACACATTCTTCACAATAGGTATTGGACCTTGGACATCATACAATCCTATCTTGCTGCTAAATGTCAAAAGTCCAAATAACGATCCTGGCGAAAGAGCTGCATGGGATCAAAGGTCATTGTATATATTATATATAGCTTTATGAAAATCCTGAGTATTATGCATTCAACAATGCTAGCTCCAAAAACTTAAGGATGGAACCTCACCTTCCAGAGCTGCTTGTAGAGCACTTTTGACTAGCTCCAGAAACTCCTCTGAAGCTAAAATGCAATATGAACAAACAAAGCATCAGAAACTAAAAGAAAGCATGAAAGGTTTGGGGAAAAAGTCACAGACAATTTACTCTCGAATATATATTTACAGGAAACATAAAGACTCAATCATCAGATAAAAGAATGTAGTTTTTCTTAGACTAACTGATTGAGGCTACCCATTTGACTGGCTACAAACAAACACCAATAACAAGTGCTACAGGAATCCCATGATAATATCAATCACTAATGGCTGAGTTCAAGGCATGAGCACAGTGGAATAACGAGTGTTCAATCAATGATTGCCCTCTTCAGACATGCAATCTATTCAATTGGAACATAATGGACCAAATTCGAAGCATGATTACCAGTCCATTTGCCACATTTTGTCTACAGGGACAAAGTTGCGTGCACTTAACAGCTATTAGCTATTACTAAAATTGGGTACTAGAGGCAAACATGAACTTGAACAGCTTGCGAAGGAGCCGTGAGGTCTTACAGGACAAGTCGATCGCCGCCACGTACACGGGTGTCGGAGCCGCGGCCGCCGCCTCCTCGCCCTCCTCCCCTGCAAAATGTCCACCACCACCAATTCATCGCACGCCACACCAAACCGCAACAGGCGCTACACCCAATCAGAACGGGGAGAGAAGCGTCGTACCCTGGAGCAGGAGGTCGACGAACGCGGAGCGCATCTCGGGCGGGTCGTGGGTGCCGTCGCGGGCGTACCGCGCAGCGGCGTCGGCGGGCATCTCATTCTCGGCGCCGCAGACGGTGCAGGTCCACGACCAGCGGTCAAGCGGGCAGAGCAGGCTGAAGTAGGCGAAGCAGGACTGGCAGCGCGGGAGGAGGTGGCCCTCGTCGCCGGTGGCCGGCGGGGAGCCGCGCTCGTCGACGGCGGAGAAGGGCGTGACGGCGACGCCCCACGGCATGGCGCAGGAGGCGTGGAGCGCTGGATCGGAGGGGAAGCAGCCGAGGCTCGCGCGCACCGCCATTGCCGCCGCGCGGATTCGGCGCCCGGATCTGGTGATGCGCACGAGAGATCTCAGGCCGGCTGTCGAGTGTCGAGTGCTCTGGGGTCTGGGTGGTTTAACCCGTGGGCTTTGTGCTGAACTGGCAGTGCTGCAGGCCGCGCAACTGATCAGGAGCGTCAATTGCTATCCTGACGGCCGGGATGAACCAAAGGATGTGGTATGATGGAAGGTCGTTCCTTCTTACCTCAAGGGAACCTCTGATTGGTCTTTTCAACAAAAAAAAAAAAAAAAAAAAAAAAAAAAAAAAAACTCTGATTGGTAATTACACGGCCCGGCCGTGCCAGCTCTGAAAGTTTGAACTATGTAAAACAAACCGAATTACACCTTTTTGTCTTTTATGAGACAAAGAAATTAAACGTTACCTTGAAATTTGAACAGTTCTTTTACTTTTTACTGTGAGTTAGTGGAGAATTTAAACATATGGTTGTGATTATCATCTTTCAACTCAAACAGGTTGAGACTTTGAATACTTAAATGTGGTCTTTTAACCACAATTACATTTGATTTGTGTATTATCAATTTGCAGTCGGTGTATCAGTTTAGAGAGGTAGGAAATTATCATTCGAATGAAATTGCCCTCAGCAAAGGAAAAGAACACAAGTTAGAACATTAAAAACATAATATAATCATGGTGAGGAGAAAAACCTCTCTGTGGATTCATTGAGATATGTGATTACTGTTTGGGGAACACATAGTGGAGCTTACATTTCTCCTACTATGATAACTTATGGGCAAATTGCTTTCGACAAAAACAAAGAGAACATGAGACAATGAATAGCGTAATCATGACGAGGAAAATAATGCTCATGGCTGGAACTTGAGTGTACGGTAACTTATGAGAGAATATAAAAGAGTAGGCCACAATATGTCTAAAAATAGTTAAATACGTTGCTAGTTGTACAACGTCAAACTTGTCCGCATGTGGCTACGGTTGGCAAACGTAGAAGTAGTAGTGGTTTTAAGATAACTCCAAAATTAATGCGTACTAGTTGAATGGAAACCCCTATGTACATTAATGTAGTTAAGTTGGCAAGCGTAAAATAGTTACGTGTTTAGGCCGAATACGTTACTAGTTGCATGGCAAACCGTTAATTTGCATGCATGTGACAAAGGTGGCGAAGGCGACAAAATATAGCGGCTTCGTGACACGTTTAGACGAATGCATTACTTATGGCATGGGCAACATCTTGTGCAAATGTATGTGGCTTAAACCTATATAAAATAAAAGTGTTCCAATATGCCTAGCGCAAATGCCTTAGTTGCAAAGAAAACATATTGGGTATAAGGCGGTGAATGTGAAAAAAAGTTAGTCCCACCATATGTGTCTTAAGATGAATATGTTATTGGTTACATGGGCGATAACTTATGTTGCATTGCTAAGGTAGTTGTTATTTGGAAAACATATAGTCTACATCGACATCTCCCCCTGAAAATACTCAAAAAGAAAAGTGCTATAATAGCTCGTTTGACACCAAGTCATGATGTAAAACCTCACTGTGCCATTGTTGAGTTTCCCGTTAGAAGTATGAAAAAGAAGCAGGATTGCAGAAAAAAGGAGTTCAACCCATTATTATGAGTTTATGACACGATGATTGGGAAAGCTGACTATGATATAATGCCAACTATCTCATTTTTTAAGTGAATTTCTGATATTCGTCACTTATCTGTCTACGTAGTCAGTACTCATCTGGCCATTTCACCATAGACGTGATGTGTCAAGACGCATATTTTCAGATGCGACTCAGATAAGCTTTGTGCTGCAAACTTATTCATTTGTTTTGTTCCAAAATACCGGGAAGTTAGGAGCGTAAATATCAAATGCACAAGTGTTCAGCTAGAAATATCGTGCTCAAGCGATTTTTTCCAGCATGTCAAAATTCAAATCACGATTGCAGAAAATTGTTTGGTTATGTTTATGGCAAGGATGTTTTTTGCATTTCAGCACAGATTGAGCTATCAGCAGGCAACTCAAATGAAAGGAGAATTGACACTAGAGCAATTACATCTCAAATCATCAATACAGAGTCAATGAGAAGCAATTAAGTTACATTTGAATAAATTGGGGAATTAAAGTACATACGAAACAATATGAAACAGTTTATACTACTATTACAATGGCAGCTGTTGCCGAGAGCAACAAGCACTTCGCATCGCAAAATCGAAATCAGAACCAACCGGGTAGACAGGCAGATCAACCCAATGCAACACAGCAAATCCACAACAAAGTTCCACACCACCAAACGCCGCATCCACCCCAACCAATCTCGCAGAGACAATCCAATCCCGGTCACGAATCAGGAGCAGATCGGGCACCTGACGAGGCCGTTCTCGTTGCACTCGCCGCACTTAGTCGTCTCCTTGCGCTCTGCGTCGAGAACCTTGCGGCTGCCGTTGCAGTCGCGGCACATGACGAAGCGCACGCCGGCGCAGCCGGCGCACCAGACCCGCGCCCGTGGCAGGCCCTCCAGGAGCGCCCTGAGCTTGCCGTCCTCCTCCAGCTTCGCCACCTCGGCGGCGCCGCCGACGTGCCTGCCGCGGACGAACACGGCGGGGACGCGCACCTCCCGCCCGCCCAGCAGCAGCCGGAGCTCCTCGCGGTACCCGGAGTCCATGGACACGTCCCGCTCGATCACCTTCACGTCGTGGGCCTCGATCGCGGCGCGCACCGCGTTGCACTCCTCGAAGGTCCGGCGGATGCCGCGGAGCGTGGTGGTGTAGAGGACGACGGCGTCGGCTCCCCCCGGCGGGCACTTGCTGCCCTCCGCCGCCACGATCGCCGGCGGCGCCGCCTTCGGGTGCCTGGGCTTCTCCGACCCGACCATCCGCTTGATGTGGGCGCCTTCCTCTGACAGCTCCCGCTCGATGGACGCCAGCAGCTCCGGGTCGAACAGCGGGCTCAGGCTGCGCCGCGACGACGACATTCCGCCGCCGCCGCCGGACTCGGCGGCGGCGCCGGGCTTGCGGGCGATCCGGGCGCTCCCCGGGGAGAACTTCCTGGACGCCATTGACAGCTTGGAGTTGTCGATGGAGTTGTACGGCCGGAGCACCCGGTCGTTGTCGATGTCGCCGCCCGCGGGCTTGTTCTCCTTGTCCTTGCTTCCGGCGTTCCCGGAGCAGCGCTGGAGCGGGGTGTTCTCCTTCCCTGGGGTGTTCTTCCGCCTCGCCGCCGACCTCTTCGGCGACGGCAGCGCCATGGCGATGACCCTCGCCGGCGACCACCGCCCCGGCTTGGACGGCTTCTTCGCCGGCGACCCGGCGCCGGCGTCCTCCTCCAGCCCGGCCATGATCTCCCAGGCGTTGATTACCTCCAGGCCGGACTCCGGCTTCCCCGCACCCGCCGCAGGCTTCTTGTCGGCGGCCGGGACGACGAGCGGCGGCGGGCGCATGCTGGCCCGCTTCCACTCCTTGCTTATCGGCTTGTCCTGCGGCGGCGGCGGCGGCGGCTGCTGCTGCAGCGGCTCCTTCTCCTCTTCCTCTTCCTTCTCTACGGGAGCAGGGGCAGGTGCGGCGGCGGCGGCGGCGCCGTGCTTGGGGTGGAGGTCGAGGACGCCGTAGGTGGTGGAGGTGAGGGAGACGACGTGGTCGACGCGGCCGCGCACCGTGGCGCGCCTGCCGTCGCCGCCGGGCCCCGGCGGGAGGAGCTTCGAGGAGATGCACCCCATCGGCCGCGCGCGTGCTCCCTTCCACCTCCTCTCTCTCGGTCTGCCTCTGCTTCTAGCCGCGGCGGCTTTGGCTCTGGCTTTCGCTTTCTCGGCCGGTGGGCTTGACTGGCTCGGGGGAGTGGGCGTTTTGTGGGGTTTGAACTGTGCAACGGTCATGGGAGGGTGGGCTGCTGGAGACGTCGGTTTCTTTTTCCCGTTTGATTTTCTCTCGTGCGGGTGGGGTGGCCGTGCGGATTCATTCCAACGGTCGGCTTCGGCAGACGGTGGGTGCGGGAGGCCGGGAGGGGGAGAGCGCGCAGAAACCCAAAAAAAGTTGCTGCGGCGGCCAGCGTCAGGCAGTCAGGCAGATCCGTTGGATGGTGATTTTTTTTCTTTTTTTTTTTGAGGGAACTTGGATGGTGATTAGATCATCCCCTCTCTGTCTTTATCCTCCTCTTCCATTTTTTTCTCCAGAATCGCTCTGTGTATTACTGAAACATGTGGGCTCGTTTATTGTTTGGGCTTTTAATCTCGCATGCGAGCCCATAAAGTGTGCACCTTTTCCAGATTGTTCTTTTTTTTTTGAGGAAAAACCTTTTCCCCAGTTTTTATCAGTTTGTCATTTTTGTCGAGCGCCCAAGCCTTTTGAACTTTTCAAGCCGTGCATTCATCTTGAGAATTGATTGAGATAGATAAAGACAAAAATTGCAAAGGACTATAAATATCTAGTCGAGTGACAAACGAAGCATGAAACATACGGCTAGGCCTTGAACTTGTTTATTAGAGCGTGTCATCCCGGTTACTAAACTTATAAAATCAGAAATTTGAATCCTTGAACTTGGCTATCATCCCGGTCCATAAAACAGTCAAAAGTGGTTTTGAGGTGGTTTTAAGCCATGTCACCTTTTTCACTTTAAAAAAATCAATAAACACTAGATATGTTTTTAAACTATAAAAATATCTCTAAGCTTTCGAAAAATACTAAAAAGATACTGGAAATGCATTGGAGTACGGGGAGCCTAAATAAAATAATTTGAGCTCGAGAACATATCTTTGAAAGCATCTCAAATTCGATTTAACTCTAGGAGAATGGGAAAGATAATTTTTTCATGAGATCCAATTTATTTCATTTATGCTCCACATGCTATGATGTATCTCTAGTGTCTTTTTTTGGAAATTTTGAAGGCTTAGAGATATTTTTTATGGTTTAAAACTATATCTAATATTGTTTGTTGAATTTATTTTTCAATTAAAACATAGCTAAAAACCACCTTTTTTAACAAGCAAAAGTACTTTTAATCGTTGCACGGACAAGAATGACACGCCCTCTAGCAATTCGAAGGACACGAAGTCCTGATTTTATAAGTTTAAGGTTAGAAAAATAAATTTACGAACTCCTAGGATCCAGATTTCTACTTTTTATATGTTTATTGGGGATCGGGATATATTTTGACAAGTTTGAGGATTGACCTTATACTTTACTCTAGAAATAAGACCGAAGTCCAATGTCAATACTCCGTACTCCATACACAAGGCACGAGATGCAGCTTGCAAACAAACACAAAAGTCACATAATGCACACTTTGCATGCACGCACGGCATTAGAACGGGCAGGAGCAGGTCCGAGGAGCAGGCTGCATCAGCGACCGTTGCCGCGCACAAGGCACGGGACATGTTCGAAACGAGCCCCGGCCACGTCGGGGAGTTGCTAATTTACGGCCGGTTGTGTTCACACGAGCTGGCCTGCCCACCTTCCGTCCGGCCGCCTGTGTTCACACGAGCTGGCCTGCCCACCTTCCATCCGGCCGATCGAACCGCATACCTCCAAGTGGGTTGAGATCCCCTGCAGTCGACTGCAGTGGCTGCCATGTGGGCCAGATGGGTGAATAGGCCCACATGCAGTGACAAATGCAGCCTGCAGTCGACTGCAGGCGAACTGATCCCCCTCCAAGTACACTAGCAAAACTTTTTCAAAAACATTTGAGAAAACGTTTTTGCAAAAACATTTTGCCAAACAAATATTTAAGAAAAAAATTTGCAACAAATTTGGAGCAAATGTTTGGAAAAAAATGTAAAAAACTTTTTCAACACACCTGCAAACATTTTTCTAACAAGTTTTTGCAAAAAGTTTTGTTCGGAAAATACTTCGAGAAAAGTTTTGTAACAAAATTTTCTATCAAAAACATCAAAAAAATTTTGCGAAAAAATTTCTAGAGAACAAAATTCAAAAGAAGAAAAAGTTTGTAACAAAAATTTGTAGAAACAGAAGATTGACGGAGAAAAAATTTTGCAACAAAAATTGTCTAGAAACAAAACATTGAAAGAGCAAAGTTTTGTAACAAAAAATTGCTGCAAACTTTTGTGAAAACAATGTTCGAACAAAAATTTTAGAAGGAAAGAAATTGACAGAAAAATTAAAAACAATCGTCGGCTTTCTCACCGGTCGCCGCGCTCGCCGGTAGGCGTCGCCAGGTCCGGCGACTGCTCCGTCGAGAGCCGCAGCCGCTCGCCGGCAGCCACAACCGCTCACTGGGGCTCACCGCCGCGCCGCTCGGCCTGTCGCGGCCCCCGCGCGGCCGCACGCCGAGGCCAGTGCGGCTGCTCCGCCGCGGCCGCTCGTCGAGACCCGCATGGCTGCTCCGCCCCGGCGGTGAGCGTCGGGCCGGCGAGCGTCAGGCTGCTCCGCCCCGGCGGCGAGCATGGACTAGATCTGGGTCAAAGAAAGGAGCAGGTAGTGGTGTGGTATTATTGCTTGTGGGCCCACGCGCAATTAATGGGTCGCCGAGCGCGTAGGGGGAAACTCACGCGCGGTGGTAAAGTTGGGATCGGGGCCACGTCGTAGTAGAGTCCAAGCCATTTAACCCAACTCTAGCCCAGCCCATTAGCCGGCAGTTACAAAGCACTCGATCGCCCGGGCAACGTCGAGGCAGGAACGTCTAGGGTTTATCATTTGCTTATCCTCAGATCTGCAGCAACGTCGAGGGAGGAACACCAACAACGCCATGGAGACAGCGGCATCGAAGCTCCTTCGTGCCGCCCGCAGTGCATCCCTCGCATCTCGCGCCGCCGCGGCCGCCGCATCCCGTGCCGCCGCGAAAGGCCTCCCGCTCATCGCGTGCGGCCGCCGCAGCCACCGCCCGCTTAGGCTTAGGCGCCATAGATGATCCCGTCATGAGCTGCCCAACTCGCGGCGGAAATTTTTTTTTATTTTAATCCTTTTTAATCTAATATTTTAATAATAACCTGTCCCAAACTAAATTTCCAAGAAGTAGCCCTTTTGGTCGCGGTTAACAAATTGGAGCGACTAATACTTCAGTCGCTCCAAAGCATGTGGCGCGACTAACCATCCACGCTGGCACTCGGCCGCCTGGCACTCGGCCGCCAGCGTGGGCGCTCGGAAGGTGACGTGGTGGATTTAGTCGCGCCACATGCTTTGGAGCGACTGAGCTATTAGTCGCTCCAATGTGTTTGGCGCGACTAAACCCTTCACAGGGCCGCCCCTCTCCTTCTTCCTCCTCCCTTTCTTTCTTTCTCCAGACCGAAGCTGAGGGCGACCGCGCCCATGGCGACCGCGCCGCCCCCCCCTTTAGATCGGACCGTTTGTCCACCAAATCAAGGGGGGATCCGTGGATTTTGCTCCAGGAAGGTAACTCCTCCATCCTATCCACTTGGATCTGTTTTTTTGCCCTTGGTTTGGCCGTGTGGAGGTGCTAGGGTTAGGGTTAGTATTGAGTTCCCATGGTAAAATTAGTACGAAACAGCCACGGTTACTTGTGTTAGATCGTGGATTGTATCGTTGGTGACGCCTTCCTATCGTATGGATTGTCTTGCATGGACGGATTTCGTTGTGCTATTGGCATGTAGATATTGATGTTGTATATGAGTATGAATATTGATTGGTATGTAGGAATCGTTTGTACTATGTTGTGGTGTTGGTGTAGTTGAGACAATGTGGGATGTTTATAGCGCGAAAAACATGTGTACCTTATTGTATATACAAATTTCCCATTGTATATCATGTTAGTTTATTTACTGTACAACGTATATAATTTGTTTGCCATGTATCAGTAGCAAAGATCTGAGATAATGTGGAATTTTGTTCTTAGAAATATAGTTTGTTGTAGATAATTCATTTATATTTTAATTTACGCCGTGCATTACTTTGTGTAATTTTTAGGAAAATGGCGGTCAACCCGCAATACCCCTTGCTTGAGACTTTTTACGATGATGGGCACCGCGGGAAGATTCTGGAGGAACGCACACAGGTGTTAAAGTTTGAAGTAACCTTTTAATTCGGTTCATGTTATAGTAATGTAGCTAACATATTTTGCATTTCATGTTTGGTCTTTGCAGATCTTGAGGCCTCTTCGTCCCCGTACACACAGCCCGTTGGTGTGGGATGATAGGTACACCGAGTTCATTCGGCGGTCGGGGTTCCTTCCTTTGGCAAGGCTTGTGCAAGGGAGGCTTCCAATGATGGATGGTGCTGCGCTGACAGCTCTGGTGGATCGCTGGAGGCCGGAGACTCACAGCTTCCACCTCCCCGCCGGTGAGATGACTGTGACACTTGAAGATGTTGCAATGATATTGGGTCTGCCTATAGACGGACGTGCGGTCACGGGGAACATCTCCCCTGCTGGTTGGCGAGATAGAGTTGGGTTGCTGTTGGGAGTTCGTCCACCGGACCCGCCTGAAGGTACAAAGGATAGGAAGACTACCGGAGTTAGCTTTGGTTGGATATCCCAGCACTTCGGCCATCCACCACCTCCTGGCGCCGCAGATGGTGTTATTCAGAGGCATGCTCGTGCGTGGCTGTGGCATTTGGTTGGAGGTTTTTTGTTTCCGGATGGGAGTGGAAACACATTGTCTTGGATGTGGTTGGATATCCTAAGCCAGCAGTGGGAGGTTGTGGCTGCATACAGTTGGGGTTCAGCTACACTAGCTTGGTTGTATCGTCAAATGTGTGAAGCTTGCCGGCGCACTGGTGACTCCTCAAGCCTCGGCGGATGCTGTTACTTGCTTCAGGTTTGGATGTGGGAGCGTATACCGGTTGGACGGCCAGACCGTGGACCACCTGGCGTAAGTTACATGTACTTGTTTTGTTTGATGTTATATGTTTGGATAGAAAGCCATGTAGGTAATATTTTGAAATGAATCTGTATTGCTGTGCAGGATTGGGGATTCAATGATGAGGGCTCTTTACCGACTGTCGCTTTCCTTTGGAAAAATATTCTAAATGTTTATGGGAACCCAATGCGGCGGTACATCGATTATAGCAATGAGTTGGACTGTTTGTTGGATAGCCATGTGAGTAAATTGTCAATACATCATGTTTTCTGCTCCATTTAAAATTGCTAGCTTTCTAGTGATGTATGCTGATCATTGTTTTTAGTTTGAAACTTAGTTCTTGCACAAGTTGAATCTTTACCTGAAATTCCTCCATTTACCTGAAAAATAATTAAGAGTTCTAAGTTAGAACAACTGAACCAATATTGAGAAGTAATGCATAAGTTATATATAGAATTCAATAGCAACAAACAATACACTTACCCCGCTATTGGTATTAGTACGTATGTTCGTCCTGCCTCTACCTCTTACATTTGTGCCCCTACCTCTAACATTTGTGCCTCTACCTCTTCCATTTGTGCCTCTACCTCTTCCATTTGTGCCTCTACCTCTAACATTTGTACGTCCTGGTTTATGTTGCTCCTTCCGATGGCCTTCCATATGGCAAACACTACAACGGTTCTTGCTAGGTTCTTGGTCGAACTCACCAAAACCATACATATCATCGCCATACCCGTTTGACCCATCCATCTCATTGCGGAGCCGTTTCTTCTTCCGCCTACCCACCTTATCTTTTTTCTTGTCTTTGTCTGGGACGTATATGGGGCCAGTGTACTCTGGCCAGTGTGACTGATCTAGTATCGGCTCGAATCGAGATTCCCAAGTCTTAAGAACGGTCGCCTTGGAATAAAATTGTGACATATAAATCGGAGACAGGTGAGAGACCCCTCGGACTTGACAAGCAGCCATCATGTGCGAGCATGGCAAGTGTAACAATTGTGGAACACAACAAGTGCAAGTTGCGGCCGTCAGGTCAACCTTGTATATGCGTCCACCTGTCATCTCTCCTCCTACGTTCAGAGCAGTCGCTGTCCGAACTGAATACACATAAGACGTTGGATCAAACAACTCAGCAGACATACTCGCAGCTTTGTTTCCATGCTTGTTTAGGTGAAGTCTTGCACCTTTTCCCCACAACAACTGGTTAGGCCTCTTAGCTATCTGATCATTTGCTTTCATCCATCGATGTACAAAGTATGAATTAACCTTGCAAAAGGTGAACTCAATAATGGCAGACACAGGCATAGCACGAATGCCTTTCAAGACTTTGTTTAACACTTCTGATATATTGGTGTTGTTTACTCCGTACCTTGATCCATCGTCAAAGGCAGCGGCCCACTTGCTCTTGTTAACCATCTGCTCTTCCAACCACTCGGTGGTATCTTCATTCATCATTAATTTGAGCTTAGTCAGCCTAATGTCAAATGTTGTCTCCGCCTTTGAAGCGCACAACAATTTCAGTTGTTTTATCACTTTCTTGCTATTCTGTCTACGCCAAATGTTGGCAGCAAAGTGTCGCATGCACCAACGATGCACAATAGGTTGATAACCTTCCATGTACTCATCAACTGCATTTAGGATACCTTGGTGCCGGTCAGATATTATGCAAACTCTACGATCACGTCCAATCACATCCCTACGGACCAAGTACATGAACCAAGACCAGCTGTCGTTGTTCTCCCCCTCCACCAAAGAAAATGCAAGGGGAATTAAACGGTCCTCACCGTCCATGCCAGTGGCAATCAACAAAGCACCCTTATACTTTCCAGTTAGGAATGTCCCATCAACGCTTATCACCGGTTTGCAATGCTTGAATGCCTCCACACACTGTGGAAAGCACCAATATACACGCTCCAGTACGGGGTTCAATACACCATCTATGTTCTCCTCCTTTGTGCTATGGATGCACCACTTTGTGCCAGGGTTAAAGTGTGATATTGCTTGTAATATACGTGGAACCCTTCCGTAGGCAGCTGTCCAGTCACCCCACAACATGGCTATTGCGTGTTGCTTAGCTCGCCACACCTTGCCATATTTCATCTTGTAGTTTGTAAATCCATGTACAGCTTCAATGATAGCGGCTATGGATACTTCTGGGTCAGCATAAACCATAGAAGCAATCCGTTTCCCCAAATACCGGGCCGTGCACTGAGAGTGCACTTGCGATACACACAAAGTGCCACACGTGTGAGGTTGCTTTACTTTAGTGATCCTCCATTTCTTTCTATCATCGGGGACAGGCCGAGCCCATACCTTCCAGTCACACCCCTGTTGGCAACGGACAGTATACCTCAACTTGACTGATGAATGCACCACGTCATAAGGACGATGGTGCCGGACTGAATAATCCCTTAAAAAGAACTTGAGCTCTTCAATGCTTTCAAAGATCATGCCTTTTGCGATCAACTCTTCAGAACTATCAGGCTCTATGTACCCAAGGCGCAAACCAGAATCACAGTAGGCTTTGCTCGGAATTGAATGGAATATTGGAACCGCGGGGACATGGACATGAACAGCTTCCAACTGTCTCAACTCAGCTGGAGTTAGTGGTGTCAAACGAAAGCCTGAAAGAGTGGACATATCTTGCCTACCCGTCTCCTCAACCTCAACCCTTTCTTCAACAACCTCCTCCGTTCTTGCACCTGGAGTTGGTTCAACATTGGTCACAGGTTCTCTAACCGTCTGCTCAACTGGTTCTTGAACAACAGGAGGAGGTTGACGCACCGATATAGGTTCCACAAAACGTGCTTGCTGAACCACAGGAGTTGGTTGAACTAAAGGAACTTCTCTCACGTCATTTTCTTGTTCGCAACCACCAACACAATCGTCAAAAGGGTCTTCATCTGAGCTTTCTGACATGTCATCATCGTCTACCTCCTCATTCTCAAAGGTGTCATCATCAAAGTTGTTAGCTACTCTACAAGTATCAAAGTCACCTTCATCTCCACTAGCTTCCTCATCTTCAACTTCGACACCATCGTCACCGAGATCATCATCCTCCCCATCTTCATCTTCATTGCAACCATGAATTTCTTCTTGAGTTAAATGCTCTATGGGGTTATCATCTCCATATTCATCTAGGTTATCAATATCAACACCACGCCCACATACATCCACAAAGACCTCACAACAACGAACTTGAGAACCCTGCACCAACTCTTTGTAAATTAACCAATCATCTTCCTTTCTAATTGGCATCAACACATAGTGTGCTCTTTTGTCACCGGCATCAAACCTAGCACGAAGGGTTAACTCCTCTTGCTCATGTCCAACTTTGAACATCTGATTCACACGAGCAATTAAATCCTCATATGAAGGTGGACTACCAAATATTGCCACATCTTCCCTCATACTTGTAAATTCTCCACTTTCATTAACCGTGCCACCGGAGAAGAAACGAACTATACGGTCCATCTACAATGATGCAACCACGAATTGATTTCTCTGAATCAATCTAACAAATATTTTCTATAGTTAAACATTTTCAAAATAATTTTCTACTCATACATAGGCAACAAAAATCTAACCGAAGAAATAATGACCAAATCGTTACATGCAACTCATTCTAGACGAGAAAAGTTCGTTAACATCGACATATTGAGGCACAACCCATCACTAATCATATAGATTTCGTACTAGATTCACCATTCCAACCCAAACCCTAGCCAACTCAAATGCAAAGAAAACACTGATTCACCATTCCAACTCAAATCGAGTGCAAAGACTTGGGTTAAGTGGAGGAGATACCTTGCTTGAGCAAATCCCACTGATTCCCCACACGAATCGAGCGACACACGGGCGGATCTAGATGGGGGGAGGGGCGGTCGCCATGGGGGAGCTTCACCTCGACTTCGGTCTCGGAAAGAATAAGACTGGAGGGAAGAAGGGGTCGGGCGCGCGGTGGCTCTGTATTAGACTTAATCGCGCCAAATTCTTTGGCGCGGCTATAGTCGCGCCGAAGCATGTGGCGCGACTCAGCCCAACCACGTCAGTGCCCACGCGACCAAGCTGGCGGCCGAGTGCCAGCGTGGATGGTTAGTCGCGCCACATGCTTTGGAGCGACTGAAGTATTAGTCGCTCCAATTTGTTAGCCGCGACCAAAAGGGCTACTTCTTGGAAATTTAGTTTGGGACAGGTTATTATTAAAATATTAGATTAAAAAGGATTAAAATAAAAAAAATTCCCTCGCGGCGATGCGTCGTCCACGACGATGCCCCGATGACGACGCTCCCAGCCGCTCCTTCGAGGTCGACTATTCCAGCGATGATTACGAGCACGTGCCAGGTAATTAAACCAATCCCGTGCATGTTTCGTAGATAGGGCTAAGGAATCCATCCATGCATCTCATAAAATTCTCTATGCTCGCGACAAACCTGTGCGTGCTTGACACACTACTAACGCTAAGCTTATATTACAAAACTGTCATAGATGATGCGAAGGTGCCGTCAGACAAGGACGTTGAGTCGGATGAAGCTATATGGCCATATGGGCCTCCTATCCTCGCTGGTGCGAGGCTTTCAACAAGGGACGTGACCATGCCGAGATGGATCGCCGGTTCAAAATATTTAGGTACCATGCAAAGGATGTGCGCCACTGGAACACTCATGTCCCTCTAGATCCAGAGGATGCAGCCAAAAAAAGAGAGGCCCAATTACTTATTTCGAAAGGTGAAGACGTCTCACACTTCGATCAGTGGTATCTGCCTATGGAATTAGGTCCCTGCGCCGATGGGGGAGATCCGCATATTAGGCCAGTCTCAGTGGGGGTTTCATTGACACATTTACCTAGAGTGACACATCATCTAAGAGAAGTTTGAAACTATGATGAAACACCCTCCCTCAATGCAAAGTTTCATCTCGTGTTGTTCCCAAGACAACATGCAAGACACAAGCTGTCTAGAGTACCGTGTAGAGAGAGTTTCATGAGGATGAAACTCATTTCACATCTCTCTTTATTAATACACTGCCACATCATCAAAAATGTTGACATGGCAGTCTATTTAATGCTGATGAAACTCCCACTGAGACTGGCCTTAGTGAACACTCTAAGCTCTTGTTGGAGGAAATCGAGGAGAAGGGGGATCCCGTACAGTGATATTGAAGATGTTACAGTACAGAAGTTTCCTTCGGGAAATCCTAGAAGGCTAGAACCCACTCCAAGAGAAACATGCTTTAGTACCTGCTGGGAAGGCACGTTTCAGCCGATACTAAAGTTTCGAGATTATTTAATTTAATACCGGTTGTATAACCGGTACTAAAAGGTGCACTTTAGTACCGGTGGACAATACAGCCCGATACTAAAATTTTTGGCCGCTCATTGTCTTTGTCTCTCTCCTCTCTCCTCTTTCTTTCCACTGCATCATCATGCATGCTTATCTGTTCTTGAAGTTGAAGTCAAGAACACAGAAAAACGATAAGAACATTCACAAGAACAGATATTCACAGAATTTTTCCTTGCATCATTCAATTTCAATCCAAAGAAATTACACACATTCACAAAATTAACAAGAACTGAAATTCGAGGAGCCAAGCCGCTCGTGCCGGGGCCGCGCCGGCTGCGCCGCCGTCCGCCCGCGTCGGGGCAGAGCCTGCCGCGCTGTGGCAGGGGCGCCTCCGAGCCGGCCGCCTGCGAGCGCCGCCGGCAGCGGCCGCCACCGGGCCCGCTTTGCCCCGCGCCCCCCCGCGAGCGCTGCCGGCCGCCTGCGAGCGCCGCCGGCCGCCTGCGCGAGCCGCCCGCGCGAGAGCAGCTTCCCATGGTCGCCGGCGGCCGCGCCCGCCACCGGGCCGCGCTCCACTCGCCTGCCTCCGCTCCGCTCGCCCCTGCAAGATCCAGGAAGAAGGGAGATGAGAAAAAGATAAGGACTAGAGAGAAGAGAAAATGAGAGCTGAGAGGAGTTAAGGAAGAGAGAAGAGGAGGAACAAGTAAAGGACGCCAGATTTTTTGGCTGGCCTGTTTAGTACCGAGTGGAGGCTTTGCCCGGTACTGAATGGTCTCCTTTTAGTACCGGGTGAAGTCTCTGCCCAGTACTAAATGTTTTAGGCGTCATTTAGTACCGATTAGAACTACCAGCCGATACTAAATGATTGCCTTCGACGTCGGTGGCGCTCTTTTAATATTGAAAGATGTTTCTAACCGGTACTAAAGTGTACCTTAGGGGCACTGTTATTACAAACCGGTACTAAAATGCGCTCTGACGTATTTTAGTACCGGTTATAATACATCCGGGACTAATAGACCAGGGACCAATGCTCATTTCTCTACTAGTGAGAGAGTATACTCGCCTTTATCGCCTCCGCTTGGGCGACTAGGGGGCGGACACCCTAACCCTAGCCGCCGCCCCCCGCTCCCCGTCGGCTGCTCCCGTCACGCCGCCGCCCGAGGGGCTTGGGGAAGCTCTTGAGGCCTCCAAGGACGGCGGCGGCGCGACATCTTGCCCTTGGCCTGAGCTCGGCGCGGCAGAGGCGGCCGCCCGCCGGCGACGGCGGCTCCCGCTGCGGCGGCGGCCCAAGGCCACGGATCCGGCCCCCCTCCACCTGGATCCGGCGGCTCGCGCAGCAAGGGGCGCGACGTGTTCGTGGGTGGGCGTCGGGGGTCCTGGTGGGGCAGAGGCCGGCGTCCGGCGACGGCGCACGGAGGTGGCGCACGGCGTGCGGCGGCAGCGCGGGTTCCTGGCTGCGGGCTGCACGCGGTGGTGGTGGCTGCTGCGTAGAGCCTGCGGCCGGCGTGGGCAACCATTGCTTTGGCTCGGTTCTCACCAGAGCGGACGGCGAAGAGGCTGCCACAAGGGCTGAGGCGTAGTGGTTCTTCGCCTCTGCGTACGGACGGTGGAACGGAGGCGATGAGGCCGGTGCTCCCCTTCTCTGTGAGGTATTGGTGATGCTGGATCAGTGCTGCTATGGTGGTAGGGCTGAGTGGTTGTGGTGTGTGTTTTGTGGTGCTGTGGTGGTACTTCGGGACGCGCCGAGCCATCTCTCCGGCAGTTGCATTGCGACGGAGGCAAGGTGCTGCGAGTGTGCAATAGGAAAGGGGCTATTCGGCAAAGCCTACACCTGTCTTAGGTGGTAGTGATGACGGCGTTTTTGGGCGTCGTTATCCCTGTTGAGGGCATCACTAAGGAGCACCTTACCTAGCTGCACAGGGTCTCGGGGTGAAAACCCTGTCCGATTCTGGACGTGCGACGGCGGCGCTATCGGCGTCGTGCCCTCCTTGGAGGCGTCGCTTTTCGAGGCCCATCGCAGGTTGCAGTACTGGTGGAGCTAGGCGGATATGGAGGTGTCCATGCGCAGAGACGATGGAGGGGCGCTTGGTTCGTGTGGTTGGCATGGTTGGTGCGGAGGGTCCATGGATGCTGGAGCGCTGGAGCTGACGCACATGGTGTTGTGGTGACCTCGGTGACAGGCTGGGCGGAGGTGATGCTCTCTTAGCGGCATCAGATATCTGAGTCCTTGGCAGAGGAGTGTGAGGCGGTGGGTGAGGCGAGGCCCCCACGCAGAGTGGCCAGGATCAGTGGTTTGCATTGGCATCGTGGCGAGAGCGTTTAGCTGAAGCATCACTGGAGCAGAGGGATCGACGATCGTGTGGGTGCGGTTCGGGGGTGATAGCCCCATGGTGGAGGTGTCTAGGTGGTCACTCGGGTTTGCAGCGGGCCGCAGCTTCGGTGTGGCACAGCGTTGGCGACGACGGCGCAGTTCGAGATGGCTTCTTTTGGCTCCTCTCCTAGATTGTGGTGGTGTAGTGTTTTGTTGCGTGTGGTTGCGTGCGTTTGTTTATGTGGTGGTGGTGTTCGCTTCGGCTTGTTATGTATCAATGCTCTTCTTCTTATATGATCTGGTGTAATACGTTATGCGCTTTGATGTTCCATATGCTGTGTGCTAACTGCTAAGTTATGTTTCCATGAGTGATATGCTTACTAAGTAGAGGGGGGCGCTACGCCGCGCCTGCTAATGGTCCTGTTGTGCCTGTTTTCTGAGAGCGTGTATTTCTTTTGTCTGGGAGCGTGCATTTCTTTTCTATTGTCTATTGGGCTCGACAAAGCCCAAAGCACACTGAAATAGGCAAGTGCGAGAAGGCAAGCGACGCACAATGAGGGGGAAAATAGGAATAGCAGTTGTTGAAGGTAAACCTATACTTTCGACTAAATATGCAGTCCAGCGCTGGCCATATAATGTAGTAAGGCAAGCAGCAATTGAAGTAAGAGCATCACTAATCTAAATCGAACTCATGGACAACGAACAGAGGGCAACTAAACAAAGCACACACAACGGTAGGACAGTAAAGAAGCAATGTATTTGCGCGTGACGATGCCACATGGCTTACAGCAACAACAGAAACGAAGGAGCGTTCTAAAAATAAGTTGTGAAGATGTAGCAACAGATGGAGCAATAACAGCGCTCTCACATGAAAACAACAGAGTAATATGCAGGTGGAACCCTACAAAGAATAGAAGTAAAAGCAAAATGTTAGCATACAAAATAGGAAGCATCGTCAAATAGCCGCGGCCAGTGAGCAGGATCCGTGCACAAAGCAGGGGAAGAGCAAACAAAGGGAAAAAAAACTGCCCACGGACAGCAATGAAAATAGCAGAATGCGAAAATCCAAGTTCAGAGAGAACGAAAGGAGCACTGAAAGAGTAGTCAGCCCTGCCACGCAAATGAACGAAGGATTGGGAACCATCCAAGGGGACAAACCAGAAGAAATGGAGTAGCAAGAGATGAACACACCGACGATAGGCCAGACAGGATGCTGCACAGAAAGGCAGGATTGGAAAGAAAAAATGGGGAGGAATGGGCAGGGCTTACCGAGGAAGGAAGAAGCAGTCGGAGCCGAAGAGACCGGGGCGGAGAAAGCGGGCAATAAATCTGCCGGCAGCAGCAGGAGAAAGTGGCGGCGCAGCTGGCTGCCGGAAGACGAACCAGGCAGCACCTAAATAAGAACACAGTAGCTTAATCAAGAATAAGCATATCTTAAATCGGCACCAAACTGAGAAGAAAAAACTGGGCCAAAAGAAAAACTCAAGGTCCGCAAGCTTGCGTAGAGGAAGCTGTGCGTGCTGGAACCATTTTACTCAGACTTGGAGAAGAAGTAGTAATGCAAATGATTATCATCGTAGCTTAGTATAAGAATATGTATACCACGGTGGCTTAACATCAGAATGACAGTTAGACATTTAGTCGAACATATCATATGCACTGAAAAGGATTTGAACTGAACAACCAAAAAAAAAATAAGAACAACTAGGCTTGTTTACCAGGAAGCTTTGCGCTGCTTGCAAATGTAGCCTCTGCTCGGCCGCGTTGTTTCTGTGCATCAGAATCACCTGCCGTAGCCAGCATAGGCGTAACGGCGCGCCGTCGCTCTAAGCAGGGAGGGATGGACTGAAGGAAGAAGATGGGACAACCTTAGCACTGCCGGCGTTGCCCGCATCTCCACCCATGGTACGCAAGAGCTGCAGCTGCCTGCGGGCAGCCCCGCTCGCACGCCGCCACCGGTGGATCCGACAGCACGCGCGAGCTCCGCGAGGCCGCGGAGGAGGAAGGCATGGGGGACCGGGTGTGGGAGATATCGTGGGTGTAGGCCAGCAGGAAGAGAGCTCCACGTCTGCAAAGACAGTCATGTCGGTGCCTAAGGCGGCCAAAACGTGTGCGCGGAGGGGCGAGCACGGCTGGTGGGCGTGGCGTCGCAGCAGAGCAGGTCGTCGTGCACGAGCGAAGCCGCATGGAGCATCGTTCAGAAGTTCAGCAGCGAAGCCCACAAAAGCCAACCAATGAACGCAGCCAAAAAAGGAGTGACGGGGGCCTAAAATGGGCTAATGAAGAAACCGAGCACACGTCAACAGCCCAGTTGCAAGAAAAGGAATGGCAGTCTGTAGAAGACCACGTGTCTGAGACTCTGAGTACAATAGGGGAGACGTGAGATGCGCTGAGAGCACAAGAAAACTTACAGCGATGTAACTCGAACTATGTAACATTTGTTCTCTAAGCGGTCATGGAACGTGCCCCGGATGGCGCGTCCATGAATTGAATCGATGCGATTCTCGCGAGATACTGAGATGGATCGAGTACTCCGAGCTTAGCCGGACGCTTTGTTCGCTTGGCTTATCAGCCCAGCCCTGCGGATTATTTTTCTCACAAAACATTATTGAATCAGCACAAAATCAGACAAAATCAATAGACTTTTCAGCCCAGTCCTACCAAAATAACAGAGCGAGGGTCGGAGAAGAAGCAACTAGACCACGGTGTTCACGAATTCCTCCCGTCCTTCGAGCAGCCTGATCCCACGGACCAGGGAGACAGGCTACCTCCAGATGCTGACCGCAGCCCGTCTGGATTTTTCTTTTCTTTCCCCTTCGCATCTCAGATAGTCAGATGATTCCACTTCCATCGCTTACCCAAACACCAGTTTACAGCCGGTATAGGATTTCTTGTGCACTAGAAATTACAGGTGCAAACATTTACTAGTGCAAAAAATTACTAAATTGCCAAACAGGGCCCAAGTGTAGAGACACCCTGGGAGAAATGCATTGGTTTTGATTCTCTCTGTGCCACTAGAATTAATACGAATTCCTTGAGGGCCATAAGAAAATTGTTTCTCTTGACTGCCATTATTCAAAGTTGTGTTTCCTTGAGTGCCACTTCCGTCAGCAAAGCTGTTATTTTTCTATTGAAAAGAGACGCACCACCATTCCTCCATGAATCATAGCTTCAGGCCTTCAACTGCATTGGCTTAGATAGATTTTTTTCGAAAGATCCAGAATAATTCTCAGTGTTAATTAATAAGAAGAAGAGTAATTACAAGCACCTAGTTTGACAAACCATTATCACAAGGCCAGGCCAGAGCGTCGGAATAGCTCATGCGACTAAAGAGAAAAGTCAATACAGATTACTCACTAAGGATCCTATCAACTATGGCAGCCAATTGCTTGGCTGAGATAGATACTACTATTGTAAATATCGATATACGTACACCTATGAGACCGAAGTCCAATGTCAATACACAAGGCACGAGATGCAGCTTGCAAACAAACACAAAAAGGTTACAAATGCACGCACGAAATTAGAACGGGCTGGAGCAGGCCCGAGAACCAGGCCGCATCGGCGACCGTGGCCGTACAACAAGGCCGCTGCCACCGTGCCGACTGCCGAGCCTCTCGAAGCACGTTCAAACCGAGCCCCGCCCTTCGGTCGCCATGGTCTCCGGCCACCGCCGCGAAGCGAGGCGCTTCAAGTCTCCCAGCCCCGCCACCACCTGCCGCGGCGGTGACAGGACGGCGGCGGCAGGCGGTGCCTCCGGCGCCGCGGCCCTCGAATCCGACGACTCCCTCGCGCCCGGCTCGCCTTCACGGCGGGGATCGCTGTCGCAGCTGCAGCAGAGGCCGCGCAGCGCGGTCGCCGCGCTCGCCCAGCACCCGCCCCGTTCCTCCTCTTCCTCCTGTCGCTTAACCGCCGGCGGCCCCGGCGCCGCGGCGGCCGCACGGGTCTCCGGCAGCACGGCACCCAAGCAGGACACCTTCGGGGACACGGGCTCCGGCCCCACGGCCTCGCTCGCGAAGACCCTGGCCCCCGCCGCCGGCCGCCGCCATGCGCGGGCGACGACGACGCGGCCGGGAGCGCGAGCGCGCCGCTCCTTGTTGGCGACCACCTTGCCCGCGGCGGGCAGGACGCCGATGGAGACGGCGGTCTTGCTGGCGGCCGCGGCGGGCGGCCGCCTCGAGTCCGCCCTCGGCGCGCCATGCTTCCGTGTCGCCGCCTCGGCGGCCGCCTTGGGATTGGAGCTGCCCTTGGTGGACCCGTCCCGCCGCAGCGCCGCGCAGAGCAGCTCGGCCAGGCCGATCCCGTCGGATACCCGGAGCAGGACCGACTCCGGCGGGGCGTCGTCGCCGTCGGCACGGGCGGTGGCGCACACATCGCCGCCGCGCCGGACGGTGCCGGCGTCGTCGGAGGCGGCGGCGGCCGTATCGCGCTTGGACTCGCCGTCGCCGCTGGCACCGACGCAGGCGAGGCGGTCCTGGTCGTCCAGGTCGAGCTGCGGCATCTCTTGGCTGCTCACGACTTCACGAGTGTCTGAGCGAGTGTGAGCGACTGGCAACTGGCAAGTGAGGAGCAGAGCGGGCTTGGTCGCAATTCTTAAAGCAGGGTACGCGCCAAAGCTGTGGAGATTTTGAAAAAGGTTGCGGGGAGCAGGGGGGTGGGCGTTGAAAGTACCGTTGGGTTTGGAAGATTGATTAGTTGAGTAAGCGTTGAGGCCAGGGGAGTTTTGGAGGCTAATGGCGAGTTCCTTGCGGTGCTTTGGCTTTGTGCCCACCGCAGTTTCCCATTCCTCCAACAGGAATGGTGCCAGAACAGACTGCAGAGTGTGCAAGCGCAGTTTATTTTTAAAAAAAAAAGAGTGTGCAAGCGCAGTTTATTTATAAAAAAAAGAGTGTGCAAGCGCAGTAGAGTCCACAGGCACAGTTTCCTTCTACTAGAGTTCTACTAGTTGCTAGATGCCATTTGGCGTGTGGACGGAACATTGGAGACATGTGTCTCTGCTTATCGGCTTCTATGGCCTCCTTTAAAGGTTGAGTCAACTTGCTAGCTCAAAGATCTATGTGGCAGATCCACATCACAAGAGATTACATGTCTCTACAGTGTCCTCCAACAATTAAGCTGGTGGCTGGCTCTTAGGAGTGGGCCCGCTATCAACTAAAACAAAGTCCAGCCAACCAGCGAGCAAGGCAGCGGTCGCGTTGTTTTCCAGAAAAGCGTGCGTGAATGGTGGGGCCCGGCTTTCCTCGAGGCGAGCGAACGAGACGGTCTCTTATCCCAAGGTAGCGCATAGCAGTTTGTCTTTTCTCTCACCTCCAAGACAGCTGAAATCCGACGTGGTCTGATATGAGCTAGCTGACCTGTTCCCGTTGGAGGAGGCCTATGCGGCTACCTGTTCGGCTCTATTTCCTGTGCAAGTGCAGGCAACAAACTAGACGCCATTTGTCCTTCTACAGTTCTACGCATCGCTAGGATGAAATGGAACCGTATCATTGTGCTCGCTGCTGCTCAGTCAGTCAATGAGCCGCGCGTGTGCTTAGATTAGGCCTTTTCCGTCTCCACGCTCTGAGAATTGTTCAAGTTCTGCATTTCGCCATTTCCACCTGTCACATGAATGGACGAACGGTGCCTCGTAGGCACACCGTAGCACGCATCGGGACGTGTCGCTGTGGTTTGTGCGGCAAGCACACAGGTTGCAAACATAAATGGACGAACGGATCATAGCTAGAACCGGGTAACAAAACAATTCTTTGACTAAAACCTTTCTTGTTAAATTATCCTTCCTATGGTGCATAGCTCAGTGGTAGAGCAATTGACTGCAGATCAATATGTCTCCTGTTCGAGCCCCGATGGGCCCCTGTAATGGAGATTTACATATTATTTTGCTGCGCATAAATTCTGTTTTATAGGGTCTTGCTTTACTTAGCCTCACTTGGGGTCCATAGCTCAGTGGTAGAGCAATTGACTGCAGATCAATAGGTCTCCGGTTCGAACCCGGATGGGCCCTTTACCTTTACTTTTTTTTTTATTTTTGAAATAGTGTTATATGATCTTTTTTTTTTCGCATCAACAACGTAGATGCTCCTATTTCCTTTTTTTTCTCTTTTTGCATCAACAACATAGATCACACTTCAAAATTTACATCTTTTTTTTTCTGCATCAACGACATTTTTTTTTTGAAAGATTACATCAACAACATAGATGCTCCTCTTTCCTTTTTTGTTCTTTCTGCATCAACAACATAGATGCTCCTCTTTCCTTTTTTGTTCTTTTTGCATCAACAACATCATAGATCACACTTCAAATTTTACACCGGCAACGGCAGCGCACGGGTGAACGTAACGTGACGACCTGATCCAGGCGGATACAGACTAGAAACCCGTGAACGTTGACACTTGACAGCACACAGCAGGGGCACATATCGGCGTGTGGGCGAGGCGCAGCGCCGCATCGTTGACGCCTTGACGAGGGTACGGGAATCCGGTCCCGTTTCGTGCGCCTCATTCGCCATTTCCAGATTGACAGTAAACAAAACACAGCGGCATACGAGTTGTACGACGAACAGGGCGACAACTCGTCGCACTGAAACATTTTCGTTCAATTCGCATCCCATCGTACGGAATCACAGGATCAACACCAGCTTGAGCCAGAAACTAAAGCTCTTACATACGTGTATACTAGTACTAATAATAACCTAAACCCTTGGACGACCTACAGACCAACGTCAGTGTTCAGAGTACCCCAAACTACTGATCCTAACACAAGTGCACAGCACGAAGGACTTTCGACGCACGCAGCAGAGCCCGCGCACACGGCCGGGGGGCACGGCTACGGCAGGAAGCGGTAGACCTGGACGACGCGCCCGTTCATGGGCTGCGTCGGCCTGTTGTTGCGCCTGTACGCTTTCTCCAGCGGCGCCATCAGGGCGGCGGCCTGATCAACCGTCATCTCCCTCGCCTGCATTGCACGCACGCGGCCGTATAAATAATTCAGCAAGTTAACGACCCAAGGCAAACAAAAGGGGCTGGATTTTATTCAGAATCGACGGCGTCATTTACCTGGGCGAGGACGTTCCAGACGACGTTCTCGGTGCAGGGCGGCGTGGTGAAGGACCCGACGTACCTGTAGTACGCGTGGGAGTGCAGCCGCAGCGGCCACAGGCTCACCACGCCCGCGGGCACCGGGACGCCCTTCTCAGCGTCGCACCCCTCGGCGTAGAGGGCGGCCAGCTTTCCCTGTATCTGCATCGATCGTTCATGAACGAAAACAAGCACGGATTCAGTTGCTAGATAGGGTGAGAGCTTTAAGGCAAAAAAAAAATAAAATCGAAGAATACGAAGATGTCACGTTTATGCTGCTATAAACAAATGTTGCTGCACATCGTCTCAAGGGCCACTTGCCTGCAGAAAGAACGGGTCCGGCATGCCGAACCGGTAGAGCATGGCGACGACGGTGACGTTGCCGTCGTCGCTGGCGTGCACCATGTGGAGCTCCAGCGGGAACCTCTGCCCGTTGATGGTGTGCTCGGAAGGCGAGTGCCAGTGGAGCTGCTGCAGCCTGTACTGCTTCCCGTCGATGGTCACGTTCCCGCCGCCGCCGTCGAAGCGAACCTGCCAGATGACGAAACTAACACGCTTAATTTGTATTGCAGTTTAAGTAAATCTCTTGTTTGTTTGTCAAAAAAAAAGAAAAAAAACGAGAGATGCATACTGCATACATACCCCGATGTTGAAGACGTTGTCGACGAGGGTGCCGTTGGCGACGGTGTAGTCCCTGTGGAGCGGCTGCAGCGCCGGGTTGTAGACCGCTCCGGCCGTCCAGATGTCGATCGGGGACTGGCTCGTCCCTTTGGCGCACTGCGTGAAGTTGGGGCTCAGGGTGCCCCAGTGGGCAGGACCGACGGAGCCGACGTACCCGAACTTCGCGCCATCTGCTTTCAGTAGTCGAAAAATCAAAGATCATCATAATATCACTGATCAACCAGAAATGGAAGCAAGGGAGAGCTCTGAAACTCTGGACTAGCGGTAGGCACGGCATGACACTAGAGAGAATGCAGGGCAGAACCACGTACTCGGGTCACAGGCAAGGGTGCTGGTGACGCAGCAAGCAGCCAACAGCAGGAGAAAAAGGACTGCATTTCCAATCGAACCCGTCATCTTCTCCTGCCCCTGAAGACTCACGAACCTGAAAGAGGTGGAGATGCAGTTGAGTCAGTCACACAAAAATTGCACAAGCAGAATGCTCGAATATATGGAGCGACGGAAAGTGCTCATGGCATCTCGAACTGGCCGGCGATGATGGTCCAAGCTAGTCTCATTATCATCTTACCCTTTCGATGCGTGCGGATCGACCTCGATCTCGCTCCCTGCAAAAGGACACGCACAAGACGGTTTATTCCCCGTATCTATCAGAAGAACGATCGCGAAAGGAAAGGAAGCAATCATGCAAAGCTCGTAGCGACCTGACCGCCGACGGCCACTACACACACACCTTGTGGCTGGATTGGATGGCGGGAATCTTCAGTGATCCAAGCGGGGACGGCGCTGGTGATTGGTGCTGCGCTTGGACTCGACGAATGAGGAACAACCATGTTTATATAGGCCAGCGTAGCAGGTCGCCACAGGGTCACAGGGACGATGCCGATGCTGCACATCTTCTTGCAACCGCTCCTTTGGGGGGTTTTTTTTCGTGCAGAATTTGCGAGGACATGGAGGAAGTGCTTCTCGTGGAAGCAGGAGCACACGTCCGTCATGCGCGCGTGGCGGCTGGGACTGGGAGTGAAGGGGGGGGGGGGGGGGGGGGGGGGGTTCAATCCACGCCCTGCACATCCTGGGCACACGAGTGCGCGCGAGTTGTTCGTTGACCACGGCCAGAGGAGTCTGTTAAATAATTCCACCAGGCAAAATTAAACCTGTGTCATTTCTTTTTTCCATAGAAAGAAAGGGAAAAACCTGTGGCATCAAAGCGTTGACCCCCACTCGTTGGCAATAATGTAAGCAGTCCACCAAACAAATAAACAAGAGACATTATTGTTGCTTTTTGGGGGGTAGCATGGCGGGATCCAATCGTCCCTACGAATGGACGGCCTGCAAATGGCGAGGCACATCACACTGCACTGAGTGATGGAATAATTCCCACCATGCCACTGTATGGTGACGGGCCGGGGTGCAGGACCGCCCGTTGACACCTTTTTTTTTTCCTGTTTTTTTTTTTCAAGAACTGCAGTGTCCGTAACACATTCTGGATGGAATTCCGGCCATCCGGAATGGTAGGCGCGCGTTGGGGAGCTTGAGACTGGTGACGAGCTCGCATACCACAGGTTTTCAGCAGCGACTGCCTACCACTTCTCAACAGGGGAAATACTAAATAAGTTGAGCCCCACATCAGTACCGTGTTGTCTAGCCTAGAGAATGTAATTACATCATCGTGACAGCAGCTAGCCCATGGCAAGCCAGATCTGTGACATGCCCATCCACTCCCACTGTTTATGTTAACAAGAAGGTAATAATTCCGGGCTTAGCTTTCGTACTTGCCGCCCCATGATCGGACAAATCGGTAATGGGTGGAGATAAGGTGCCTGTATTATGCTTTCAACTTTTTTTCTAGCAGTTGCAAAGCAAAGCATGCACGAGCACACGCCGTCCACAAGAATTCCATCAGCGTGCCAGCAATATTCATGGAGCACGCTGTAGAACGCGGAGGTTGGAGGTAGCGGTGAGCCTCCGAGAGTGGACCTGTGCATGTCTAGATGTGTCCATCTGGCTTCACCCAAACGGATCATCGGTGCTTTTCGTTTCCCTTTTCTTCAACCGGAGGGAACAAGTGAGCGAGCACACTGCACACAGTACACTGGCCACAAGCGTTCTCAATGCTGGAAAAAAAGAGACTGGATATAAGGCGACGACGAGCAAATATTCTGTGAGAGAGAATAAGGCGGAACAGTCAGAAACAGACAAAGAACACGGTGAAAACAATTAGTCTTCGGAGTACCACTTTTTTCACAAAAATGTGATGATTTTTTTCAACTTCTTCTGCATGAACATGTACAGGGTTGTTTGAGGTCACGTAAATTTAGGACCCATGAAGTTCACAAGGTTCAGCAATGTGAACCCGTGAAGGAGCCCATAGTTTTTGCTCGGGATGTAACCGCTGCCGGTGTGTATTCCAAATCCTGGTTTCTAATTTTCAGCCCTTTTTTAGAGATTTTCCACAAAATATGTTTTTCAGTCAATGTTTTTGGCGTATATTTCCCTGAAAGTTTTTTATAATAATTTTGTTGAAAAGATTTCTTATGTAAAACTGAACATGTAGTATTTGTTTGTTAAAATGGCATGAGCTGCCAACGTTACTACAACTGAAAAACAGCAAAACGAGGTGGGTCTGAATCGTGCTCGTAGGCCTTGGAATTTTTTTTTTTTATATTTTTTATTTTTTGATTTTTCAAAAATAAATAGCTGGCTCAAAAATTAGCAGATTTGGTCTTATATCGCCGGATGAAACGGCTATAGCCGTCTGAAACGGCGAAAGGTTGCTGCACAGGCCACGTGGCGGCGTTGCAGGGCTTTTCGCCGTTTCAAACGGCTATAGCCGTCTGAACCGGCGAAAGGTTGCCACGTGGCGGCGTTGCAGGGCTTTTCGCCGTTTCAAACGGCTATAGCCGTTTCAAACGGCGAAAAGCTCCTGGCCCCGCTTTTCGCCAGCGCTGGCCGGGTGGGTGGAAGCTATAGCCGTTTGAAACGGCTATATTTCTTAAACTTATTTTTTAATTTACGTTGAGGATTTATTCTACAACTATTTTCTAATTTATGTTGAGAAATTATTATGCTACATTTGGTTTGATATTATGAAATGATTTAGATTTTTACAGTTTATTTTTCAATTCGCCTATAATTGTCTTTTATTATATGTTTATAATTTTATACGGTTTGTGGGTGACCCTTTAGGCCGGAATGCAATTGTGGGTTTTTTGTTTTACGGAATGTAGTTGTGGAGTTTATGGGTGTAATGGTATACCTGCACAACCGCAGTACAACTGCATTCCGTAAAACAAAAAACCCACAATTGCATTCCGGCCTAAAGGGTCACCAACAAACCGTATAAAATTATAAACATATAATATTAAAACAATTATAGGCGAACCAAAAAATAAACCATAAAAATCTAAATCATTTCACAATATAAAACCAAATATAGCAGAATAGTTTCTCAACATAAATTAGAAAACAGTTGCAGAATAATTCCTCAACGTAAATTAAAAAAATTAAGAAATATAGCCATTTGAAACGGCTACAGCTTCAGGCGAAAAGCGGGGCCAGGAGCTTTTCGCCGTTTGAAACGGCTATAGCCGTTTGAAACGGCGAAAAGCCCTGCAACGCCGCCACGTGGCAACCTTTCGCCGGTTCAGACGGCTATAGCCGTTTGAAACGGCGAAAAGCCCTGCAACGCCGCCACGTGGCCTGTGCAGCAACCTTTCGCCGTTTCAGACGGCTATAGCCGTTTCATCCGGCGACATAAGACCAAATGTGCTAATTTTTGGGCCAGCTATTTATTTTTGAAAAATCGAAAAATAAAAAATATAAAAATAAAAAAAATTCGTAGGCCTTGGCCCCTTGGCTGCGTGCGAGTACGGACTGCAGCCCATTAGAGAGGGCATGAAGGTTCCGAGCCCGTCCGGCCCAGGTTGCTAATCCATTCATTCTCTTTCGGCCTGCGTCGTTGCGATGGTTGAATTTCGATGCGTGCTGCGCAACAATACTGTATTCAGCTGAGCTGCCTTTTTTTTGGATGTAAACATTGCTAGCAAATTAGCAATGATGTAAATCTTTCAAAAAATTAGCAATGATGTATAAATCCCTATCTTCCTCTAAAAAAAAAATCTGAGCTGCCTTTTCCCCTAGTGATCTCGTGTTGCACTAGGCGCTAATTCTGCTACCACTCCGCTGAGTGACGAGACCGTGCAGTAATTCAGATGGCTTATCAGATCTCGCTCAACAGGAGTACAGGACGGGCAAGCTAGTCTCGTAGGATAACGTCCGTCTCCATGACAGTCGTGCACCAGGACATCATTGGCGCGTTGTTCTCTTATGAAAATTTGAATTGAAGCTACACTACATGTTCAAACAATATTGCTGATGGTCTCATGTGAGCATGTGACAAGCTGCTTATACAGAGCGCTAAAGAAACTGTAAGATAAAAACGGTAAAGAAGTATTGCCAGCCTTAATTTGTGTCCTGTCTGTTCGACCCATATACAAATGTACAGTTGCTAAACAAAACATCTCCAGGATAAATCAAAGATAAAAAAAATTCTATCAAGCAATGCGTGGCAATGGCCACGTATCGCCCCCAATCTTCAGTCAGTACTACTTCACTGTCAGTGGGGAGCCAATTTGGCTCCTGGATGCTATCAAAATCAATCAACTGTTTCGGCTGGCTGTGTAAGTATGCAACGATCAAAATCATTGATGACGACGTTCTGCTTCTCGAGCCTCCCTGATGTAACCTGTCGCTTAGTTCTCTGATGACTGCATAGGAGAGAATAGGAACAAATTAAAAAAGGCACAAGCTTTTGCTCCTAATAAATGGTTCTTCAAGCTTAAATGAATCGATCCTAGGAATCATAAATTTATAAGGGGCCATTTTGGTTAAACCTTTTTTTTCCCTCCCTCCATCATGAAAGGAGCAGCCTCATTGCATGGCTAAATGCCTATTCTACCAGGAGTTCATTTCAAGAGGATCGTGGGAATACAGGATAAGGCTGTTACCTTGTGATCTGCTGATGGAATCCTAGCAGCAATCGTCAGGCTCCACGCTCTCTTCATCAATTTTACCACAGCAGTCAGTGTAACAAGTATATCCGCTCAGGATAAGTTGAGAGCGATCGATGCGATCAGTATGAGGATGAGGGCATGCAAATGAACCGCCTGCAGAGAACGAAAGCGATGCACAGTTCCTTGTCAGGTCTCATCTGAAGTAGAAATGATAATAGGGAGAGGGTACAGGATGGTATGGAAAACTTTGCTGTCAATGCAGGTCTGTAGCAGCCCCCTTTTGACAGTTAGTGCAAAGCTCTATTTGCCATATCACTGTCGGAATCGCTATCACGCGAAAAGTGTGAAAGCAGCGTGAAAGGTAAAAGGGCAGTTGGAGGTTTGCACGAATTAATCGGTCATAATCTACTCATCACAAGCTGCAGAAAGTTTGCAACCGATTTGCCGACTCCAATGAACGAAAAGAAAGACTGAAGATCGTATCATATACTCGTACCTTTCTCGTGCTTTCTGAATACTCCATGTCGTCCATGGACGGAAGGTACCCCCGGAACCCAACATTGTAAACCGGCGTGCCGTCGGGGTAGTACAGGCCATAGTTCCTCTCCGACGCCGGCCCGGGCTTCATGTTCTCGTTGAAGAGCGCGAAGACGTAGACGTCGATGGGCACCGACGGCCGCATCGGCGTGCCCTGCTTCATCTGGATCCTCTGCAGCAGGTTCCCGACGTACGTGCCGGCGTACTCCGGCGTGGCGCCGGCCTCGTCGGGGTCCCCCCTCGACGGCCACCCGGTCTCGGAGATCTTCACGTCGACGTCGGTGTGCCCCAGCGCCTGGATCGCCGCGTACACCGAGTCCACCTGGGCGTACAGCATGTTGTCGTAGGTGAGCCTGGTGCTGGTGTCGGTGACCCCGGCGTTGGGCCGGAACAGCACGTAGTCCAGCGGCACGTTCCCCGGGTCGGCCTTGTACGCGAAGTAAGGGTAGCAGTTGATGAGGAACGGGGAGCCCGCCATGGCCAGGAACCCCAGGATGGGCTGCATGTACGGCACGACGTCTCCCCGGAACGCGCCGGCGGAAGGAGGGAAGGAGTTCCCCATGATGTCGAGGGAGTGCGCGGTGGTCACGTTGACACGGCCGCGCAGGCCCAGCGCGCCCAGCGCCTGGTACACGGACTCCATGGCCGGGAGGAGGTTGGCCTTGAGTGCCGTGTCGTTGCCCTTGAACACCTCGTTGCCGACGGTGATGCAGGTGATGCGGGTGCTCGGGAGGAACGGCTGCACGTGGCGCTGGATCCACGCGCGCGCCGCGGACGGGTCCATCATCGCCGACACGTTCTCGTTGCCGATGCCGACGACGAACTCCACGCCCGTGTCGGCGAACGCGCCCAGCACGTGCGGGTCCGCGTCGTAGAGCTTCACCTTGCTCACCTGCATCGACCGGAGCAGCCACGAGACGCGGGACGGGGAAGGGAGGTTGTCGGCGATCTGCCCGTAGTTGATGCCGACAGCCATGGCTTCGCCTCGCAGCAACGCTCCATCTGCAAATGCCGTTGCAGTACGTGTGTCAGAAATCGTTCAAACTGAGAATAAATAAACAATCAATCTAGATTCTAGGCTGCATCAGATTATCATCTCTCTGCTGCCACAACAAAATCGTAGTTAATTGCAGGATCCAATGCTGAGAGAGTGTTCTGGCTGGTCCACATGTGGTCATGTGATTGGCGGCGTCCTACCGAGAATCAGCCCAATAAAAAACAAGGTACGTTGTCAAACACCTCTCGATCTGCATCTTCTTATTTTATCTGTTATTATTCCAGTGCCCACAACTGTTCAAAAAGTTCATCGCATTTCGCTGGCGACTGTGGACGACGAAGCAAACCGTGCATCCTTCCAGACAAAACTTTAGGGGAAAAGTTAGGACAGCTCAGACCCAGATCAGATGCACGTCAAATTGGGGGCGAAAAGGCGGCAAATTGGCCCATTTCTTAGGCAAATTGCGCGATAAAAGAGCTCCAATTAGAATCAGGATTAGGGAGATGCCGACTTAGTGGGTGGCCTGCAGCGTTGCCTTACGCCATGGAGCACTCGGGGACCATCTGATCTCACCAGATATCAGTTGAAAGCTTGGATAGGATAATAGCAGCAAGTACCCCTAATAACCACCATTTCGCATTAGCGCATAATCTAATACCGTATACTTTGCCACAGAAAATACCTCCGAAGTACCACAAAATGTATTTAATAAACCGAATAAAGCAGGTATTATGAAGAAGTAGTACCGGTATACGTTTCAAAACTAATTGTATATGTAGTACTAGGTAGACAATGGTGTGAAAGAGTAACACACGACGAAGAAATAGAGGAGGCTAGTACGGAGCAATTGATTGGGCGTGAATGGCAACTAAAACTCTGCAGTTAAAATTCAGTTCGCTGTGAGCTTCACGCAAATTAAAAGGTCGCGATTAAAAAAAAACAAATTCAATTCCATTTTTACGACATATAAAGGTTCTCCCGTACAAAATCTCGGATACTGAGTTTGGTCACTCAATTAAGACGTTAGATTAGCTAGCATTTGCGAGCGTGTATTAATCTCAGACGCGCACTGTCTATGTGAGACTGTGAGAGCTCGCTGAAACCGCACCACAATGCATTTGACGGCCAAAGAGGAACTACACAAGCTCAAAGCTAGGGGTGGGAAGGGAAATCGATCGATCCTCATCCTACGCGAGGAAGGCGCAGGAGATTGCGAGCCTCACCTGTCATCAGGACGAGGAGCACGACGACGAGCAAGAAGCAGCGGGACGACGGCGGCCACCGAGCTCCTCCGAGCCGCTCCGCCGTGGCCATGGGCACGACGACGCAGCTAGCTCGCTCCGATCAGCGATACACAGCAGAGAGGTATACGAAGCCGGCGATCGAGGCAGCCGCCGCCGGGATCCAACCGAGGAGGGCTTCGTTGATGGAGTGGAGGATAGATAGATGGCTGTGTAGTCTGCGATCGACGAGAGCCTCTCGCGTCGCGTCCTTGTGGTGTTGTGCTTGCGTAACGGCGTCGCCGCGCTCTGCTTGGGGATTCGCTCGCTTGTGTTCTGGATGGATGGAGAGCGGGCGGGCAGGGGCGGCCTCGGCTTGATTTGGCTCTATTTAAGCCCGCTGCGGCCGGGAGGGATGGCATTGGCAGTGACCGAGAGCTGATGAGCAAGCAAGCGACAACTGACAAGCCGTGTGCCCTGGCTAGCTAGCCACAGCTAGGCAGCAGCTAGCCGTTCCCTGCGCCGCGCCGCGCCGTGCCGCGTACTCGTCTGCGCGCGCCCGCCCCCTCCCGCGTGCCCGTGCGCGCGGCCGGCGGGCGGGAACGGAAAGGGAAGCCGCGAGGAGCCCCTGTCCCCAGTGGCCAATGCCCTGTCGACGCGTGTCCGCTCGCCCAGATCCCCACCACCGACCACGCCCGCTTCTTCCCTGTTTCATGGCCTCCTCACCCGTCGCGTGTGTATACACCCCACCAGTATTGTACTACTGTAGTATCGTGTCTCCTCGTCATCCCGTGCCCTTTCCGGCGTGTCGGGATCCGGGCGGGTGGTTGCACATCCGTGTTCGGTTTCCACAACCGGGGTCGCGGCACGAGCCTTGCTGCCCCTATTTCGGGGGCTACTACGGGGCCTACGACGAGTAGCATCACGGCGGCGGGGATCCGAGGCGGTTACGTTCACGCAAGGCCAAAACAAAGCGAGGCGCGCCAACGCGGCAGGGAGGCGGCGGTTGCGTTCACGCAGAGTCAAAGGCGTAGGCGTGGGCGTGGCGCGCCGTGACGGCCGGCCGAGCGACCTCCGGAGTCCGGGCGGGCGGACGGCCTCGCCCGCCCAAACGGTCACCGGAATCGACGGGGCGGGATGGACCAGGACGCGAGGGATGCCAGGGGCGCAGGGCATGGCAGCGCCAGGCAGGCAGGCGTCGCGTCGGTGCGGGGGTGATGGGGCGGCTCCGATCGGCCCGACTCGCCTGTCTGCGGGCTGCGGCCGCTGCGACGCCGACCCGCGCGTGACGACGCTCCGACGAGGCGGCACGTGGACCAGGGGGGGCCCGCGGGCCATCCTCTGTGCGCGCGTCAGGCTCAAGCCTGGCCTTCACGTGGGCCCGCCGCCGCCCCTCAACTGTTTTTGTTCGCACGCGGTGGACTTCGGCATTGGCATGTCAGTTTGGCACGAAATTAACTTTTTCAAAAAAAAATGTGGCACGAAATTCAGTTCACAGTTCAGTGTGCATGCAGCAGAGGCGTACGCTACGAACTTTCAAGTCATCTACCCGTGGCCAGTCACAGTTCTATCTGGCCAGACAGACAGGAATTGATGAGTTTGTAGTTGTAGGCCTAAACCCGGTCAAATCAGCGGTTAAATTACTCGTCGATGACAAATGCCAATCGAGCGAAAAAGGTACTCCAATCGCAACTACAGTGATCGTGCAGTCGTGCTCCGAACGAGCGAAGCGGCTAATCCCCGTCTTGTGCGACTCGTGGGACCAAGCGATCCGGTAAAGCTAGCTAGCTACAAGTGGGCGACACCTGAATCATCACCCCCCCCTTTTCGCCATTCGCCACCGTGACGCTACAAAATCGCCTTCCAGCCAGTTCATCATCTTTTGTCTCACATCGCCTTTCGCGTGGCCCCAGTCAGACACTCAATGACTCGGACAGCACTCATGGACTCGCGTCGCTCGCACACCTAACGCCCTGAGCGCCGATCTATCGAATATCCGGTTCACAACTTCATGCCCTGGAGTATGTCCCGGCGCCACTTCTTTTTCGTTCACCAACCAACAAATCCTCCATCCAGGAGATCGCACCGAAATTCCGAGTCCAGAAGGGAAAAGAGCGCGAGTCCTCATGTCTCCAGCAGCAACCGGCATCTCCCCTCCAAAATTTGTCAAGATCGCAGGAGCTCCCTTTTGTTCTTCAGTTGCCATGTGACACGTCCTCCGGTGGTTCCTGTCGAGTAGCCTCCCAAAAGCACCCGAATTATTTGCACGCTCGAACTGCCGGCCGCCGAAAAGCTCCGGCGGTTTCTTTCCCGTGGACGTCGCCGGAACGATCGTGAAATTTATTTGTAAAAAGAACGACCGTGAAAAGAATCGTCAATTTCGAGACAGGCTTGGCAGGTTCCGAGATTTGCATCACACAAGAACCTGCACCTACCTGTTCATGCATGCCAAAACTACATGGATGACGCAACGACAGGAACATTAAGGCCGAGCCGTGGGGGCTAGCTAGTAAAGGTCCTCCTCCCGGTGCGTCTGGATGACGCAGTCGGAGGTCGGGTACGCGACGCAGGTGAGCGCGTACCCCTCGCCGACCTGCTCGTCGTCGAGGAACGACTGGTCCGACTGGTCCACGGAGCCCTCCAGGACCTTGCCGGCGCACGAGGAGCACGCGCCGGCGCGGCACGAGTAGGGCAGGTCCAGCCCGGCTTCCTCGGCGGCGTCAAGGATGTAGCTGTTGTCCGGCACGTCGATCACGCTCTCCTTCCCGCCGGGCATCACCAGCTTCACCTTGTGCACGGCGGCGGCGCGGACGTCTCGCTCTCGCCGCGCTCGGAGGCGCAGGGGGTGTTTTGTGCTCTTGTTCAGCGGAGCCGCGGTGTTCTGCAGTGCGATGGTCATGAGGTTGCAGAGAGCCGGAGCTGTGAAAGTTGCCATCGTCTTTGGGCTTGTGTTTGGGACCTGTAAAATTGTTAATCAGAGTGGTAGGTGAACGGTATATCCAGCATACATGTGAATTAAGAAAGTTTAGAACTATGCAAGTCAGAGAACTGAAGTCAGATTAGAAAAAAGGTCCAGCACCTGAACTTTCAAGTTTCAAGTAGAACTGGGGTTCCATTTGAGGAAAAAAACAAAGAAACACAACATGTTCACAACGAGAATTTTTCCCCTTTTTCGTTGTTTGAATCCATTTTTTTTGTAGATGTGTCTGGGCATGTTTTTCATTAATTAAGAAGCAGCTCATTGTTCGTTTCCAGGCAATAGCTTAAGCTTAAACTGGATGTGTACCAGCAAAACTACAGATCACAGAGTATCCTATGAACATGAACTGAAACAGTATATGGAGTTCTGAACAATCTAGCCAATGTAAGTATTTATGGTAACACATAGTACGTGGAGCTGAATTGGTTAGCTTTACAGAGCTGCTAAGCAATCAAATAGGTATTTCTGGCTAAGGAGTACAGCTCAAGGCAAGCGCTAGTGTGCTACTGAATTAAGCAGTAGCTTCTGCTTGTGTGGGTTCTACCAATATGAGCGGGCAGCACTACACAAGAGAAACAAGCCTTTCTGGCAGGTTTGTCAAAAGTTATCCTTCTTGAGAGAAGTTCGGCTTATCCATGCCAAACCATGCGTATAACTCTTGCTCTGTCCACGTTTCTAATGGTTAAAAGGAATACTTGTTAAATGACACCAAAAAGTGGAGTAATGGACACTCAAAGTTTTGAAGTTAGATGTGGATAGAGACCAGATTTTCCTCTCTAACGCTGACCTATACGTCTCTGGACTACACTTTCTTAAAGTACGAATAGTGGCATCACAGTCAATCACCTGATCAAGAAAAGGATTCAGCTTCCAACGAATAACGTTTAGCAGCTATTCTGATGTGGATATATGGATGCGGGTATTCGAAGTGCATGACACATACCATGATCCAGGATCATAGCAATAATGAACAAGCTTTTCCATTTCTGCAGGAAGGGCGCTCTATGTGGATCTCTGTCATTCCCACTTGAATTCCGATGATCCTATCCTAAGTTCTTAACAGTAAAACAGAACCTTAAAAAAACTGACTAAGAACACTAAATGCTTCTGGCATAAGCAAGAGCAACACCATATAAGCAATAAAAGTAAGCAAGTCCCAACCAACAACGCTTACCGCCTATTCTGATTTGGATATGGATGTGGATATTAGAAGTGCATGACACATCATGATTCAGAACCATCGTAATGGACAAGCTTTCCACTTCTGTAGGAAAGGCTGAATGTGGATCGTTGTCATCCCCACTTGAATTCCCATGATCCTATCACTAATCTCATGCTACTTTGGACTTTGGAGTGAGACAGAACATTAAAAATACTGACCAAAAGTACTAAAATGCTTGCATGAGCAATAGCAAATCAGCGATAAGAGTAAGAAAGACAACTGTCTAGGCACTTACTTCAGCCTTAGTAGGGATCTGCAGCACAGCAAGCTTTTCCCACATTACAGCTATCAGTTATCACTTATTTGTATAATGGAAACAAAGACTGAGAGGATAAGGCTATTAAGGTGTGATGCCCTGTAAGCGACACTGCTGCTATTCATGGGGATTATTTGCTGAAGATCAGGTTCGTCTATTGACTGACTCTAAAAATGTTACCATGCAACACCTGAAATAAAAATGAGTACAAAACCATCCACTGCCCCCAGTGCGTATGTCAAGCATTCCGACGGACAGGTGAGATGAGAGAAACGCATGGAACGAAATGGACCATTTCTCCCTTGATGATGGACTGGTTTGGGTAGAGGTTACAGAGAAAACTAAAGCAATCCAGGGCAGCTGACCAGCTACACCAATAGCCGTTGAGAGTAATGGAGAATGCATCCCATCTATTTCAAAATCACTCAGATTTGGACAGCCAGTTGGATTCAAAGCGAGCTGAGAGCGACGCGTACGCATCCAGAAACACGATTGTTGCACTTCAGGTCCATCTCTCACTGACTGAAAGATGCAAGTGGCTAACTGGCTATAGCTGCCGCTTCGCCCGGAAACCTTCTCACCATTCCCAGCAGGCGGTGCATTACTACTACCGGATAAGAGATGGATGATTGGATGGTGATAAGAGAATAGGAGAGCAAGCTGACCTCGCAGGTGCGCGGGCGCTGGGATGGCAGTGGCACCGTCTCCGCTCCGCTCCGGGGCAGTCGAGTGAGTCGTTGAGAGCTCGAGACGACGAAGAGCGTGGGATGGGTGCGGATTGCGGAAGAAAAAAAAATGGATTGGGAATTTGGGATACGGATTGGTATACAGTGGAAATGCTCTGTCGGCTTTAACCGTGGCGCGCTGTCCGCGTGGCACCCACACGCCCCCAACACCACCCGTGAAGTTTTTTTTTTTCCAGGGAGCTGGATCTCTCTCGTCTCTCTCTCTCTCTCTGCGTCTCTCTCTCTCAACGGCCCGTTAGATTGAAGGAGAAAAGATGGGCTGGTTCACTTTTCAAAAAAAAAAAAAGATGGGCTGGTCCGCGTCAGGGCTGGGGCACTCTGTCTCATTTGTTTATTTGTAACAGATTTGATCGGCAAATTACTCACTGTGTATTTTCATCATAAGTTCTTGGTTTTACGCTCCCTCTTCTCCTACATATCTACCATATGGGCTCTTGGTTTTACGCTCTCTTCCTCTACATCTGTCAAATATTCTCCATCAAAGATATGACTCTCATTTTAAAGAAGACTTGGACAATAGCAACTCACACTGTTAGACAATTTTTTTTTATGTAGCATTAAACAATTTAACATTAATTATTATCATCATTATTATGTGACTCATTAGTAAAATATTTTTCATGATCGTTAAACTATGGAAAACACAAATACACATTGCTCTCCACACACCCTACATGTATGTATACATGCTTTTCATGTTTGCACGTGTATTCCACGTATATTTTGATATCAAATATATAATGCTAGAAGAGTGTAATTTAGAAATATATATAGAGAACTAGTATCATGTAACACGAAAAGTTATTGCCATTGATATGTACCTTATTAAGAAAATATTTGAAGAAAAGCATTGTAATGTATGGTTATTAAACCATGTAAATCAGTATAATCATTATTTCTCCCTGCTTTCTTTGGGAAAAAATATTTCTCCCTGCATGCATGTACACATGGACATGGTGGCATGTATCACCTATGTGTAGTTTGAGTTTGTTTTTATATATAATGGTAGAAAAGGGTATCCGTATAATCATTACATTTTTTTATTTTGAGTGTTTATTTATTTTGTAGCGCTTTTTGTGAGGATTAAAGCTGGATAGTAAAATAGTAATAGTAAGATAAAGGTTCTATAGCTATTTTGCGCTTCATTCCAAAATGACATGTTTAAGCTAGGTTATTCATAAAGTTATAAAAAAATATCGGAGGATAGATCTCCTATATATTATTGGCTAATGGCATTGGTTGTCACCCATCCAGCTCTAAAAAAACAGGGGTTTTTGCCCCGGCTACCAAATGCTACCATTAGTGTGGACATCCCTTCCAATACGTATATTGGTCGATAAATCTACTAAGATTCACGAACTTATTACTAGTGTACATTACTGTCTAGATCGGAGTTTTAAAGTTAAAACCGGCAGCTTTAAAGAGCATGCTACTCTTACTAATTTGGGACAGATGCAATAATATCATGAGATTTTTCTCTCCACCCCTCTAAAGTGGTGCTGGTGGACAGGATTTGGTGGCACACCTTAGTCCACGATCATGTTGAATCGACCATGCACGCATGACCTTCTGGAAACACAGCACCCACATATTCGTCAGCAAAGATTCCTGTGTGTATAGTAGCTTGAACTTCAATGCGAACGGCAATATCACATCAACAATTCTTACAATGCAACTTTTCGAAGCAAAGGTATATACCAAAGCAATGCAAGTACTACCAGCTATTAGCTTGGTCACGTTTTCCTTGAAAAGAGAAATGCAGAAATGAACAGCAACAGACGAGAAGATGTCAAGGCAAGAATATGTTCATCTCCTATTATAGGAGAGGAAACGAGAGAACCGCAAGAAACCACGTCGGGCATTACATGCCAAGAAACGCTCACCTGAGTACATGACAAAGAAACAAGTAGCATACAACAATTAAGTCCAAGATGGCGATCTAGGCTATCTCCAACAATGGAGACCTAAATCGGAGACCCATTTACTACTTTAGGTTGCCTACAGTAAAAAAGTCTGTGACCCATAAACTTTGTTCTCCAACAGAAGACCCAAAAGAGAGTCCTTTCTGCGAATGGGTTACCAGGAGAGAGGATACCCAGTTTTAGGTTCTCTATCTCCTAAAAAACCATTTTGGGTTTGGGTATAGGTGCTCTGTTGGAGGCTGAAATAGTGCCATGGAAGACTCATTTTGAGTTTGGGTCTCCTTTTGGGTCACCTGTTGGAGATAATCTTTACCTGCAATTCTTGCATAAGGCTCATGAACGGCGGCTCTAGATATTTTTTCCCCTCACTAGCCAAACTCAGCACAGTGTACGTACGTACGTACTGTCGTCTAATCAATCAACGTGACGAGCGCGTTCTAGCAAAATCAAAGCTGCATGTGTACATACGATAGTAACCGTTAGCAAATGGCAGCTACAAAAAGTGAAAAACAATATCAAACAAGTTAGCACTACTATTTTTCTTCTAAAACATTAAAGATCTGCAGAGATGTAACAACAGGACTATGCATTCATCGATCGCTTTAAACAGTTCGTCTCCTCAGAATTTTTAACGGTGTTGGTAATTAGCTACAATCAAGTCTGTGTATGTAATTTACATGATCAGAAAATTAAGCACGGGAGACTTCTCAGACCTCAAGAAAGAAGAAGCAAGGATCGAATCCCTTATTATTGGTGCTAAAAAAACGAAGGGCTTATTGATCATCCAGCGGGCTAGCTAATGGAAGGTGGAGAGAAGGATCACACCACTCTCGATGATCTCAAGAGCAGCCGTTTCGCACCCGCAGCGGCGGGCTGGAACCGGCGGAGGAGGCCGGCGACGTCGTCCGGTCCGTGCGGCGCGTGACGCAGCACTCGGCGATGAGCGCCCGGCGCGCCGTGAGCAGGCCCGCCGGCACCATGGGGCGGTCGAAGACGGCGCAGTCCACCCAGTCCTTGAGCAGCTTCTCCTGCCCCCACAGCTCCGGCACCCACACCCTCCCGGCCATCTCCTGCCGGTGCCGCTTCAGCCTCTCCCGCGTGCTCTCCGCCGCCGCCTGATCATCATCCGCGGCCGCCGCCGCCGCCGCCTCCTTCGTCGCCACCGGCGGCGCCGCCTTCTGCTGCTCTGGGCGGCGTGGGCGCTCCTCCGAC